>CAWUFW010014852.1:0-392288 GCA_963921515.1 Calotriton arnoldi
ATGCATCAAAGTAGTTTTTGCAGTCCCACTGCGATAATTAAGGACTCGCAATTAAGGACTCGCAAAAGCATATGCATGTAGGAATCGCTATGAAATTAGCGATTCCTACATAATCCTTATTTGCGACTCGCAAATTGCGAGTCGCAAATAAGGAATGGCTTCCCATTCATTCCTATGGGCCTACAGGCCCATAGGAATGAATGGGAAGTAGCATGCGCAATTTGCGAGTACCAATTGGTACTCGCAAATTGCGCATGCACTTTCAAGGGTGCAAGGGTGTCAAAAGGACACCCTGTTGCACCCCTGAAATTGATCTGTGCACAAATGTTGCGCACACACATGTCCCAAGGACATGTGTGTGTGTAATTCCATAACTTTGAAAAATGCACTTTAGTGCATTTTTCAAAGTATTTGTAAATTACCATGAAGTTCAACTTCATGGTAATTTGCGCTCCCTAGTAGCGAAATCGCTACTTCAAAGTGAGTTCTTGCATTGCATTTAAGGAATCGCAAAATGCGATTTCTTAAATGCAATCGCAATTTGAGAACTTGCAATTAATTGTGAATTCTCAAATTGCGAGTGCTTTGACCCTTGATGCATCGCAAATGCCCTTTTTGCGGGCGCAAACGGCCGATTTTTGCGAATCGCACCGTTTGCGCTCGCAAAAATGGTTGATGCATGTGCCTGTAAGTAGATTTTGATGCTCATGTGCTGCCTTATTCTCCCTTGTAACTTGAGTGACTATGCATTTTCTTTCTCCCCACTTAGAATTGTAAAGACCCTACCGGATAGCCTCAATAAAGCATTTAGCCACCCATGCTAAAAAGAGGGTCTGTTAGGTTTGAAAATCCCATTCCTGCTATGCACTCGTATCATGCTACATTAGGTTAGCAGTGTGTGGCTAAATAGATGCCATTTGTATTCACGTTATGCAACCCACTGAGTTATCCCTGCAATGTGCAAGCTTTAGTTAGCAAGTGTGACTCCATTTTGTATTTCGTAATCCCTATTAGGCTGTGTCTGAACTAGGCCTCATTATTCGTATTGCTTGCCTCAGCAGAACACTGTATTTAGTTATTATTTTTCTTTCCTGTTCAAGGCTGCATCTCGACTTACTAATGAATAGACCATTCTGCCCTCGCATGCCTATCCGAGTGTGTAGTTCTGCTCCCACGTTAGGAGACGCTGAGACTCAGCGCGGTAACCTTGAGTTGCCGATAGCATGTACCCATCTGGCAGGTGGTAGCCCATCCTTCTGTGCCTTCTTTGTTTATGTTCGGCTCAGGCCGGTAACTTTCCACTGTGGGCGTGGTTGGGGGGTTCTTGGCGGACTGATCATGCATTGCAGGCCGTTGGGGAGTCAGTCCCTTGGCAGACATCTTAGCGTGCAGGTCTGATTGGACTCCTCTGCAGAGTATTGCCAATAAATGCTTGTTTGTATTCTCTACTGTTTGACCAACTCTTCATTCTTGGGAAGTCATAGCAGGTGGTTGTAAGTAACCCGGGTGGCCCCTAAGGGCCACTTCCTTCAAGTATTGCTGTAGTCCGGCCTGCTGGTGATGAGGTTTGCTTGCTGCGATGTTCTAAGGCAACCATTTGAAGATCTTTCACAGCATGCATAGGATGTGGATTCAGGTGGTGCACACTCCATTCACTTGAGCCGTCAAATGAGCTTGTTGTCTAGGATGATCCCTAGATTTCTTGCATGATTGCTGGTGTGGGTCCTGGCTCCAATGGCCACCCGGTGGAGTCCCATGGGTAGGTCCTGCTGCCGAAGACCAGTACTTCTGTCTTGTCGCAGTTGAGCTTCAGGCCGTTGGTTCACACCCAGTCTCCTGCCATGGTCATGCAGTTGGTGAAGCTGGTTCTGATGGTGGCTGTCTTGTCCGTCAGTGAAAGGATGAGTTGGGTGTCATCAGTGTAGGAGATGATGGTGATGTCTTGTGATCAGATGATGTTGAATAGCAGTGTCATGTATATGTTGAAAAGGTGTGGCTGAGGGACAATCCCTGTGTGACTCCGCATATTAGTTTCTTGGTCTCTGATATGAAGGGTGGCAGCTTGGCTCTTTGGGTTCTTCTCGTGAGGAAGAAAGAAATCCATTTGAGAGCGGATCCTTGTATGCCAATCTAGTGGATTCTTTGTATGAGGGTGTTTTGCAAAACAGTGTCGAAGGCTGAGGAGAGGTCAAGCATGATGAGGACCGCTAATGAGATAGATATAGTATGATTAAAAGCAGAATTTGAGAAACTTGTTAGGGGGAGCCTTGATGCAGACTTCTTAGACATGTACAAGAGGACTGAGCATTGGTTCTTGAGGGGGGTGCTGACTTATGCCCATACAGTGCATGAAACACTGAAAGTGCTGGCTGAAGACTTTGGTGTTGGTGTGAATAGAAATCAGAAATTAAAGAAGAATTTTATGATGTTAATGACTGAAGATGCATTGAAGAAAATTAGTTAGTCAAGCTTGAAACCACATGTCAAAGCATTGCTGGAATATATTAGATTGTTGGGGGGACTCAGAAGTACAAGGATGGGTGGGCAAAGTGGGATGAGAAGAAAAAGAAAGGGTATACAGGAGGAGCATAAGGGGGAGCTAGCGTGAGTGATGCAGAGGTTGGAAAATACCCAATGATAGAAGTGCCTGGAGGCGGGTATGTTGATGTGCTATCTTATGTTCTTATGTTGCTTTGTATAGCACACTAATCAGCCCTAAGGGTATCAGGTGCTTGGGCAGGCGTGTAGTCCCTAAGGTGCTTATGTGAAGACTCAGGTCTTCAGCTTTTTGTGGACATCAAGAAGTAAGGAGGAGGATCTGATGTGTTGAGGGACGTATTTCTATGTCTTGGGTGCTATGTAGAAGAATGAGCGACCTCCAGATTTGCTTTTGCAGATGCAGGGACTTATTGTGAGTGAGAGTGAGGCAGAGAGTGGGTGTCATGTGGGTTGGTTCAAACGTATGCAGCTGTTCAGGTATTCTGGTCCTGTGTTGCGCAATTCTTTGCATGTGTGGGTAAGAAGTTTGAATTGGCTGCGCTTGTGAATGGGGAGCCAGTGAAGCTTCCTGAGGTGCGGTGTGGTGTGGGTGTGGCGTGGGAGGTTGAGTATGGGTCTTGCAGCATTGTTCTGGATGGTCCGGAGTCTGTGTAGGAGTTGTTTGGAGATTCTCACGTAGAGAGTGTTGCTGTAGTCCAGCCTGCTGGTGATGAGTGCTTGCATGACAGTCCATCTGGTGTTCTAGGGCAACCATTTGAAGCTCTTTTACAGCATGTGTAGGATGTGGAAGCAGGAGGTACACACTTTATTTACTTGCACTGTCATGTTGAGCTTGTTATATAGGATAATCCCTAGATTTCTTGCATGGTCTGTGAGTGTTGGTCCTAGCTCCAATGGCCACAAGGTGGAGTCCCATGGGGTGGTCTTGCTGTAGAAGACCACTACTACTGTCTTGTTGTAGTTGAGGTTTAGGCAGTTGCTTCACATCCAGTCTGCTACCATGGTGATGCAGTTGATGAAGTTGGTTCTGGTGGTGGCTGTCTTGTCTGTCAGGGAGAGGATGAGTTGCGTGTCTTCAGCTTAGGAGATGAAGGGGATGTCTTGTGATCAAATGATGTTGGCGAGCATTGTGATCTATATGTTGAAAAGGGTGAGGCTGAGGGGTGATCCCTGTGGGACTCCACATATCAGTTTCTTAGTCTCTGATGGGAAGGGTGGCAACCTGACCCTTTGGGTTCTTCTCATGAGGATGAAACAGATCCATTTGAGAGTAGATCCTTGTATGCCAATCTCATGGATTCTTCTGATCAGGGTGTTTTGGGAAACAGTGTTGAAGGCCGAGGAGAGGTCGAGCAGGATGAGGGCCACTGTTTCTCCTTGTGCCAGGATGACTCGAATGTCTTCAGAGGTTGTGATGAGTGCTGTTTCAGTGCTGTCGTTATTTTTGAATCCTAATTGAGTGTTGTCTAGAAGTTGGTGAAGTTTGAGGTGGGTTATGAGTTTCTTGTTGATGGCTTTCTCAATCAGTTTGCATGGATAAGGGAGCAGGGAGATGGGTCGGAAGTTTCTCGGTTGATTCAGGTTAGCTGTGGGCTTCTTGAGGAGGGTGCTGATTTCTGCAAATTTCCATTCATCTGGGAAAGTGGCAAACGCGATGAAGGTGTTGATGATGTGGATCAGGGGGATGGTGATTGATGATGTTCCCAGGTTGTATATGTGTTGGGTGCATGGTTTTGTTGGGGCCCCGGAGTGGACGGTCCACTGTGTAGTTTCTGGTGAGGGTTGTCCACTCGGTCAGGTGGCCGTATTGGTTGTTGGTGGGTAGGTTAGCAATTAGTTCTCTAGAGTTGTGTTGGTGTGGGAAGTTTCTGATGTTCATGTGCTCTGGAGTCATGGTAAACATTTTTCATTCACAAATCATTTTCCAAAGTTGCAGAGGCATCTTGATATATGGTACACTGAGGTGGACAGGATTGTGAGGCCTTTGAATGTGCAGTAAGAAGACTTGAATACCTTCCTAAACATTGTGGCTTCCAAGGATTTGTGGGCAGAATATAAGGTGGTTGTGGATTGTATGAATGCTAAGCCGAAGGGAGATACTAGAATGAACACACATTCCACTAAGGTTATAGACAAATATAACCCGATGAATGCGCCTTTAAAAACAAAGGTCCCAAAGAAAAGATGGGCAGGCTCAAGATAACCAGAACCACCCAAGAGTCCACAGAGTCTGTGCATGCTTATTATGAGAAATTAAAGCAAATTTTGAGACACCACAGCTGTGTTTAAAATCCTGAAAGGCAGTAACTTAGTGGGATCATGTCTCAGTTTGTGCTAGATTTGCATCCAAAAAGTAGTTCTCATTCACAGCAGCATGTGATTTTTTGGCAATCTGAGTCTCTGGGTGAGATTCTTTGATACACAAAGTATTGCAGTGACGATTTGGAACAAAGCAGACGAAGATTAAGGAGAAATATTTGTTGGCACAGCCTAAGTTGGCACAAAGAAGATGTCAGAATGGTCCATATGTGGCTCACCTTCACCAACTGCATTATCACGGTAACATTAGAGGTCCCAAACCTATCCCTCTCAGGAAAACAGGTTCAAGTTGTTTGTTTTTCAAAAAGGCAGACCCCGTATTCAGTGTCTGCTAAGGGCCCAATCAGAATAGGCATCCTTGAAGATGGCCACCAATATGTAATATGTGACACATGTCCCGTCAATCTGTTGGGCAGGGATTTACATTACATTGTGTGATCTACTGCACACAGTATGGTGTGAAACTCCAGATACATGATGAGGAAGTAGACTTTAAATTTAAATCACAAGAAGCAGAACTGAAGAAGACTTACCTACGGATTTATGGCGTAAGGTAAATGATTGAAAAGTAGCATTTATTTATCGCATGGTTGATAAAACCATTGCAAGGCAAACATACAGAGGACAAAAATTATACAGAATCAAAATACAAGTACAAAAGCTGAAAAGATTTCACTTAAAACTCACTGTTGCAATAAAACTTGGATCAGTCTATTAGTGCATGTGTGCCTGCATGGAGAAAGAAAAGTGCCATAATGACTGAGTGGTAACCATTTATAAATATGAATTGTGTTCATCCTAACAAGAGGGGTTTTCCAAATCAGGTTGCTATACATGTTTAAGGTAATAAAAACAAGGCATAATATAAAATTGGCATAGGAAAGGAAGCATAACTGATGTAAACAGTTAAAATTGCAGAATATAAACATCAATATAATAAAAGTTCATCTTAAATTGTTTAAATAGATGTTTTAGGTGATTTGGGGTGTATTCCCTTCTGCCTTCCAGCCTTTCAAGAGCACTACAAAATTCCAGGCTCTGTTAGCGAGAGGTGGAAATGTCTACCTTCAGGCCAGAGCTACTATAGATAGAGAGACCCCCTCTAGGGCTGCCAGGCTGCTTTACTTTAGTACAAAAAACACAACAAGGCCACCTGGGTCTATATGGAGGGATAAAAGAAGAAAGGATCTGGGATATCCCTTTTACAGGACGGTTCCCCTCACCCACCCGTGGGTGGCATGCATCATCATAGGGAAACCTCCTCACATCGCAACCTAGTTGCGATGTGGGGTACAACCCCCTCTCTGAGAGGGAGGAGCTCAGAGATGTTTTCAATGTGTTCACAAGAGGTTTCCTAAAACCAACGATGTGGGCAGAGTGTGGTGAGGACTAACAAAAAAAGGGGTGTGTGAGATAAAACTAACTCTAGGGTAGGCCAGAAAGTTTTATTAGGGCCTCCATAGGTCAGGAATAAAAACTAAATACTATGAGAAGAGGGAATTCAACCTGTCAAAGAATGTGTTGTTCAACATGTTTCTGCCTAGTGCTCTCCGCGTAGGTGCAGTGGCTTTCGTCAGGACCAAATGGACCAAATGGAAAAGGTAGCGAGTAACGTGAGAGAAACAAAGGGGAAAACAGTTATGCAAATGCCGCACCACGATTCTCAACCTTTAAACATGAGATACTCCACCAGTGTTTGAAGTGAGTCTTCGCCCTGACAGGGGTTCACTGGTGGTTGTGTTACCAGCTTAGTCAGGTAATCAATAACAACTCTACCTTGGCACGAACTCAAGGGAGCCTATGTGTCCTCAATTAGGAAGCTGCCTCGGGCGCTGACTTGGGTTGTCCCTCCATATAGACCCAGGTGGCCTTGCTGTGTTTTGTGATATTGTTATTTGCGGAATTGACCCCTGCAGTCTTTGAACCTCCCCAGGCTCTTTTTTGTGTGTTATTGCTTTACTTTAGTAGCCATACAAATGTATTCAATATACCCTGTTAGCGGAACTGAGGTTTGTGACCAGGTTTGTTGAGGAGCTATGACATGGTATTGCTACAAATATGTTATAAGGTCTTTATTGTAGATTTTATTGCTTAAACCCATGAATAGATTTTAATTTCCCTTAATTACTGCGGCTGGATAGCATTCAATCTAATTAAGTCACAGCTTGGCTTTGTTGAGAGCGTGACTGTGAGCCAACTCCAACTCCATGCCAAGTCGCCTCTTTTTGTGGCCTAACAGGGTCGGAGGTGCTGTCACCTAGGGACATGAGAAATGCAGATGATGACCATCCAACAGTGCTTGTTAGAATAGAGATAGATTTAGGTCTTCCCAATCGGAGTAATTCTTGACTTGCAAGCAGCAGGGGGGTATGCATTTCCAGTAAGCCAGCTGATCTTTATGACCCAGTTCCTAAAGGCGGCTTTATGAGCATTTACCAGCTTGACATAATGGTACGTAGCAAAGGTGACAATAAGTAGACTTGGTTTGTTGAAATCCCAGAGGTATTATAAACTCTATGGAGGCTATTTCTCCAGATCTTACACCTGTTAGCTCTGCGATATCAGGCAACAGCCTGAGAATGTTAGTGTAATTTAGCATGTCCTGGTTTCCACTTATTTTGTATTTCAGGTACTGCGTATTTTGTTTTGCTGTAGTATCAATGTCTGGTCATAGCTGGGCCCATGAACTCTACTTACTTCCTCTTCAGTCTGAGACTGAGGACCCTGGGTAGCTTGTCGTGTAAAATTTAAAACTTATCTTATTACCTCTGTATATCTATCTGTAGTGAACTTCTTGGGGTTTTGCTTAATATCCACATTTTGTGCCCCTATGGCATTCTATATTGGTTCTTGATCCATGGAGAGGCTTGTTGCGGCCATTTATGGCTTAATGGATCATTGTACCGGCTAGGGCTCTGACTTTAGCTCACTACTGGAGATCTTTGTAGAATCTTCCCCAGCATGGGTACCCGCCAATGATTGCGCCACACACGGAGCTTAGTATTACATGCCTTTATTCTTCTGCGTGTAACTGCAAACTCAACATTGTAAATCAGACTTCATTTCAATCCGCTCTAACGCTTACGTCATAGCTCTATGGAGTCCATCAGGAGCCAAAAGGGTTCCGTCATTGCCAACTCAGAAGACACATACATCTCCCCCTCTGTTAAATGAAAAATTATGATTTTTACAGAGTGCAAGCACTCGATCGCCTCTCCTAAAGACGATGTTCTTTGCAAGTCATCTTTTATCAGCATACGCTTTCATCTTTTGTTTCTAAACCAAGTCCTTCTCACAAGTTGTGTTCTCATTTTTCTCTCTCTGATAGATCGACTGAGGTATCTTGGTTGTCACTGCTCTTCCAAGCATCAATGTCGCACGACTTTCAGCTGTGGTTGAGTGAGGTGTTGAACGATAAGCTCTTCAGGTAAATTTAACACAGTTTTTAAACGTGCTTTTCAAGAGTAGCATGCTGCACGGCTTTCTTTAGTGTACTCATAAAGCGCTTATCTAGTCTGTTGGCATGCAGCCACATAGGTGTGCTCCTCTGATGCTTAATACTCAGATGTTGTAAGAAATCTTTAAACTCACAACTGTTAAATGGCGGGCCATTGTCAGATTTCAACATGGCTGGAACACCCCATGTCGCAAAGATGCCATCTAGTCTCTCAATGGCGTACTTGAGTGGTGGATGAGAGATCCTCAATTAAGGGAAATCGTAAGTATTCACCCACAATCACCATCAGGTGATGTCCATTGTCAAGTGGACCGAAAAAGTTAATGGCTACTCTCTCCCAGGAATGCTTCAGGAGTTGTAACATGTTTAAGGTGTGTTGAGTTACTTTAGTAAAAAGGCAGTTGTACCCGTGACAGGCCTATAATTCCTTCTCAACCCGCTCATCAAGATAGGAAAACCAGACTTGGTCTTGGAGAGCTTGTTTTGTGGCTACGATTCCACGATGTCCTTCGTGGGCCACTTCAATTATCTTCTGCCTCAGACTCTCCAGAATCAGGATTCTTGACCCTCGCTATATAACTCCTTCTTGAGTTATAGACAGTTCATCTTTGATATTTTTGTATTTTTGGTATTCACCATCACTGGTGAGAGGTCGAGGGTGTTGGTTCCATGACTGATGTGCGATTATATCTTTCAACTTTAGCATGTCACTATCATGGCTCTTGGCAGTGATAATCTGGACTAATGAAATAGCAGCTGGTGTGTTTGAATTTACAATGAAATGGATATAGGCCTCGGCCATCTTGGATGGAATACCATGACCTTGTATAGGCACTCTGAAAAAGTAGTAAGCAGTAATCTGTTCCTTCCCTGGACAATGCACAATGTTATAATTGTACTCTTGTACTCGTAGTCCCCATCTGTCAATGCGAGGAGTCATCTTGGCCTTTGGATTACCAAATATAGTTAATAAAGCTTGATGCTCAGCTACCAGCATAAAAGGCTTTCCGTACAGGAATACATGAAAATGTTCACAAGCCCATACCACGGCTAAACATTCTTTTTCAGGTTGTGAATAAGCACTTCCGTTTGGAATAAACTCCTACTTGCATATGTCACAATATGCCTTCCAGCATTCGAATGTCCACTGTGCTGTGCAAGGTTGGCGCCTAACATGATTGGGCTAGCGTCAACAACAACCTTTGTATGAAGCTTCGGTTTGAAAAACGCCATTTCAGCAGCATTCTCAATGGCTTGCTTGATTTTTTAAAAACTTTTCTCACATTCATGTTACCAATGAAAGAAAACATTCTTTTTCGTCAACTATCTCAATGGAGCGTTTACAGTGGCAACGTCTCGTATGTATCTGGAACAGTAGCTGGCCATGCCAAGAAATGAATGCACCATAGAAGCATCTTGCAGGTGATCAGCATTTGACAGCGCTTGTGCTTTAACAGGATCAGGGGTCATACCCCATCAAAAAAGATATGAGCAAAGAATTCTATCTTTTTCTTGTGGAACTCACATTTATCTGTGTTCAACGTCAAAACGGCATCCCTAAATAAACAACATACTTGTGTGAGAGCTTTATTGTGCTCTTTTTTGTGTAGCTCTGATTGCATACATTTATGACAGGCTGTATGATACGCCGGATGACTTCTTGAAAAAGTTCAGATGACACACCAAAACTTAGGGGCTGATTACGATAGCAGAGAGTCGAACCCCAACCCGCTATCACAGAGGTCAGGAGCCCACCCGACAAGCAGGTCGCTGTCCGACCGCTGCATTACCAACCAACCGCCAGACTGGCAGTCGCAAAGTGCTACTTTACACAGCAGCTTGTGCGGAACTTAATGGCACTGCTGGGGGATTACTGTGACTTGGTTTACGCGACTCTTCTGTGAGACCTTGCAAACTGCTGGCCTCTGGATCATCTTTGATGATAGCTGGAAACATAACTTTCTTCACTGCCATTTGAAAAATGTTGCTATTCTGAAAGTTGCTCTCGGCTCTTTATTCTTTGAAGACCTGTGAAGTTGTTCTGAGCAGTACTCAGTTGTTTTGGTGGCTGGCCACATCGAGTATAGACAGCTCAGTAAGCACAACTGTGGGCACATGCACATATCATGTAGCAGTAAGATGACTCTCTCTAATGTGTTTGGTAAGTTAATTATTTCTTCTTTTCTAAATGTCAATTTGTACTTTCTGACACCTAGTTGGTCTCCGCCTGGCAGCACTTCCGTTCACAGAATTATTTTGCTATTTCCGATTATCAATGACTGCTCTTTGAAAACCTGGTTGTATCCGCCTTCAGCGTAGACACTCTGTAAAACGCATGACTTTATTTTGCATGGCAGCGCGGTTCATTTATGTATGGCCTGATGAGCAGGTTCTCAGCCAATGAAATGTAGATTCTCTGCAATACTTTCATTGTCATCAACTGCTATACAACTGCTGGAGTTGCGTTTTGACTCCACATGCATTAAGTGTTGAATCCATACCTAGACAATGGCACATGTGGCACACACGAACAGTTTGTTGGACCAATGCAAACTCTCTGGAAGAGTACTGTTGACCTTCGAGGTACCTATCCCCTATATCATCACCATTTGTAGCATCTTCCCCAGCGTCGGTGCCTGCCAGTGACTATGCCACACACAGAACTTATTATTACACGTCTTTATTTTTCTCCTTGTAACTACAAGTTCAACATTATAAATCAGCTTTTGTTGCATTCCGCTCTAACACCTATTTCATAGCTCTACAGAGTCCCTCAGGAACTAAAAGGGTTCAATCATTGCTAACTCGCAAGACACTACAGTCTTTAGAGAGGGTGAGTACCTGGCTTGATCTAGCCTATCCCAGACATATTGGAGGCTGCATGAAACATTTGAGCACCTTCCTGCAGGGATTTTGGGCAGCTCTATATTGACCAATTCAGTTTGAGTTTGGGTGGTTACTTATGTTATTGCTACTTCTAACAGGGGCCCACCCGGTACTTTGGTCTCATCCAGATGCAGTTCCGCCTCCTGCTGACCATGCAGTTGCCATTTGCATGCCCCCCTTTGGCCGTGGGCAATGTTTCCGTGGTGCTCTCTTTATAGAAAATTGGGTATAACTTCCCCATGCTCTGTGCCATAGCTGATGCAGGGTTTCTATTCCTACCCTTATAAAGTGTGTCTTCCATTTAGTTACCTGGGGGGGTCTTTATGAATGGGCATGCTGGAATTGATTTGGTGGACCCCTGGGGAGGTTTCTAGGACAGCTTGTCAGCCGCCCGTACTAAGGGATGCCCTCTTTATCTCTGCCTTCTGTGGAGTTTCCTTTGCGTTAGACTTGCAGTTGTAGACTGACTCCCAGTTAACAGCCCTGCACATTTATCAAATGCCAGGCTAGAGAGCTCTATTATAGCTTGGGTCTCTTTCAAGCTCTCTACACTATGGATGTCCGCTATGACACTTATTTTGCTCCAGCTGTTTGATTACAAACTTGCTTGTTTGTGAATCAGAATCGGATCTTGTGGCAGCTCCTGTCTTTTGCTTAGTTTGTTCTTCCTTTCTGCGGCCTTGGCGTATTGACAGAGACCTGCCCAGCTTTACTTCCTCAAGGAGGCCATTTATAGTGCTGGGGAGGGTAGTTAGCTTATCCAGTATGGGTGAACATTTGCAGGAAATTTCTTGTATTATGCTATTCATAGCCTGAGCTCTGACAATAAGTAAGTGAGTTGAGAAGTCTTATTTTATTATCTATTCCTGCTACAAAGCCAGCAAGTGTGGTGAGCAGGTTGACTGGAATATCCATTTTATCTGAGTGGTAATTCATTGATGAGACAATTACTTACATCATATTCATAAAGTCTTGCCATGTGGAACTATGGAGCAGCTGACTGGATTTTGGCTCTCCCCCTTCAGTTGGTGGCAAATTATACAGGCCTGAGTGGTCATTCTCTTGCGAGGAGAGCTGTGCTCTTGAGTGATTGGCAGAACTGTCGCCCACCATGTCCAGGCTTTTCCCTAACATAACGCTCAGTGTGTCTATGTTCTTATTGGTAAGTCTGAATAACATTGGCGTTAACGGGCTCTCTGGGCATTGTGCCTCTTCAAGATTATCTGTGGTTAAGCTAAAGAGGTCAACCTCCTTTGTGGGAGATGGGGCAGGAAGCTTTTCCACTGATTCTTGCCTGATAGCTGCCACGTTGACTACCAGAAAAAGTAAGAGTGTTGGTTACATTGCTCAGCCAGCACCAAAGCCTGCCTGGTCTTCTTGATCTTCTTTGACTATGCAACCCACGGCTTCTTGCAACTGTGAGCAGATTGGTCCTACTTTACTCCTTGAGCTTTGGGAGGGTGAGAAGGTATATGATGAATTTCATTTGGCCCTTGAGGCAAGGTTCACGGATTTGTCACTCTTGCCTGTTTTCTTCCGTTCGTTGGTATCCAGGGGAACAATGTTTCAAAAAAAGGAAATATACTTGGCAAGTTAGAGATTGGTTTCAAGGAGTCACCTTTAGCTGAGTTTTATTTATGCGCGCACTTTGTAGACAATGCGTACATTTCATTCTCATCGCCATGCCCTGCAGTGTCTTGCGCTTACTCCCTGTCATAAGGTTTACTTAAATTCTGCCAGCTCGCATTGCTGGTGAAACTTCCTGCTTCCCACTCCTTTGTCTTTAGAGAAGGTCGGTGTTGAAGCACTGTGATCTAGGCACAGCGCACCTTAGGGTGCAGTACCTGCACGTCTTAGCTGATGGCTTGCTTACTCTGCTAACCTGCTTGTTTTAGTCTACTTTGTTGCGCTCTGCATCCTTAGTCACTTCTGCAGCTGCGGGTGGTCACCTTCTCTTTCCCGAGCTTTCTGATGGCAGGCTTGGTAGAGGCTAGGTGTTGTGCTGTCTCTTGCGCTGTCTTTTGTGCTGGTACAGACTGCACCCTTTCTCCTCACGGCTTTCCAGGCTTTTTTGTGTTTTCCAGGTTCCCAAGAATGCTTGGGAGGAGTGCCACAGGAATCTCTCTGAGGGTAGGGGCTTCAAGCCACTCTAGTACCTAAGCCAGACGCTTCTGGGCCACTACTACTGCCCCCTGCACAGCTCCTGGTGCCTCGGACCAGGTATGCTCTGGGGTGCACAGACCAAGGCTTAGTCCGAGGCTACAACCAAGGTCAGTACAGGCCTGTACAGGGCCAGTGCAGTTGGGGCTGGGTAGGGGAGACACTTTTAGCAGGCAAGGTGCGGAGCAATGGAGCAAATCAGGGCGTGACCCGGTGAGTCTACCCACTCTTCCCTGCAGTAGCCAGAGGCAGCCTCCGCAAACTCCAGGCAACGCTTGCTTGGTTTGCCCTACCTTGGCTTCCTGGGTCCTCCACAGCCTGCCGCTTCCACGCACCCCATGCTCCCAGTGCTCACAATGCTCCCGGGTCTCAGCTCCTGGCTCTCAACTTCAACCACCCTGCCTCAGCCCCTACTGCCCTTGGAGGTCAGTAGTCGATGGGCTCTCTGAGAACTTTGAGTCTGCTTCTCTGAGGCTTGGCCTCCCTCAGTTGCTCTGTCAACACATCACTAACGATGTGCAAAACAAAATAGTGACTGAAGCATGAACTGCTCAGGAGAGGAACATAAAGTAATGGAACAGGGACTAGGCATTTATTGAAAAGAATTGCTACATATATATATTTACCTGTGTCCTCTGCAGCTGGTGTAAATTACCACCAGCTGATCCTCGCCTACTCCTTAACATGCAGTCTAATTATGAATCTATTTTATAATCAGGAGCACTATTCTTCTAATTTTGACCTGCTATTAGATGATGTGCCTATGTTTGAAACTTTAAATCCAAATGCTGGAGCAAAGTCCATGGTGAATATAGGTTATTATATCCATCTTATCACACCAATCAATGTAATTAACTTTAAACCTTCATGAAAATTGCACAGTGTTGACACGAACTGAATGAAAGAAGGGTAGAGACTGAGAAGAGGATAAAGAAGGGATAAAGAGGTAATTTGGAGAAAGAGGCAGAAGCATTAAAGAGTCAGAAAAACATCTAAAACTCAGTTTGAATGTGCAGAAAAAGGGAAAATTGTGTGTGGTAAGACTGAAATGGTGATTAAGATAATTCAAAATGAAAAACGTTATTAGAGGAATGTATTATGTGTGTAGGAAATGTGCTTATTTCCAGATTCCAACAAACTGGGTAGGAAATTGTTATATAGCTTTAGTGTTTTCTTAAGAGTATCATGTAGATGCCATAGACGACAAGAGAATAGTGGCTCATCAAAAAGATAACCCTAGTGCTTCACAAGTAGTAGACAATATGTTTGGCACTATGATTCCTTCTGTAGGTATAGATATAAATGATTTGAAGATCAGAAAGCTGACTACCTTGGACTACTAACATGGCTGGTGCTTTATCTGCATTACATTTTGAGCTTCTGGCTGTATGGGCAATGGTTTTGCAAACCAGTCTAGCTTTAGATATCTTACTGGCTAAAGAGGGCAGAGTCTGCCACATGCTTTGTGTTCAGCAATGTTGTCCTTATGTACCCGATACAAGTGACCAGATTGACTAGTTCATTACTAATATAATTGGCATTTCTTAAGAGATGAAGAATTTGGAGGAGACAGGTGCGTGGGAAGCAATAGGGAAAGGATTTTCCAAGATTGGGGCGTTATTCAGTGGAAATCACAACAGAATATTCAGGATGATACTAACCCTAATTCTAAATAATGTGATTTGTATGAAATGACTATTTCTTATAATAAGGGGGATAACAATTATTTCGGCAAAGGGTGGGTCAAATTACAAGTGAGAGAAGCGGCCGTCCGGATCAAGAGGAAGAAAAAGAAAGCAAGAAGAACCTGAACTCAAGAACATTCAAGACAGGGTTCATTGTGAGTTAAAAGGTCTGGAGGAGTGCAGATGCAACCTGCGAAAGTCAATAACTTCTGTGTAAAGGGAGGTTTAAATTAATTAAAGTGTGGCTTGTGGTGATTCCCTGAATCATCAGAGGGAGGGATTGAACAATACGCTTGTGATTCCCCGACGCTGGGGCTAATTAAATTAGGGAGGTGGGTACACGGGCCCAACAAGCCGAAGGGCTGGAGGGTCTATTCTCCTGCTTTGTGCTGTTTTAAATATGACTGCTGCTTAATTGGCTGATTGTTTGGACGTTTTTTGATTTGTTGACTCGAAGAACCTGAGCTCCTGAGTAACTCAGAAAATGTATGACATGTTTACAGGGTTTGTGGTGGGATTATTGTTGCATTGATATGTGTCCTCGACCGTAATGTGCAGGCCTGCATACCTTGCAGCTGATGTAAAAAACCCTAATAAAGATGGTTTAAAAGAATATTACAGGGAGGGATTGAAAGGTTTTTTTTTTTACATAAAATGCTTTTGCATTAACTCAACATTAACACATAGGCACATAAATGTTGTTAACTATGTTTTACTCATGTTTAGATTGACCATAGATAATGTAGGCTGGCATTTTAAAATGGCTGATGTTGGTTTCCATATTCCTTTGTGATGCCTTAAAAAAAAATTTCTAGATGAAGCTGGAGATCTAATTATTGAATGCAACGTTCTTTTGTTTTCTTACCCATGTGAATGTTTTCTTTTCACACTGATTATCAAGGAATGCTATAATGAGTAGCATACTCGCAAAGACACCTGCTGATTACAGGCTGGTCCCTGTATTTCGTCTTGCTACAGATAGTGTAAGCCTGAAGGACACTAAGAAAAGCTATAGTGTGGAAAGTCCTGAGAAATTAACAAGCATACAATTGAATCACCTCTCTTCAACTTGAGAGGATTGTTTCATCAGAACTATGTGCAGATGTAGCAAATATTAGAATTGTGTGATTTAAGTTAGTGAAGAGTTGATTATGTCAGTCTGTTTTTTATACAACTTAGAGCAGAGCAGAGTAGGAGATCTAAAGTACTTATAGGAGAACTGACTTTACTTAATCCTTCCCTTTGAGGCGACTTCATGCTAGTTTATCCCCTTACTTATACGACTTTGATTCGATTTTAAGTTCACATTAATTGATGCATTCATATATTGATTATTGATTGATACTAATTTGATTGATAATTTTGTCTTCTGTACATCATTAACCTTTAATAAACATTTATGGTTTGAAAATGTAATAATTCTCTGCCTTCCTTGTGAAGCCTAATATGTTTCATGTTATTTGAATGCATTGATTAGTTTACTGGCCTCAGTTGTGAACATTGAATAATCTAATATCACCTTATGGGCCCTGAAACAACCGCACAGGCAGAAAGCTGCAAGATCAAGCAAAGGGTGCAGTTTTGTGCCTTTATAGTTGTGCATCCAAGATGGCCGCGCAGTCCCAAGTAGCACGAGATTTTGATTGTTTAACTTTTCTTACAAGTCAAACCTATGAACTTCAGGAAACCCTCTTCTTCTATCAAACTCAGAGGAGGAAGGACACAAACCATCACAACTTTGGTGGGGGCTTCAGCACCAGAGAGAGCAACATCAGGACCCATGCCCGGGATGCATTCATGACAAATCTTTGTACTGAGATCTTGGATATCAAGGTGGATCATGACAATAGGTGCCTCTTATGAACAGCAAACCACCCACACAGATATTACAGGCTGGTTTTCTAGGGCCAGATGTACAAAAAGTAGGAATTGTGATTTCCAAATTGCAATCCTTTCAAAATCGCAATTAGGAAATTGCAATTCCTTATGTAAGAAAACTTGCAACTTCTAATTATTATTGGCTATTGAGTCGCAAGTTGACCTACCTCATGAATGTGCAATTTGCGACCTATTGGAATTGCAGCCATCACAGGGAAAGTGGCCTGCTCAGGTCAGCCGACCACCATGTCTATGATTGTTTTTAAATAAAGCAATCTTTTTTTGCAGCCTGTTTTCCTTATAGGAAAATAGGATGCATTTAAAAAAAAAAATGAAACTTTGAAATTTCGTTTTTAAGACTAGTCAGTGGTCTGTGGGACCACTGCCTGCTTTTAAAAAAAAAATGTTTTCAACATTCTCACAGGAGAAGCGTTCCCATTTGCAAATGGGTTACCACCACTTTTAAAATGGTGTTAAAGTATTGGTGTTTTGAGACAGGTCACACAATAGCAATATATACCTTACTGATTTATTGTTTGGAAGGCACGCCCAAAGCACATCGCTTCCAAATACTAATTCACAAATGAAAATTTGCAATTCAGTCACAAGTTACCGAATCTCATTTTGCTTTTTGTAGATTAAGAAAAGCATTTTTCCGGCCGCAAACAGTCTGATTCTGCGAATCGGGACGTTTGAAAACAGAAAAATGCTTTGTACATCTGGCCTGTAGTCCTTAGTACATTTTTCTAAATGATTATTGAGGTGATTCCTTTCTCAAAGTGGACTGATGGACTCCATTGACACTAAGATGTTCACATTTCTGTAGGTTTGCCTCTAAAATGCACATTAATAGATGGATATAAAACAATGTTTACTTTTGAAGTTGTGAGAATGTGAAAATATTTTGCATTTTTGTGAGTAAATAATACAGTTACCCCTCCTGTGCTGGAGCAAAGATGAAAACAATTACCACATCTTAATGCCATACTTTACAATTTGCCACAGTTTAGACTTCAAATGGATTAAACAACATTGGGGGTCATTACGATGGCGGGCGGACTCGAGTTCGCCCGCCACCGTAGCAGTGCCTGGGACCGTCCGCCTGCAACGCGGCAGTCCTGCACGTGAAATTACGATGCGACTGCCACCGTGGCGGTCGCATCTAGCATGTTTACTATTGCGGCGGTTGCTGCTGACTGCAGCACCCGCCGCAATAGTAAAAATGCATGTCTTGCATTTTCCTGCACTGCGTGGCAGGCACCACGCGGTGCCTGCCACTCAGTGCAGGGAAATAGAGGGGTGCACCACCCCACCACCCCACATGCAGGCCCCCAAATACAATGCTCGCCAGCCTGTGAATGGCGGATTCACCACCATACACCAGCTGGCAGGGATGCAGCATCGTAATATGGCGGACGATGCCTACTAGGCACCACCACCATTTTACAGATGCTGACCGGGCCGCCAGGCAGTCGCGGTCAGATTCCCCCCGCCATCCTAATTTGGTGGGGGGGAAAGTCGCTGTCCGATGGCGGAGGGCCCACCACTGCATGGCTGGCGGTGGCGGGCCTTCCGCCATCATAATGAGGCCCATAGTTAGGAAATTCCTGGAAAGAGCATGCCTTGGCTGCGGGCCCAGCTGTCTGGAAATGAGTTACCTTGCTCTCACCTAGCTCTATTTCCCTGAGAATCCCTTCAAACCTTTCTAGCCACCTTGTGAGACATCCTGTTAGAAACATGCCATAATAGTTTTAACCATTTAGGGGCCGATTAGGATGTTGGTCGGAAAGCCTCCAACTGGCGGTTGGAAGCTTTCCGACCAACAACTTGGTTTTTAATTTCGACCACCTAATAACAATGTAGGCGGTCATAATGTAAACCTATTGGTCATTTGGCTGGATTCCAGCAGCCTCAAGGAGCCCGTTGGCCAGTCAGAGACCACAATGTAATCCCAATAGGACAGCGTTTCCGCCGTCAGGATTACGATGTCGGTTTCCGAGAGCTTTTCCGTGGCGGCCTTTACGACATTGAAAGGCTGTCGGAAAGTGACTTTGAGAGCCCTTAGCAGGACCCCCTTGCCTCTGCGACCTATGGTTGTGGGCCTGCCCTTTAAACCCCTGCACTGTGTGGCAGGCACCATGAGGTGCCTGCCACAGGGTGGAAGATTTACACAAACTACCATTTGTCTATGGGAGCTTGTGTTATGGCCGGTTTATGGCTGCATCACAGGCTCCCATAGAGAAATGGGAGTATGCAACCGCACATTGTGCAGTTGCATCGTAATCATGTGGCTGGGACCGCCAACCGGAGGTCGGTCGGTCCCGAGACAGAGACGGTGTTGATCATAATTGGCCCCAATGCTTCAAAAAAAGATATAGTTTTACACTTTTAGTTGAAAAACATTACATTTGAAACAAATAGAAGAAAAAGTTTGTAATTCAAGCTTAGAACAGCTTTGCTCAAGAGACATAATTGGCTCGAATTAGAGTTAGAATAGGAAATGTGCCAGTTGAAGTAATGCCAGAATAAAGTACGGGACAAGGTTATATTCAAGACCAGGCCAGGGGTGGGGAGAAAATAGATGTTTTAAAAACTTTATCTTCAGACTAATGACTAAAATTAGACCCAAAGTTGGAGTCTGTTCTTCCTCTGCCTAGCAGTTGGCACCCAACAACGGCAGGTGCTGGAGTTGCATGTGCACACGCTTTTGGACATACTGTTGACACAATTACGAAGGGAACACAGCAGGAAAGTGCGGTTACCGTGTCCGCCGTTGTCCGCAATTGTTTCAGCTTTAATGACAAAAATTAATTTTAAATGTTTTGGTAATGAATTAAAGCAATTATTGTGACATTTTCAAAGAAATTGTTTTCAATGCAAGTCATTTTCAGCTGAAGTGGCTAAATTTGAAACTACTGGTTGTTCATTATTTGATTCAGTTTAAATCTATGTAAATGCTTTTTCAAACCTTCCTGTATTACACAATTGTAGTGCAAGTAGTTAACCTTCACCAGATGCCATTATAATCGAGTGAAGAAAAGGAAGACAGCAGGAAAAAGAAATCAAAAACAATGAAGTAAAATTCCAGAAGAGAAAGGCAGAACAGGTAAGTCTGCATCTCTTGTCCTTTCATTCTACTCGGAGCTATTACTAAAAGGCGTACAGAGTTCACCAATAGCAACCTCACTGAAGGTGCTAGAGTAATACTCTGACAAAGCATCAAATTTGTCCCACTTGACCTTTTTTTGCAGCTAAAAACCTTTTATAAATTGAAAGATAGAAATATTTTATGTTTCTAACCACCAGCTTCAATTTGAGAGCATGCACCAGTGGGTCAGCAATCTAAGTTGTTTAGAAAACAGTTGGACCTCTGGAGGATACTTAGACACCACTGGAGGATACCTAGACTTTTTTTGGGTGTGCTATATTTTTCATTGATCATTCACACAATAAAATGTATAGATTACTTTTATAGGACATTTTCCCATTTTCCCTAACGTCTAAGCCCCTTGTCCAATTCTCTCAAGTTTGTATAGTAGAACTCTATTTGCTTCCTTGGCCTCTTGTTCCATGCACAGTTAAGATTCCACATTTTCCTGTTTTCTGTTGTGGATGCATGCAGGGGTCCTGATACTGCAGCTCATGAACAATAGGGGTAGCGGCTGGGAAACATCAGCATGACAGCTCAAACAATGGCACTCATCTTCAGCAGTTGTAGCCTCCCAAGATTGGGTGTAGATGAGGCATTTGAATATTAAGTATGGCCTCCAGTCCGATCATGAACATGTGAATATCTTCAGCAGTTACTGCCTTCTGGTGATCAGGGCTCCCATATCCACGGCGATGAAGTATTTTGACCTCAGCAGCACCAGTCTCTTGGGCACACAGCTGCTTACCAATTTCAAAAGTCTTAATGCAGTTAACAGAAAGAACCGCTGGGAAGGTCTCCACAAATGGGTCACTCCCAGCTTCATTCCCTCATATTTGGCAGTTCCCCAAACTAGGGCTTCTCTTCCTAGGTGTCTCCTTCTGCATAGAGGTATGCAGCCTTGTAGGACTAGAGCAGACCTCCAGCAGAAAGCCCATAATTCAGGTAGTGTCCTTCTACCTCTGGGAAGCTGGCTGTCATGTAGACACCAGCCATGGTCATGCAGAAGTCTTTCCAATACCCTGTAGGACACTGCCTTCCTTGGTCATGAAGACCATGGAACTGGAACAAAGTGGGGTGTTTTGGATCCCACTGTTATACACATTTCCCAGACAGCGGTGTGGATCTGCTGTCTAGGATTTTGTAAATGTCAGAACTTGTTTAGGTTGGTTCTCTTTCATATGTAATTTTCTGGCTGTTCCTCAGACACAGCCTTTCTGCAAAGTGTTGTATCTGAGCATTCAAAACACAAGGGCGCCTGTGTTACAGGCAAGATTGCGTTTGTGTAGGAAGAGAATAAAATATATTTAGAGAACAATGGTTCAGGTGTGGCCTTAAAGGTCCAAAGCAAGAAGTACCCCAGAGGGGGCACCGTGTTTTAAGGATATGAAATTAATTCAGGTAGGAGCAAAAGAAAAGATCTACAGAGGGTCATGTAGGTCATGGAATGACAAGCATTTATTTACAAATCTGTATAATATTCAGGTGCTCACATATAAAGTGAAAAAAAGCGTGACGTGATGGGTGATAGTAAAGTTTTAAAAAGGCATCGCATTGACAACAGTATTAGGAACTCCACAAATGATTTATACATAGTTAATGGAGTTCATGTTGTTGGGTGGTCGACAGCGTTTCGAACCCAATTATTGGGGTTCATCTTCAGGACAAGGTGAGCAAGCTGAATCTAAATATAAAGGAGTGAAGGGAAAATCGGGAATACATTTAATGTAATGGTATAGACCCTCAATGTATGCATACATTCATTGCAATAGTTATATTTAGGCAAGAAGTAATTGGGCTCCTCATAGTACAGTTGGGCAACAACAGAACATGTATACGATTATTATGGAGCCAATGGAGGGCAAGCTAAAGTCAGCAGGAAGAGGAAGTGGTTGGGCGGTGATTTTTAAGGTAAGAGTAAACTGAATTCACTAATTTAGATGGAGGAGGGCGCGTGCGAAAGGACAGAGCGCTTAAGCTAGTGATGAGCCACGCTGGCTGTGGCAGGAGAATTTGAAGCAGAGCGCTAGGTGCCAAGGTAATGGAGCAATGTGAAGGGACTTACTTTAAAACAGAATAAATCTTGTCTCAGCAGAGTGAAGTTATGTTAAGGCAGGCTGACAGTGTTCTAGCGTCAAGGATCTAATTGAAGAAATGGAGGAATAATGAGCACTAACACAAGTGAATTGGCAAATGTCAGTTCGGTGGTGAATTTAATCAAATTAACCTACTGATAGAGGTGCACTGAGGCATTCAGATGAACTTTAAAAGCCGGCAGCCGTTGAAAGTTTGCAATCGGCGGGCGTGAATGGTGTAGAAGGCGCGTCTCAGAATTTATGCGGGGATACGATGCAACCTGAAGGCAGAATACTTATTAAATTATTGAAGCCAACAATTATAGGCGGGGAGGCGTTGCGTAGAATAAGTTGGAAACTTACTTGTGTGTAATAACTAATCAGCCCGATTTGGAGGCAGCTTGACGGTGCATGATGTCACGGTTGTGGATTTATTCTATGGCGGAGAAATGAAGCAATTAACACAATTGCTCATGCTGTTCGAGTTGTTTTCAGAGCGTGAGGGAGATGTGATGTTACTTACATTTTCGTCGAGCAACAGGGCATTAATTGGGGTCCTGGAGCCGTGCAGACGGGAGCGTCCTGCTGCTGCCATGGCTGGCGTTGAGTGCGAAGGCTGAGTCGGGGGAGTGGTCTAATTATACCTCGACTCAGCTGTGATCGCCTCGGGCAATTAGCTAATTAAGGCAGTGCGGTCAGCATTCAAGTAATAGGGAGCAGCTGTTGGCACAGCCGAATGAAACTGGCTGGAGGAATTTAACCCTTGCACTTCTGGTAGTGGAGTGTGTGAAGGGAGGAGAAGTATAGGAAAAGGAAAAAAGCGAGTGAATTCCCCTACATGTTAGGGTGTAGTGAAGAGAATTTAACAATATATAGTATACATAAATAAAAAGCATGAAGTTATAATGAGGATTTTATCCTGAAATCAATCATCATCAAACTTTCATTGTGAGTCTTCACTAAACCCCCTATCCACTCAAAACTTCAGTGTATTTGAAAATCAATATCTCTGTGAAGTTCCGGATTCAAATCTTGTGTTGATCCTCTCCTCCTTTTTTCAAGTTTTATGACCATGATTTATTTCTGTGACCACACTCTTTGCTTTGTTCTAATTGTACTCCCTTATTAAAAAATACATCAAATCCTGGGTTTCATTTCAATTTCATTGGCTTAGATTTTCCAATTGTTCTATCCACATGGTTTCTAGTTGCACCATTTCTTTAGATTATCTCCTCTATATAGTGCAGAAACTTTATCTGACTAATATTATGTGATTAGGGCAGTCTATGATAAGAGTACGGGCTTTATGTGTGGGCTGCATGTGCTTGTTTTGATGCTATGGAAGCAGTTTAAAGTTGGCTAACTGGAGGTGAGAAGCCAAGATTTTGAACCACATGGAAACACGCCAAAGTCTGACCAATACTCAAAAAACCTTCGGCCCAACCCCAGCAAACTCAAAAACTACCAGCCAATCTCCCTGATCCCATTCCCAGCAAATTTACTTGAAAAGATCATCAACAACTAACTCATGACACACCTGGAGTAGAACCAGCTACTCGACCCCTCCTAGTCCCGCTTCTGCAGCAATCACAGCACCGAAACCGTCCTGATCGCAGCCACCAAAGACATCCGAACCCTCCCCGACTGAGGAAAAACAGCAGCTTTGATCCTCTTCAACCTCTCGCCAGCCTTCAACACCGTATCCCATCACACACTAATTGAAAGACTCCACCACATCAGCATCCGAAGAGATGTGCTCAGAAGGATCACCTTCTACCTCACCAGAAGAACTCAGAGGATCCAGCTCCCACCTTTCACCTCTGAACCCAAGGAGATCATCTGCGGTGGCCCCCATGGCTCATCCCTCAGCCCCACGCTCTACAACATTATATATATGACCCACAGGCCAACATCGACAGATCCCACAGTCTCAACATAATTTCCTACGCAGATGATACCCAACTCATCCTCTCACTCACCGACAACCCCACCACAACCAGAAACAAATTCCACAGATGTATGACAAATTTCACCGTCTGGATGAAGAACAGCTGCCTGCAGCTGAACACAGACAAGACTGAAGTACTGATCTTTGGCAACAGCCGCAACACATGGAATGACTCCTGGTAGCCATCAGACCTAGGACCTTCACCCACTCCCTCCAACCACACCAGAAACCTCTGAATCATCATTGACAACAAGTTCACCATGAAATCACAGATCAACGCCGTCTCCTCCGCCTGCTTCCTCACTCTACGCATGCTACGTAAGATCTTTAAGTGGCTACCCCTACAGACAAGAAGCACCATGACACAAGCCCTCATCACCAGCCGAGTGGACAATGGCAATGCCCTCTACATAGGAATCGCTGCGCACCTTCTACAGAGACTTCAGACCATATACAACGCCGCAGCCGGACTCATCCTCGGCCTTCCCCAATGAACCTGCATCACACCCCACCTCAGGAAACTCCAATGGCTCCCCATACAGAAGAGATGCCCAATTCAAGCTGCTGACCTACACACACAAGGCTCTACACAACCAAGGACCCGCCTACATTAACCACCGCCTGAACTTCCACCAACCATTGAGAAGACTATGATCCACCTCCCTTTCACTTGCTCATACTCCCCACATCTACTGAAGCAGAAGTGGAGTATGCTCCTTCTTCCACATCGCAGCAAAGACCTGGAACAGCCTCCACACACACCTCCGGACCATCACCTTACTTCCAGAATTCCAAATGGCCCTCAAGAACTGGCTGTTCAAATAAGTCTCCGGGTCCTGCAAGTGTCTGGATACCCTATTGGGTGATTAGCCACGCTTTATAAATCCTGATTGATTGATATACTTTTCAAGTGAAAAATATATTCTCAACTTACATGGTCGTGTATTAAGAAAAGGATATTCAAGACACCTAACTACAAGTGCATCGGTAATCCTGATTTGTGTGCAAACAGGAGTTCACACACAAATGAGAACTACAAGTGGTGCAGATTTACCCCAGACATGAGTTGTTTAACCAATGAACATTCGAGCAAAATTTGAATCTGGAAAAGAGGCCAGAAAGAGAGCAAAACGTGGTGGCTGGTTGCACAACTCAAATACTGCAGCCTCTTATGTGAGTTTGACTTTGCTAGAAGTGGTTGGTAAGACCAACGGCTATAAATTCCATACACTGCACTATCATAATATTTCTCCAGGTGGCATTAACATGACAAAATATTGAGATGCTCGAAAGGTGACCTACAGTCTCCTGGCATATCCCAGGTGCATAAGAAGTTAGGTTTGCACCCCACCTCATGATTGCAAATTAGGTCACCATGGGCTCTTGAGTCTCCCCTGTTCCATGGTGCAGGGAGAGATGGCTTGAAGTAGTAGCAACCTCTAAAATTCCCACCAGCCCTTTCTAAATGGCTAGTTGTTGTCATTCAGTGCTCATTCAGGCGACCCAACAGCCAAATATAGATCTTGGCCTGACTTGCAAGCTTCTTTAATGTAGATAGGTGTCTTCACACCAGGGGATGGAGAGGACCACATTAAAATAGTCTCATTTTGGATGTTTGTGCAGGTGCACAGCAAAAGAGTGATCTCACGAGGCACCCACAGCTTTATTGGGCTACTAACTATTAGCTGTCAAGCTGCCCTTTGCCTTGCTGATATAACAATGGGTGTCATCATTTGTGGGTGTTATCATTTTACTGTGTATATGTCACAGTTATTACTGATTTAGTCGGGTTCAATACATTTTAATTTTGTTTTGTTGCCAGCTGCAAAGCTTTTTATAGTATCCGTTGAATCTGGTAACAGCCTGTGCGCAACACTGCCATCTGTTAGTGTTTCACTGGAATCTATTCTTAAATGTGGCCTTACATGGGCAAATTAATACTTTAGTTTATTTTGCCGCCAACATGAAAAGTATTGCATTTTTCACTTACTACGAGTTTAAGTTCATGTGTGTCACGATAATACATTTCAACAACAGAACTGGTTTAGACGGGGTGCTTTACTTCAGCAGCTGTGACGGTTATGTACGATAGAAAATCATTTTAGTGCGTGGTTTGATGATTTTACATTCTTTTGGGGCAGATAGCCGTTTTCCATTTTCTGATTTGGTAGCATTTCTGTCAATCAAGGGTTGAATTTTTTTGAAGTTTCAATGGAAGATTCTCATAGATAAATATTTGAATCATTTATACTTTTAACCTAGAAGCAACATTCGTGCACTACTCTCATATGCAGTGCACAGCCTGTAAAATAAATAAATAAATAAAAGATATGCAAAGACCCAAAGTTTTCCTTAGGAACCTCCATCCGTCTAACTACATTTTAAGTCCACTTTAGGCCTCTGTCTTCCATTACCCTATGTTTCATATCTTTGTCTCGCACATGCGGGTTCTTTTCCTCCCTGTTTCTCTATTTGCCACTGTTTTCCTAACTTTCTCTTCCTCGTTCTTTATTTCTTTTTCTGCTTTTCTTTCTCTGGCTCTCAATCAAAGTCTGATAGTACTAGGGTGACCAGATTTTGAGAACTAAAAACCTGGACAGGCCAGAAATAGAAGTAGGACTAAAGGCTGAAAATGATCACGGTATATATCTGGCATATACTGGTTTTTGCGTAGCCTTGTAAATGTGTGTACGTGTATGAGTGCATATATATATATTGCCCAGCGGCAGCAGTCGCCACTGGGTAGAAAAAATGACATCTTAAACAAAAAATGTCACATGTTATCCCCCAAACATGACACATGCTATGTCGATACCGTGGGGTCAAACATAAAATCTCTCAAAAATGATGCATATGAACCTGAAACACACCTAACCCTCAAATGTGAGAGTCTATGGCCACAACCAAGGGCACTGAGGGGTTCCTCTCTATTGTTCAATGAACCACACTTCACAACCAAGGCATATCCTGCCCTCAAACAAAACCTACACAAAGTGTGTAATTTAAAAATCATATGCCAAATTTTATGTCTTGTCCTGAAACCAAAAGGAATGTTTGGGTGACTGGTGCCAACCTGTATATGAAAACACAAGCCCATCTTCAAAAATCAAAGAAGGTACTGCTCAAAAGCTTGCAGGTTCGCATCACAAGCATTGACATGATCTAGAACAAGCAATAGTTCTGATTTGTGATGCCCAACCTGAACCAGCCCTTCAAAATACAGGAAGACACATTCTGTCCAGGAATCAGTCCACCAGAACGTTCACGGTAATTCCAACTAGTGCTCCGGACCATATCCAGTGCACGCTGCAACTCAGTCCTTGGTTCTTAAAATGTAAAAGTTAAAATGTACTTGCAACTTTAAAAGGCAGTATTTCCAGACAATATAAACATAAACCTGTCACTTCCTGGAGATATAGAGAAAGTTACATGTCTCATTCATAGCCATTCGCAGTCAATATTTTACATCAAAGGCAAATATATACGCACAGCATAGATTACACAAATATGGGCACACATCATACGTGCCAAAACATCTGATTCATATGTTCCGTCTTTCATGCTACCAAATCTTGCCATCTATTATAGACACACCGACGCGCACAAATGCAGATGAGGGGGACTCGAAACACTGATTTATAAAGTTCACAAAAAATAAACACAATTAAAAAAGGCATTCCAATAACCTATAGAATAACTAAAAAAAGAGAATACTTATTAAAAAAAACATAATGCCTACTAATTAGTCAATAGTTGTTAAAACAAGAGAGTTTCCGAAACAAAAGCCATTCTCATCCATGACCCTAAGCAATGCAAAGAAAGCACTCAACACCCCTTTCCACAAAACGTGCCGATTGTTTCCACTCAGAATCCCGTGTATATTCTCACATTTTGTTTTGCAGGAGTTGATTAAATAGTACTTGGAAAAATTATATGAAGCGGCAGCTGCTGGCCAAACAGAGCGTGTTTCCAAAACTGGTCCGTGAAAATGAAAAAGCAGCTGAACAAACAAGTTGCAGTCAAGCGGATGTGAAACCAAAAGCCATCTGGAGTCACTAACAAAATGAAACTAGCCCAGGGATGAAAACCGAAAACAAGGAGGAGGGGCCATCACACGCTGTACAGTGTAATGGCCAAATAAAACTTTCTCTGAGGGAAATTGCCAGGGACGGAACTAAGCACGCAAAAGAGGGGCATTTACACAAAAACACAAATAACAATCCAGCATTTCTGAATGCCACAGATAGTAACCAATGGCAATCAGTGGGCTTGCCAAACCCCACAGAAGAGATGTTGATCGAAGCTCGACCTAAAAAAAGCACCATGATGCATCCAGCACTGGCAGCTTCATAGTGCCTTTTTTTACCATCCTGTGCTCAACCAATTTACCTGCCCTCCCATTCACCACCCAAACGACTTCCCATCCTCGATTCCCACCGGACTCACAAACCTAATAGCTCGCCCATAGGCGACACCTATTGACTTTGCCGGTGCTTGTTTCATTTGGGATGCAGAGTACTGAAAACATATTTTTGTTTTCTTTAACAGGGTGTTGGGCAGAAATACTTTAAAAACTAATGAGTAGGCTGATTGCGCTTCAAACTAGCATCCTCAACAGCAGTGCGCAATTCCTCTCGAACCCTACGAAAGAGTATCCCATTCCACTCAGAGGTAAGTAAGAGAAGTTCAGGCTTCAAAACACCTTGCCTTCGCAATAAAGACTGCCATTAGTGGAGGCAATGCTGTGCTTATGCAGATGATTGGGCTTGAGGCAGTAGGGTGTGCAGGTTTGCAACAATTAAAAAGTTTTTTGGGGGGGAAAAAGTAAAAAAGGGGATAAGGGCCACCATAGCTGACTCAACCAATAATGTTCCAACGGGAACTCTCACATCGACTCCAAAACCAATTGCAGTTATGGGAGGAGTACATCAAAATGTGCGAATCAGTTGGAACCTAGGAGAAAGACTTATCAGTCCACAGGAAAATAAGTTCATACATTTGTGACAAAGTTAAAATGGGAGGAAAAAGGCATCTGCACCCAATGTAGCGCTATTGCCATTTAAGAGGGAAGCGTGAATTGTGCTTGCTGTTGTTCTCTTATTCATTATAATTTACTTTATCATTTATGTTTCAAACTTTAATTGTTGCTATCAATGGAAACGGAGATTGGTTGGTGTATACTGATGCAGCGCGTACAATAAAAACTATTCTCCTCCCAGGTTACTTATAGGTCATCCAGGGGCAAATTATATTTCTCATATCCTCATGACGATGGGGCCCATAAACATCGCCTAACACACACGCACACTCCTGGATTTCCTTTACACCTTTATGAAATTCTGTACTCCTAGGAGAAGCATGAGAACTAAATGGAGAACACCATTTTATGTACCGCTGGAAGAGCCAGGATATCTTATTACCTTAATTAGTCACTTTCTTTTAGTTATTTCTTAAGATATTCCTGCTCATTGTTTGTCGATGAATCATTCATTTAAGAAATTAGTTCATAGTGATTAAGACCAGCTGAATCACAATAACCAATTACTTATGTCACAATCATTTAGGAAAATAACCACTGAGTCATTTTGGGTTTAAAGAATCTTAAATTTTATATAAATTTTAAAGCATGAAAAGAATTTTAATACTTTATTCAATTATTCATTCTTAAATTCACAATTTTTATTAAGCATAATCAATTTATTGCAGAAAGGAAATTTTGTCATGAAGCCAAAACCCTAATTACCTGCCTAGCTTCCTAATTTAGCCTAATGATTTCTAACCTAAGTTAGGAATTAGAAATAGCCTGATTCTCATACTCAACTGTAAAATTAAGACAGCAACAGCAACTTCAGCTCGTCAGCATCAGCTACCTGCAACCCGTCTCCTCTAACAGTCTTTCAGCATCTCTCCCGCTCAGTAAGGGATCGATCAGGACCACCCAGCACTGGAAGTCACCAACACGACTCTTCAACTCCTCTCCTGACTGTGACTGCGACCACGACTGACATCAATTCTCTGCACTGGAACTCACACCCTCCCACTAAGAGTAGGCCCTCTTATACCCTAATTCTAACTTTGCTAACTAATTGTTGCAACATTAATATCACGCTTTTCTTTCATTGGTCCATGCATGTCAGCTTATTCATTCTTTAATCAAGTTCTCTTGGATTCAAAGGTCCTTGGATCATTTCCTTTCCCATACGCTTAAACATTTCCATCCGATTCGATCAGTTCATTTGTAACTTCTTTCGACACATTCGAGAACTCCGCAGTCATTGTCCTTTCTCTTAGACTTGTTTCCCACGGGCTCTCTGCTGATCATCATGGCACACTATCAGTTCAATTAGGTCACACCAGCCTTGACCATTTCTTGCATCCTAGCCTCTCAGAGACATCATGAGGTTCCGGATTTCTCCAATTTCATCCCGTACCACGTGTCCCCTTGCGCCTGCGCACATCTTCCCACTGGCGGCCATTTTATATCGCCACTCGGTTATACTTTAGAAGCACTAATTTGAGGCAAACAAAACATAATTAAAATAGAGAAAAATATCCCTTTCGTTTCCCTCCCGTCTACGTACCCCAATTAGTTGTTACCTAGCAGAAAGCAACACTTAAGCTGTTCCTTACTTACCATCACTATTTGTTTTTGCAACGACACATTTTATTTCTATGAAGCACAACAACATGCATTTATTTTTATTAGTACGCATTTATTTTTACGTTATAATTAGACACACGGACATCCATTAATAGATTATTTAGCACATACATTGGCATATTACCATTCCCACACATACAGTGTTGATTAATACATTTAAACGAACATTTTATTAATAATTTATAAAATTTATTAGGGGTTAAATTTTTTTATTTTCCCTGCTCCATCAATCCCCCCTTTGGTGATTTTTAAATCACCACATAAAACCCAAGTCATACTTCTTTTCAGGCAGCATGTCTTTCATCCTTTGCTTTCTGTTATTTATACATCTGTTTCTTCTTCATCTTGCCTTTTAGTCTCTTTATACATGCTTTCTTTCATTTTCTCCAACTCAATTTCACCCATTTCTCTCTCTCTTTCTCTCATTATTCTGTTATTTCTTCTTATCTTATTCTGTCTTACTTTTCTCTTTATACATGTTATTACTATTTTCAACATCATGGCTACTAATATTACTATAGTTGCTACTATTATAACTTTCCCTATCACTAGTCTACTCATCCTAGTTAACCAATTCGCTACTGAGGAAAACCCTCTACCAAGTTTTCCCAAAACACTTTCAACCTCCAGTGGAACTAATTCTTTGTGCAAACTTGTAATATTTGTAATATACTTCTGTATATTTTCACTGTTATCAGGAATGTAAGTACAACAATGTTGGACTTTCAACATTCCACAGACTCCACCCTCTTTTGCCAAAAGAATATCAAGGGCAAGCCGATTTTGCATCACCATAGCTCTCATGGCAACCATTTCGGTATTTACCATTAAGAACCCTCCCGCAGTATCTGTAGATAAACGATCTACTACTGTGGATAACTTCCGAATTTTAAATGCATTCAAAGATATTCCCACTGCTGGTATCAATGCTCCAAAAATATCACCTACAATTTCTGAAAAACTTTCCCTCTTTCTACGTGTAAATCTATTAATCATCTTGTATGTTCCCTTTTCTTCTCTGTCCATGTGAAAATTTTTTGGAAAGACCAGGCCTACATAGCAAGTTCCATACCGATGGTCCGGTAACCTGTAATAAGCTCTATTCCCACAAACATAATAGATACCTGGAAATATTGGGTCCTTTCCACCTTTGAATCCCCAACCTCCCAGAATTTGATAATTGTCATGGCAGATACTGGAACCTACAAAGTAATTGTCATAGACTGTCTTATTTCTCCTAATACACAACTTTCCTGTTTGCGGCCAGTCTAATGTCATTGCTGCATTTATCTTTTTCCCTTCATGATTTCCTTCCTCAAACGTCCATAAGCGTTTTCCCTCCTCTTTTATTGCTTCTTTTTGAAATTTCATTCTTCTTTCTTCAACCATGTCTAAAAATACTTTTCTTCTTTCTTTAACTCACAGGTAAGGTTGTTACTAACTATTTCTTCTAACGTTAATTTTCTATGTTCTAAAAGAATTCTCCTAAAACCTTTGCTGGTTTTACTTTGTTAAGTTCTGGTACTACTGGAATGTTTGCAAAAATCTTATCTATATCAGTATAATAAGATTCTAATCTACCTGTTTTATAAAATAAACTTGCAATTACACTACATGTTATTCCATAAGTCAGAGGTAAGTGATGATAAGTCACACCTTCTGATACTGATGCAGGCAACTGCATACAAACATAACAATCTCTCACATCCATTGTCTCTACGTACTCATATAACAATTTGGTGAAAACATTCTTTGAGAAATCTGTTACTGACCTATCCTTATGCAACTCTGCACTACTTCTTAAAATAACTGGTTCTTTAATACTAGTTTCTTTTTCTGGTTTAGTATCATTCTTTGCTTCTATCACAGCTACACTAATAGGAATTGTGATTGCTAAAACTATCCATATGGTCATTAATAACCCTGTACAAAAGCAGCACATTTTGCACCATCTCTTTATAAATGCACATTTATCTCTTCTATCCCTATTATTTTCCATTTTTCTTTTTCTATTTGTTAAGTTTCAGAAAATTGTGTCACTACACCTCAGAAATGACTTAGATGCCACTCTGCTTTCAAAAAGTCTTTGCTTGGTACTTTCTTTTAATTCTCTCCAGAATTCTTTCGTTGTCACATCCGGTGATTTGTCACATCCAGTAAAATTGTCATGTCCGGCAGAAGCACTATAAGTCTTCACTTCAGTTTTGTTGCATCTCACCTTTTCCCATCCGACTTCTCAGTCTCTGGTTTCCGTGCGTGTTTTCTTCTTCTTCTTTGTAATCAGTTAGTGCAATATACAGCCACTCAGGTGACTTAAATTTTGAATTCACTTTCTTTGTCCTTTTGGACTTTTGTAATCTTTTTCCACTGGGTTTTTCTTGTTCCTTTTGACTTGTTACTTCATTTACTTGTTCAGCACCTTCGTCTTCCGCTCTTATTATTCTATATCTCAATTTTCTTACATAGCTGTTGGGCCAATTATCTCCTTTTCTTGGCCTTTTGACCTCACCTTCTCTTTCTTCTCTTTCCGATTTCCAATTTCTTTTTCTTGATTCAGTCTTTGCTTTTTCCTCTCCTCCACTTTCTTCTGTTTCTGTTTCAACTGTTTCACTATTGTCTCTTATTTTGAAACTTATAATCTCGTCATCTCCTACTGGTGGATCTGTCTTCTCCTTTTTGTTTTCCCTTATTACTGTCCCTCCTCGGTGTTCTTCCGATTTGGTGTTTTTCTCCTTTTCTGTTTCTAAATTTCCCTGTTCTCCTGTTTCTCTATCTATCCCTATTGCTCCTCGGGGTTCTTCTCGATTTTCTAACCTTTTGTGTACTTCTTTCCCTACTTCATCTATTAATATTGTTTCTGAAGGAGTTCCACCATAACTTGTACCTGGTTGTTCATCTAACTCAATTTCTTGCTCAGTTTCTTCTCTAATTGGTTTATAACCCCAAGTTTTCCTTAGGAATTCTTTACGGTTTTCAATTGAATCATCAGAGTCTGAAGTTGTGTCAGATATTTCCAGATGTCGACTTACAGGTCGATCTTCAAATTCTGGAATTTCAGAATTTCTTTCTTCTTCTTCTTCTTCCTCTTCTTCTCTAGAGGTACTTGCAGTTGGGGTTTCCAGATGTCGACTTTCAGGTCGATCTTCAAGTTCTGGCACCCTTTCTTTTATCTTGGTTGTCCCAGCCGTTAAACTTTTATCCCACACTTCCAGACGCCGACTCACATGTCGATCTGTAGGTTCTGGAATTCTGATTGTGTGGCTGGCATGAACCCAGTTCTTCACTCCTGCACACTTGACAGCAGTCGTTGTCACTAGGATTACCTGTCTTGGCTCATCCCAACGCGGAACTAGACAGTTTCTTCTCTTGTGGACTTTTATGCGGACCCAGTCTCCTGGATTCAAGTCGTGGGCTGGTTTTCTTTCAAGAGTGGTCGCATCCGGTCCAACCTGATGAAACACAGAATGCACCACATCAGCCAGTCCCTTGCAATAATCCAGTACTAGATCATCAGTTATAGTTAATAACTTGTTGACGGGTACGTGTGCTTGTCTCATTGCTCGTCCCATGATCATCTCATGAGGACTGAGTCCCGTTTTCTTTTCAGGGATGCTTCTGATGGTCATCAGAACAAGAGGCAGTGCATCCGGCCATTTGAGTCCTGTAGCTTGACACATTTTTCCTAATCTGTTTTTAATTGTTCCATTAATTTGCTCTACTACCCCAGAAGCCTCTGGTCTGTAAGCACAATGTAGTTTTTGTTTAATACTCAGAGCTTCACAAATCAATTGGATCAACTCATTTTGGAAATGTGTTCCTCTATCTGTCTCAACCGTGACTGGAAAACCATACCTTGGAATGAACTCTCGCAGCATAAGTTTTGCCACTGTTGTTCCATCATTCCTTCTTGTGGGGTATGCCTCCACCCAACGAGAGAACAAACAGACGACCACTAGAACATATCTTAATCTGTTACTAGGGGGCATCTCAATAAAGTCCATCTGTATTCTTGTGAATGGACCTCCTTCTCGTCCTATTGTTCCTAGACTCACTACGGTTTTTCTTCCTGGGTTAAACTGTTGACAAATAAGACATCTTTGACAAAGACTTTCAGCAATGGCTCTGAATTTTGGGTTATACCAGGTCTGTCTAAAAGTCTGATCATTGCATCTCTCCCAATATGAGCTTGTCCATGGTACATCCGTGCCATGTCTGCAATCATGCTATCAGGCATAACTGGTCTTTCATCTCTGTATACCCACACACCATTATTTTCCTGTCTTCTACATCCTGCTTTTATCCAGTAATCTTTTTCCTCATCTCTTGCTGTTTCTTGTAACTGCCTTACTTCATCCCATGTTTCGACAGTATTAGTGAAAAGCAAAGGACAAGAGACATGCTCCCTTTCTCTATTTTTGTTCAGGGACGCCATGTTTTCCGCACAATATCTAGCGATCTCATCAGCATAATTATTGCCGACCGCTATGTAGTCTTCGTTTTTCTTATGCGCCTCGCACTTCACTACAGCTATTTGTTTAGGCAACTGTATCGCCTCAAGCAGTTTTTTAACATACTCTCCATTTCTGATAGGTGTTCCTGCAGATGTCAAAAATCCTCTTTGTGACCAAATCTGACCAAAGTCATGTACGATGCCGAAACCATATTGGCTATCGGTCACAATCGTGATTCGTACATTTTTCCCCAATTTACATGCTTGAATCAAAGCAATTAGTTCCGCAACTTGGGCAGACCTAACTCCTTTCAGACAAGACGCTTCCATCACAGTTGCCACTGTGCATACTGCGTAAGCTGCGCTTAACACTCCTTCTTTTGTGCGTAAACATGAACCATCTACAAACATGACATAATCCGATTCCTTTAAGGGTTCATCTTTTATGTCAGCTCTTGGTTTTGTGCAATATTCCAGCACATTCAGACAATCATGATCTACTTCGTCTTGTTCAATTATACTCTCTTCATCTGGCAATGATGTAGAAGGATTTACATTTATGCATCTATCTATGGTCACATTTTCAGCACTCAAGATGACTTTTTCGTACTTAGTCAGCCGACTATGTGTCATGTACTGTGTTTTTGTTCTTGTCAAAAGAATTTCTACTGAATGGGAACATATACTCTCAGTGGATACCCCATCACTATACCTTCACTTTGTTCCAGACTTACACAAGTAGCAGCAACCGCTTTCAGACATCCAGGCAATGCTTTTGCTATAGGATCTAGAACAGCTGAAAAGTAAGCGATTGGCCTCTTCATGGTCCCGTGTTTTTGTACCAGTACTGAAAGTGCACATCCATCTCTTTCACTGCAGTACAACTCAAAATCCTTCTCATAATCAGGCATGCCTAAAGTAGGGGCCTCACACAGTTTCTTTTTCAATTCTTTGAAAGATTTCATTTCTTCTTTGTTTAACTCAAAAGGGTCTTTTACATCTTTCTTTGTCAATTTTTGTAAGGGTTTTGCAATCAAAGAAAATCCACTTATCCACTGTCGACAATATCCAACCATTCCCAAAAACATTCTTACCTCTCTTTGAGTCATTGGTGCTCTCATTCCTTGAATCATTCTTACTCTTTCTGTCGCTATTTTCCGCACTCCTTTCTCAATTTTATGCCCTAAATACTGGACTTCTTTCTGACAAAACTGTAATTTTGAAGGAGACACTTTATGTCCTCTTTTCTCCAAATGGTTCAGTAAAGCAATTGTGTCACTTACACATGCTTCTTTGGTTTTCGATGCCACCAATAGGTCATCGATATACTGCACCATCACTGATTTTTCTGGCATCTTCAAATCTTCCAGAGATTTCTTTAGAATCTGATTAAAAATTGAGGGGCTTTCTGTATACCCCTGCGGAATTCGGCACCATGCCAAAATACGCTCTCCGAAACGGAATGCAAATAATGGCTGGCTATCTGGATGCAAAGGAATAGAGAAAAATGCGTGACACAAATCTATCACAGTGTACCACTCAGCTTCATGCGGGATTTGATATAGAATCACTGCAGGGTTTGGCACTATTGGACAACATGGTACAACTATTTTGTTTATCTTTCTCAAATCCTGTACTATTCTATATGTTCCATTTGGCTTTTTCAGTCCCATAATAAGTGAATTACATGGACTGCTCATGATCTCTTTCAGAATTCCCTGTTCAATCATCTTATTTATCACAGGAGTTATTCCTTCAATTATTTCTGGAGTTAATTTGTACTGTGGCGTGTTTGGATAAATTATCCCTTCTTTCACTGTCACTTTTACAGGATCAACTTCTCTCATTAACCCAATGTCTTCTCCTGTAAAATCCCACACACTTTCTTTTACAGTACTTTTTAGTTCTTCTGGAAGTTTTTCTGCATCAAATGCAGGAAACAAACCATTCGTTTCAGGTTCTTGATTCATCAAAGTTACTTTGTACAAAACATCTTCATCTGAAGTCTGAAAACCTATTCCATCTGGCGTACAATAAATTGTGCAATTCATTTTACACAAAAGGTCACGACCTAAAAGATTTACAGGACTACAATCGCACACTACAAATTTATGCATTTTGCTAAAAGAACCAATTTTTACTTCTACCAATTCAGTAAGTGGGGTTTTAATCTGCTGATTGGCTACTCCTACCACTTGGATGTATTCACCTGAGAGAGGAAGGTTCGGAATTTCCACTGATCTAACAGTAGAACGGGTAGCTCCAGTATCGACAAGGAATGTTACGTTTGCACCATTCACTTCTCCATCCACAAAGGGACCAGACTGATCTACCTCTAGAGTTGCGCCAAGCACACACTCTTTCCCCTCTCCTGCGCACCGTCAGAAACTTTCATCCGGGTCATCCTCACTCTGACGCAACCAATACTGAGAAATGTTAGCTGCTCGCGGCAACTGTGTTACCTGCTCTCCTCCGTAGAATCCTGTTTCTGTACTGTATCTTTGCTGGTTAACAGTGTTGGGAAGTGGTGGTTGTGGCACCTGACTTTGTTGAACAACTACCTCATTCTGCACCTGTGGAGTTAATGATTGATGTTCCGGATTAGGTTTAGGTGGGAACTTACACTCATTTCTCCAATGCCCTAATTTTCCGCAATTATGACATGGCCATTTCTTCTTTGCCTCTTCTAGACTCACTTGTCCTTTTCCTTTACCTATGTTTGGTCGCATCTTATTCTGTCCTGATTCGTTTCCATTATTATTGTCCAATTGGGCTTCTTGTTTCTCTGCCACTTTCACTTGTGCCCACATTGCCTTTTCTTTCAATTTACGCTGTTTACTCTCTATTTCATCACTACAATACTTAGCATACCTCAGCACCTCATCTACACTTCCATTCTGCCAGTTTATCATATGTTGCTTAATCATATCGCTTATTTCTTGTTTCAGGCCAAACACAAATCGGTATACAAAATGACTCATGTCCTTTTCACTCAATTCCTCATAACCGCTATACTGCTTGAAAACCAATAACAAACGCTCATAATATGCATGTACAGACTCCTTACTTTCCTGTGTAGTTCTATCAATCTTAACCCAATCTGTCTCTTTGGGAGGAATCTTATTCTTCAAAAAGGTAATCACCTTGTCGTATTTCTTCATCACATCTGGTCCTGGAGCTCCTGTCTTAGGATCTCTTGGATATTCTGTAGTTGGCCAGTCAACTGTATTCTTACATTCTGACCACAGATCCGTTGGTACCACTATGTCAAACAATCCATCCAAATCTATCCACAACACTTTTGAGACCTTTACAAACCTTTCTACCTGTCGGTACCATTCAACTGGCTTCTCTCTTAGTTTTGGAAAGTCATTTGTAAATGACAGGATGTCCTGCCTAGTCCATGGAACATGCACGTAACTACCACCTGGAGTTTCTCTCATAGGGTATTCTTTAACAACAGGTTCTTTTTCTGTTATCATAAAAGCCAATGAACCTTTGTCTATACTTTTCTCATTCTTCTTTGTCCATCTAACCTTCCATCTGTCCACATCACCCCATTTTCTCAACAAAACAATCAACTCTTTTATCTGTGTCAGCCTTCCTGCTGTATTCAAATTTTCAATATCTTTTTCACAAAAATCTACTCTGTATGGTTTCTGCAATGTTTTTACTTTTGCAAAATCTATTCCAATCTCACTAGCCACTTCTTCTAGTTTGTCATGTAAATTCTTTCCCTCCATGTTATACTTTTGCACAGAAACATTATTTCATCATCCTGATAATTTTTTATCTTTTCAGTACCAATCGTTCCTAGTATTAATTCTTCCATGTCAATTTTCAATCTGATCACATCTAATGGTTTTTCTTCCGTTTCTTTTATTTTAAAAGCTTTCATCCACTCATTTAACTCATCAGGAGTCGGACCTATGGGAGTACTATTTATTTCTGTCCAATTTCCACTCTTTTCAGGTGTCACTGTTGCAGATTCAGTTACCATAGGTATTTTCCTACCGTTACACTCATTTACTGTTAAATTTTCAGGTGGACTTGGTCTGTAAGCACTAGCCAAATTGCTTGTACCTGGACTTGTTTCCATTCTTTCCTTTTCTCTCTGAAATTGTGAACTCAAGGGAATCACCAAGGATCGCTCATCAATTTTCTGATTCTCAAAAACTGGTATTACTGGACCTATTGTTACAGGCACAGTAACTGCTTCCATATTTTTCGTTAATTCTCTAATTTTCTCAGTTAGTTCTTTTGTTGTCCTTGCCAATTCACTTGCATTGTCGCTTTCTATTCCCTCATTTTGAGAAGCTCTCATTTGTTCTTGTGACCTATTTACTTCATTTCTCTTTTCCGGACTTTTATTTCGCATAGTCTCTATTGGTGGCGCATTTGGTGTCACCACAGTAGAACTCTGCTGATACGGAGGTGGATTCCTATTTAAAATATCTTCCAGCAACTCGTCATCCGTTTCGCTCTCATGCATATACTTTTCTCTCTCTATATGTTTCTTTTTCTCAGTCCGTTTTTTCTTTGTCCCCTCCTCAACTGTAAAAGCTGGAAACAAACCTCCTGTCATGTTAGCACATCTCCATCGTTTTATTCTGTCCTCATGATTCATTCCCCACAATCTTCCGGGCACAAACTCATAACCTTTCATTCCTCTGAACCTTTCTCGCTCGTACATCTCATCTTCCCATTCTGTTAAAGCCTCAAACTGTGTCGGTCTAGGTCTAGGTTCCAATTTAAACATTTTTTCTCTTAGATTCCGTAAAACCGCTACATTAAAAGAACCATTTTCAGGAAAAGCCAATGCTCCATCATTCTTTGTATATTTTACCCAATTGTCCAACCATATGCACGTATGATATCCATATTTCAGCATCATATGTGAAGCTGCTGATTTCGGCGGAGGAATTACTTGTCCCTCTCTAGTCACAACCTTTTTGTCTTTCTTAAAGAAATTCTTCAATTTCGTCGTCCATGACGTTCTCTCCCTTTCATACTCGTAATACGGCATGTTTTCTATTTGTTTTCTCTTTACTCTAACGCTGTTTCTGTGTACGGAACTTCGACCAATTACAGCGCGATTCACACTAACGTACCAATCAGAACAATTCCCACCGTCCGCGAACCAACCAATCCTAGCGCGGCACTTTTCTACGTCACTCCTGCTCTGTATTCACGTGACTAGTGCACTAACCAATCCTAGCGCGGCACTTTTCCACGTCACTTCTACTCTTTACCCCTCCTTTACAAAATTTATCGGCAATTTTTTCTTTTCACTATTTTCTTCGTTAGTTACAACAAATAAACAATTCCATAGTCTGATTCGCTAAACAAAGTGACAGCTTTGTCCTTTTACACAAGAATCCTGCTTTTCCAGTAGGCAGCGCTTACCTCTACCCTACCACAGAATTATTTACTCTCGCCGATAAAGTAGCACTTCCCTCTACCTTACCCTTCTTTCAAACAAACAATTTACTCGTTTCTCTGGGGATAAGACACATGTGGAGACTAGGCTCCTGAGAATTAAGGCCAAAGTTTCACAAGTAAACGTGATTTGCTATTTCATTTACACACTTTTCACACCGAAATCCCTAACATAACACAACCTGCGTTATAACCAAAATGAATTCAGACCGTGTACCAAATTCCATGTGACTTCTCTTGTCACACGTGTTCCACTTCCTACATCCCAGAAGCGTGAAAACTTACATATAACATAACGTGACTCAACATATAGTGTTAGTCATCAAAAAATAATCAATAATCAATAAACAATAATCACTAAACTAATCTATAGAAAACCATAACTCTGCTACCAAGAAATCTGATGCAGCGCGTACAATAAAAACTATTCTCCTCCCAGGTTACTTATAGGTCATCCAGGGGCAAATTATATTTCTCATATCCTCATGACGATGGGGCCCATAAACATCGCCTAACACACACGCACACTCCTGGATTTCCTTTACACCTTTATGAAATTCTGTACTCCTAGGAGAAGCATGAGAACTAAATGGAGAACACCATTTTATGTACCGCTGGAAGAGCCAGGATATCTTATTACCTTAATTAGTCACTTTCTTTTAGTTATTTCTTAAGATATTCCTGCTCATTGTTTGTCGATGAATCATTCATTTAAGAAATTAGTTCATAGTGATTAAGACCAGCTGAATCACAATAACCAATTACTTATGTCACAATCATTTAGGAAAATAACCACTGAGTCATTTTGGGTTTAAAGAATCTTAAATTTTATATAAATTTTAAAGCATGAAAAGAATTTTAATACTTTATTCAATTATTCATTCTTAAATTCACAATTTTTATTAAGCATAATCAATTTATTGCAGAAAGGAAATTTTGTCATGAAGCCAAAAACCCTAATTACCTGCCTAGCTTCCTAATTTAGCCTAATGATTTCTAACCTAAGTTAGGAATTAGAAATAGCCTGATTCTCATACTCAACTGTAAAATTAAGACAGCAACAGCAACTTCAGCTCGTCAGCATCAGCTACCTGCAACCCGTCTCCTCTAACAGTCTTTCAGCATCTCTCCCGCTCAGTAAGGGATCGATCAGGACCACCCAGCACTGGAAGTCACCAACACGACTCTTCAACTCCTCTCCTGACTGTGACTGCGACCACGACTGACATCAATTCTCTGCACTGGAACTCACACCCTCCCACTAAGAGTAGGCCCTCTTATACCCTAATTCTAACTTTGCTAACTAATTGTTGCAACATTAATATCACGCTTTTCTTTCATTGGTCCATGCATGTCAGCTTATTCATTCTTTAATCAAGTTCTCTTGGATTCAAAGGTCCTTGGATCATTTCCTTTCCCATACGCTTAAACATTTCCATCCGATTCGATCAGTTCATTTGTAACTTCTTTCGACACATTCGAGAACTCCGCAGTCATTGTCCTTTCTCTTAGACTTGTTTCCCACGGGCTCTCTGCTGATCATCATGGCACACTATCAGTTCAATTAGGTCACACCAGCCTTGACCATTTCTTGCATCCTAGCCTCTCAGAGACATCACGAGGTTCCGGATTTCTCCAATTTCATCCCGTACCACGTGTCCCCTTGCTCCTGCGCACATCTTCCCACTGGCGGCCATTTTATATCGCCACTCGGTTATACTTTAGAAGCACTAATTTGAGGCAAACAAAACATAATTAAAATAGAGAAAAATATCCCTTTCGTTTCCCTCCCGTCTACGTACCCCAATTAGTTGTTACCTAGCAGAAAGCAACACTTAAGCTGTTCCTTACTTACCATCACTATTTGTTTTTGCAACGACACATTTTATTTCTATGAAGCACAACAACATGCATTTATTTTTATTAGTACGCATTTATTTTTACGTTATAATTAGACACACGGACATCCATTAATAGATTATTTAGCACATACATTGGCATATTACCATTCCCACACATACAGTGTTGATTAATACATTTAAACGAACATTTTATTAATAATTTATAAAATTTGTTAGGGGTTACATTTTTTTATTTTCCCTGCTCCATCAATACCAATGGCCACAGAGACTCAAGGCCTCATTTACAATATTTTGACGCACAGCAGGGCAGCAATCCTTCCTGCTGCACTGCTGTGCATCAAAAGAAACGGGCAGGAATGCACCCTATCTACAAGATATGGCACATTCCTGTCCTTTTCCCCTGAGATGGCGCACAATGGGCTTCAATGCGCCAACGTAGGCACCCTTGTGCCATTGTGCAAGGGTGTCTGCGTTGTAGAGGTGATTGTTTTGTGCAGGAAGGGACACTTTCCTGCACAAAAACAATCATGAGAGCTGTTTTCCTCTTCTTATGTGTTCTGCAGAATGCAGCACACATAGAAAAAGGAAAAACAAGGAGAAATAAAGGTATTTCTCCTTGTTGCGCCTCTCTTACGCCTCCCCTAGGGAGGCGTAGAAATCTGACACATTCCCAGGTTTACAAAACCTTGTAAATCTGGCAATACGTCAGGTTCCATGGATGTTGCGTGGGAACACCCACAGCACACCCATGGAACAACCATGGAACACCCCTTTCACGCAGAGTAATGCGTGAAAGGGGGCCATAGTTACAAGGCCATGAAAAGCCAGGCAGGGTGGCTTTAAGTTGCCTTGTAAATATTGCCAGGCACAACAACGGACTTGTAAATAAGCCCCTCAATATTCTTCCTGCTGAGTCCAAAGTACATATTTTTACTGCATGTACTTCTTCGTGATTCCTATTCGCTGTCATGCTTACTTAACCAGAATGTAGATTGGGAACTGAGACTTGCGGTTCTGCTTCCAGAGTCAAAAGTACCTTGTTTGGCTACATATCTTCTACAACGATTCCCGTGCAATTTGCAGCTGCGGCCCATGCAGGTAAGAGCGGTGGGGCTGGGTGGGGGGGGGATTTCGACGGACGATGAAAAGGGAAAATTAATTATTTAATTTTCCCTCATCATTGTCAATCCACCCCCTAACCACCCCCACCCCGCCCCCACCACTTTTACCTGCACAGGCCGCGGTTGGCATTTGCTGTTTATTTAAACAGAGTGCAGAAAGGGCGGTTGTTTATTAATTCAAAATTCACAAGATCAGATTCTTTCCACAAGATTACCTTCACACGAATATACGATGTTACAACGCATGCATTTACATCGCATGCTATTACATCGCGGTTTTTACAACGCAAGTCGTTACAACGACTTGCATTGGAGGGCGCTGGACTTAGGAGTAGTTTAATTTACTATTCCAACTCCAGCCTACGTACAGTAGGGAAGGTGTTGGATAGTAAAATAAACTATTCCTTGTCCTATAGCGCCCTCCAGCGCAAGACGTTGTAACGACTTGCGTTGTAAAAACCGCAATGTAATATTGCATGCGATGTAATGCATGCGTTGTAAACGTTGTTTCCCCCTTCACACATTATGCGCTTTCTCTTTTTCACTGATAATTTGTGCCTCATGTGATCATCGAGTGTGGCATCATCTGACTTACCTCCATGTTTTTGTTAGACTTGTGTTCTCCTGCGCCTTGTAGAAGGGTCCTTTATCTGTTCTTGTCACGTTCCGTCACAAATAGTTCACATGACTCCAGCGTTTTTGATTAGGAGAACGATTGTCTTTGATGGCTATCTACTTTGGGTCCTGATGAAGGTGGACATATAATTAGAGGTTGTACGCTGAAACGTGCGTTGACGTTGTTATTGTACATAGTGGCATGGCTTGGCAGGAGAATTGCTTGGATGCACCTTTTCCACTTGTTGCAGAACTTTGTGCTGCCAGTTGGACAGTGTTTTCAATGAATGGACTATTTTGGGTGTTTTTGTTTGTGGGATCACCTGTGATGGTTTGACCAATTTGTGATTTGCAATTATGTTTTAATTACCAATTAAAAATTATTATTTTTTATATCTCTTCTGAGTTGACTAAATATTTATTTTTAGATTTGTTGTTTCCTCAAATTTAGTTAGGTACCGATGGACAACTGATATAACTTAATTTTTCATTGTTTAAAATGATGATATAGAGTTTTGTGTATTTTTTGTTATCATGCACTTCGCCTTTGTAAAAAACGAGTAAACCCATTATAAGAAAAAATTGGTCTAGTAGTGTGCCGTAACATGTTACTAAACAAAATACTCCTCGGGGCTCTGGGAGATGTACAATTTCTTTCTAAATGTGTTTTTTCGAGCTCTCCAAAGAAAACGCAGGGTGACATTGCAACGCTATACAACACCCAACAGTAATTAAAAATAACGTTGTGTTTTTTCAGCCTCTCCTTCAAAATCTCATAGCAGACATTAGTGACACAGGGTAGTATTTATTTTTTAACTTTATCTATAGAAAGGTTTTCTTACTCAGAAAAAGTATGCAAAGGGGCATCTGTAGAATGGAGCTGATATGTACTTTTCTTTGCGCTTTCATATGCTTTTTCTGAGCAATGCATGACATAGTTGCTTGAGTATCGCATAGATTATCACTGGCTGAGTGTTATGAATTCTCTTTTCATTGATGGCTTACTATGTCACGTGTTTGCAAAGATTCCCTTGTAAGTAAACACACTTTCTCTTTGGACACTTGCAGATTTTGGCCTCATTCCCTTTAATAGCCGGAAAAGCTTTGCAGAGCCCCATCATGTCTGAGAGTCATAGGACAGTGAAAGCAAGTATTAGTATATAGTCAGGTCTAGTTTGCATTTTCAATCATATGTCAGACCCATTGACTTTTTTTGGGCGTTTATGTAGTAGCACAATCAAACACAGGCATGGACATATGATGTTTGCATGCATCAGCACATTAAATCAGAGGATTTGCGGACTTTGAAGAGGTGCACAATTGTGCAATGGTAAACGAGGTAAAGTGTTTATTTGAAAAACACATCTGGGTGCAGAAGAAGTTGAAAAGGGAGTGACATCACCAATGCCTCGCTGTTAGTGACAGTCTTAAATAATGCTTGCGAACTTGGGGGCATATTAACAAGGCCCGGCGATAAATATCGCAAAGCGCGCTTAGCGCATGCATATTTATCGCCGGCTATCTCTGTAATTTATCGCCCGGTTAGCGCGTTATCAACAACGCGCATCGCTGGGGCGATAAAATTCCAGAGATAGCGTGGATATCGCCGTTTTCCATGGTGGAAAACGGCGATATCCTAGATGATAGGGCCTGTGGTCTTAGCCACAGAATCCACCCCCCATGTTAAGTATGCCTTAGTCAGGAATTTAACAGACGTTACATTCCTGCGTTAAGGCATACTTAACGCGATTTAAAAAATCGCTAACCCTCCTTGATAATATCGCGAAGCTGCCTTCGTGATATTATCCCTGTTTGGTTTCACAGCCACGCCTACTTTGCATCTCATTAGCGATGCAAAGTTAGGCGTGCTGGGAACGGGCGCTAAGTCAGCAAAACACGCGCGTGTCTTTGCTGATAAGGCGATGAAATTATCGCCGCTTTTCGCCCGAAAACGGACGCAAAAGCGGCGATAATTTCATATCGCCGCCTTGTTAATATGCCCCATAGTTGTTGGAAAACATTTATAGCGCCTATCGGTAATGATTAACTTTGATTCCCAGTGCACACGGTTAATGAGATCTTCAATGCCCACACTATGTTGGTAATGGGAAACTACATAAACACAAATTGTAAATGTCATCTGACCTGCCAACACACATTCACGCGGAAATGTTGCAAATATCCCCTCCAATGATGCCAATGAGAAAACTTTATGATGGTAATATATGTTTATTTTTATGTTGCACTGTACTATGTATGTGAGTTACACAACAGCACATGCGATAGACATAAAACAATAGACATAAACCTCTCTTAATGCAAACATTTCCACATTAACCACACAGTGTACAAGTGGAAGTTTTAAAAAACATATTTTGATTGAAGATGTTACTAATAAGCACTTGATACTTCCAATGGAATATTGCATGGAAATTCCCAGAATGCTGAAAATGCAACACACACACACACCACCCAGCGCAATTACATTCTCATTACCTGCACACTCCTGATGGTAGAGGAATTTGAGATGCACAAAAACAAATCTACTACCTGTTAAGTAAATAATGTGTCCAAACACAGGATTGTGTCTTTAAAGGTTTATTGCTTCAAGTATATGCCATCAACCCTAAGCGACCACGATCCAGCCTTCAACTGCCAGATCAACAGTCCCACACAGAACACAAGAACAGATGGAACCCCAATACATCATACTATGACATAGTAAATATTCCAACCTCACTACATAACCATAGCACATCTTCCCTTTATAATGAAACACAAACATCAAATGAGGATAAAGCACAACCGAAAAGATGTTACTAAATTGATAATAAAGAATGGAGATTGTGAAGCATAAAAGAGAATAGGAAAAAAAGAACATAAAAGTACAATTCAGAATATGTGGAAAAATTAGAAAAATAATGAGCAATTCACAATAGTTACAAATTGTTGCAGTACAATGACAAATTATTCAAGAACACATAAAAACCAGCACAATCAATGTGAAAACATCACATAATCTTTATGCCAATTGGGCTTCACTCTTGCCCTCCCAGGATCCCGACAGGTTGTGCCACCGACCTCATTGGCGAGAGTAACATAAAAGGGGAGTGATTCAATTAAGGAATGGAGAGGCTGGAATCAGGTTAAATGTCAGTATACAAAATGCCTTTCCTACCACAAATCAAATACAGACCAGTTCGACTCAGAAGTTACATTTATTAACTCTGAGATTAATTACTTGTTTTTTTCTTTTAGATATTTTTCTGAGTTTTTTTCCCCTTCTTTTAGAGGTGGTTTAAAACATACACCTGCACCTCTATGTCATTTGTGATATTTACAGGGACAGTGTGAACAGACAATAGAATATATACATAATACACAACAAAGTACTATAGTATTCACAAAAAATTAGAGCAAAAGACAAGTCCACAGACATAATACAGTAATGTAAACTGCAGTGATTACTAAACAAATAAATCATACAAAAACAGAAAGTCGATCATCAGAGCTTATCAGTCCTACTGTCCTTTTGAATACACTGGGACCTATGTCTTCAAGTCCTCTGTGTTGTTTTTCTCTAGGGTCCTAGGGGGGGTCAGAGTATGGATGTGCAGTTCTTAGGCTGTGCCGGTTTAGTCAGGTACAGTCAATACTCCATTTGTTGTGATATTTCAGGCTAGATACTCTTGGCCTCCCGGTGAAAATGCCAACGCGTTTCGACCTTCCTTAGTGGACCCACAATTACTTTGGTCGAAGGTCTTCATCAGGGCAGTGCAACTGAAATGTAGGACATTGCAGGTGACCAAATTGGGGGTGTTTTACTTGGCCATCAGGTGTTAATGGTGTCGGGCTTCACTTTCTTCGGTTTGGGTTGTTCTTTGCGCTTGCGGCGTCTTTGTTCCTCAAACATCTAAAAGAAAAAAACAAGTAATTAATCTATGAGTTAATAAATGTAACTTCTGAGTCTAACTGGTCTGTATTTGATTTGTGGTAGGAGAGGCATTTTGTATACTGACACCAACCTCATTGGCAACAGCACGTTGACACTTTTGAAAACGCTGATTGGATACTATCACCAACCGGGACATTTTCCAAATATCTCCAGAGTCCAACACAACCACATTTTTTTTAACATCGGAAATTGCAAAAGGTCCCATAAACCTTGAACGTCCCTTCCTAACCAGACCAGGTCTTCTCACCAACACTGTATCGCCAACACACCAATTGGGCACTTTAGTGCAATGTCTCTTGTCAAAATTGATTTTGTATTTGTTCTGATATCACTCTCTACGCAAACTCAACTCAGCTGAAGAGGGTTGGTTGGAAACAGAGGTATCCAGTTTCAGCCAAGCTGGATTCAACTTACAATGTGATTTTCTTCCCCTGAGAGCAGCAAAAGGTGACACAGACGTCACACTATTGGGTGTTACTCTATGTGCCCACCAGGTTTCTCTCAAAGCCATCTTCAATGACTCTTTATTCAGGATAGCACGTTGAGCACAACTTTTAACAATCTTATTCATGTTTTCTGCCAACCCATTAGCCTGTGGCAAATAAAGAGCAGTTTTGAGATGAACAATGGCTAAACTAGAAAAAAAACACTCCATTTCCTGAGACACCAACTGTGCCCCATTATCAGTAATTGAGGTCTTGGGAATTCCTTCTCTGGAAAACTCCTCTTTAAGGAACTCAATTACAGTCCGAGTATTCACAATAGGAACGCATTTGGTCACCACCCATTTGGATGTATAATCCACAAGCACAATCACATAACGCTCATCTTGGGTCAACAACTCAAATGGACCAGCAATGTCCATACCCAATTTAGTCCAAGGCTCAACAGGCACATCGACAGGTGAAATTGGTGCTGAGTAAATTTTCTTAGATTTATCATTGTTTGCACATTGCCAACAATCTTTCACCACCTCCTCCACCTCATGGTCCATACCGGGCCAAAAATACCATTCACGAAGTCTTGCTTTGGTCTTGTTACGACCCAAATGCCCTTCATGTGCCAGATTAATCAGTTTGCCTTTTAATCCATTGGGAGCCACCACACATTTTCCTCTAAAGATTTTACCATCCAAAATGCTCAACTCATCTTTCACAACGAAAAAATTCTCCAAGGTGGAAGACAACATCTTTCTCTCCGGCCAACCTTTCACAATGAAGTCTTTTAACACATCAAAATCAGGGTCATTTGAATAAGCATCGGCCCACTCCTTGTCTTCCAATAAGGACTCACAAATCCAATTTACTGTTACACAATCAACATTGTCCTCGTCAAGCTGAATAGGCAACCTGGACATGCAATCAGCCATGCAATTCTTTAAGCCAGGGATAAACTCAACCACAAAATTGTAGTTAGACAAACCATCCACTCATCTGGAAATTCTCGGGGAAAAATTATCCATCTCTCAGCACGTGAAAATCCTGGAGAGTGGCTTATGATCGAATCTGACAGTAAAAGGTATTCCACACAAAAAGAATTTGAAATGGAGAACTGCCCAATACACAGCCAGCGCCTCTCGCTCTATACAGAATATCTCTCTTCAGCTCCTCTCAAGGCACTAGAAGCAAAAGCAACCACTTTTAAAACACCATTGTCAACTTGAGCAAGTACAGCACCCAACCCACTGATGCTAGCGTCTGTAGATAAGATTGTTCTCTTGTTGACATCAAAATGACCTAAAGTGGGTAATTTTGCAATACAATCCTTAACACAATTAAACGCAACTTCGCATTCATTTGACCAGACATACTGAGAACGCTTTTTCAACAAAGATCTCAAAGGTTGAGAAATGCTGGCAAAATTTTGAATGAGCTTGGAGCAAAACTCCACCAAGCCAAGGAAGGAGCGTACCTGATCTTTGTTGACAGGCTTAGGAGCTTCCATTATACTCCTGGCCAAATCCATCTTAGGACTAATCCCTTCACTAGAAATTGTGTGACCTAAATAAGTCATGGATGTGACTCTGAATTTACATTTCTCTCTTTTGATAACCAAACCTGCATTCTGCAATCTGTCCAGCACTTTCCACAAAATTCCGTCATGTTCCTCCAAATCCTTACCATACACAAGTATATCGTCCTGGAAAAATAAAACCTTGTCCAAACCTTGTAACACCTGTTTCATCACTCTCTGGAAACACACCGCAGCCGAGGCAAGCCCAAAAGGCATTCTAATAAACTGGAATGCACCTATGGGTGTTACAAAAGAAGTTAAGTATTTAGAGTAGGGATGCAGCTTAACTTGGTGGTAAGCGGAGGACAAGTCCATCACCCTAAAAATTCTAGCATCTTTTATGAGGGCCAAGATTTCTGTGATATTTGGTAAAGGTTGTCTGTCCACCCAAATGAACGTATTCAAGCCTCTCAAATCTGCACACAAATGAATCTCTTTCCCACCATCCTTGGGTGCCAACACCACTAGAGTCAACCACTCAGAACTTTCAATTTCTTCGATAACCCCTCTCTCTTTAAGTTTCTTGATCTCTAGTTCCAATGGAGCCAACATCATGTGTGGAACTTTCCTCACTTTGGAGACACATGGTACAGCGCCATTCTTCAAAATAATTCTATGTTCCAAGTTTTTAAGTAAACCAAGATTACTACTAAACACCTTGGAAAATTTGGTACATATGTCCAAAGGCAACTCTTCCTTGGCCAGCACCAAAACTTTCTGTTTACTGTTGGGATTAAGTGTGATGCCCATGTCTCTCTGATGTCTCCAACCAAGAATATTGTCCCCCTCTTCGCAACATAAATTTTACCAACCGTTTCACGATCAGCAAATTGGATCTTCTTTACACAATACCCAAGCACATCAATCCTCACACCACCATAACCCACAGGGTTGATATCAGGAGGCAACAGCTCAACATCCTCACTTCCAAATGTGGTAGCCCAATTCTTATCACCAACCATTGTGTAGGGTGAACCAGAATCATCAAGGACCAATATTTTCTTTCCACCAATCATAATTTCACATTCAGGCATCTCAATCGGATCCTCATCCACACGTCCATCATCCCGCACACTTGAAATGACCTTCACTTCCTCATCCAAATAATTCACACTTTACTGTTTGAACCCTCGACATACACGAGCATAATGTCCTTTCTTGCCACACTTCTTGCAAAATGCAAATCTCACAAAACACCCAGGACTGTTAGACCAATGTCCTTCACTGTTACACCTGAAACATTTTGGACCTCCAGATCTAGAATCTACAGCAGGATATTTTTTTTAATCAAATTTCTTATCAAAGTCTTTATTAACAACAAACCCAGCTTTGGCATTGTCTTTCTCCACATGTTTGTCCACCCCCTTGACTTCACTGACAGATGACTCTGCACCAACTCCATCTTTACCTTTCTCATCACGCATTTCACGTACCCACATGCTTGTATTCTCCATTCCTTCAATAATAGCTACTGCATCTTTTAAGTTAGGATTCTTACTTAACAATTTTTCTTGTACTTTGACATTATTAGTGCATCTAACTATTTGATCTCTGATCAATGAATCAGTTAGATGTTCAAAATCACACGTACGTGCTAAGGTTTTAAGAGCAGCAACATAGCTACTAATTTTCTCCAGCTTCCCTTGCACCCTTGAAAAGAATTTATGTCTTTCCAACACTACGTTAATTTGTGATCCAAAATGCTTTTCAAGCATTAAGACCGAAATGTCATAAACATTACTAGGTTCACCACTGCCATCACCTATTTCAATAATATCAAGGCTCTCATAAATACACCTTCCTTCAATACCAAGATTATGTAAAAGTATAGCTTGTTTCCGATTCGCTGAAAATTTCTCACCCCCAATAGCTATAAGGTAAGAATCAAAAATTAGTTTCCATCTTTTCCATGGTAACACAGGTTCACCTTTCTCTGATAAGAAATGGGGAGGCTCAGATGAGGTTGACATGGTAAAAATTACTAGAGATAACCCCCAGAGCCACCACTGTCAAATATGAAAGAAGATAATTCAGAGGAGAGAAAGGGAAAAAGAAAAAAAAGAAAAAGAAAAAAACTAGATTGAATACACAGTGTAATAATATGACAACTGTAAATGCAATGAAGATGAGAATGTGCAGATCACTGTATGCATTTGAACACAGTTGTCTGTAGGGTGATGGTGCAGTCAATATAGTTCCGTAACACTCAAACGCAAAGTAGAAAAAAAACAGAAAAAAGAAAGAAAACACCAGAGTACATCACCTACAACATCTCGATGAAAAACAGAGTGAAAATCACATGTTTGCTTTGCTGACAACACCTGACACCTCAGGATAATTCCCACAACGTGAATCACGATGTAAATCAGGTCTGTGTATCACCGGCAACACTTGACACACGCACGATAGTTCCCACGACATGAATCAAAGTGTGTGCATCACTGTGTGCACTTCCGATTCCTTTTCACCTTGACCGCACTTCCCTGCACACCTCCGACAGTACAATAAAGCTCATACAAAATTGCATGAACTGTATATGCAACAAAAAAAATGATGACATCCAATATGGCTGCCGACGTCAATGCGTCATAACGTCGACGTGTTAGCACCAAAAGTTACTCCCAAAATGGCTGCTGAAATTAGCAGTCTAGTGTTACGGCCGCGACACCACGTCACAATGTCAGCGTCTATCAATCTCCCAAGTCTAGAGGAATTACAGTGGAACACTCACGATGGTGGTTGAAAAGATCACCACGTCATCATAAGGATGCAGGATCCCGTTCCATATACATCCACCTGTATCTTATGCTCCACGCTGCATGTTCCTCACAGCGTCGCCACTCACAGATTGACGCCTGCCGAGCACACAGATTCCTCGAGTCTGTCGTTCCTCAATATTATGCCTCTCCACAGTCAGTGGGTAAATTTACAGGTCCACAATGTCCACAATGAAGGTTGTGTCCTCGAAAACGTAGGTTCCTTTTTCTTCTTTTTATTATGGTTGATGTTCTTATTAAGATTTCCCAATTGTCGCCAATGTTAAGTAAATGATGTGTCCAAACACAGGATTGTGTCTTTAAAGGTTTATTGCTTCAAGTACATGCCATCAACCCTAACCGACCACGATCCAGCCTTCAACTGCCAGATCAACATTCCCACACAGAACACAAGAACAGATGGAACCCCAATACATCATACTATGACATAGTAAATATTCCAACCTCACTACATAACCATAGCACTACCCTTTCACTCTAGAGTGCCAGCGTGCCAGTGTACTCTTAACAGCTTTAATACACAGCCCCGTTTTATACCTCCACCACCCAAGGCTCCCTAGTGTCACAGAATGCTTCAGGTCACAGCCCAGAGGTGCCAAGGTGAATAAATAACCATGGAAATGCATCATTGGCAAGCACTGGAGTGATGTATTTAAGGATCTTGCATAATGTGGCACTTTTCTGAGTATGAGGGCGGGGCACCTGTTCCTCACTTAACAGTTGAGGCTGAGGCACAATGCTGGCTCACTCAAATGTGGAGAGACAGCAGAGCTGCATTAAGCGCTGGTTTGTGTGTTGCTGAGATGGCACTGCTGCTTTTCATCACAAGAAGTCTACAGTGCAGGGTACCTCATCAGCCATGGGTCCAGCAAAAAATGTCTGTTCTGCATGGGACAGATGACCGACCATTATGGGGCCACTACAATTGCTGGGAAGCCACATTCTGAATGGCGCATCCACTTTGCTAACCACAAATGCATGTCCAGACAGATAATCCTGAGTGCCCTACCTGATGCACAGTTTTACACAGCAGTTCTGTGCTGCTGCCACCTCACAGCAGCTCGAACAATGTTTGTATAATAAAGGTCCTTGTGTCTGCGTGCTCCCCCAACGCTTGGGGAATTAAAGGACACCGGTGCTTTAAGCAAAGCATGTACAGATCTACTAGTCTGTATTTAGCAAACGCTAAAGCTATCTTTGACAGCAGAAAGTCATGTGGGCTGGATGGAAAACATGACAGACAACCCAGCAAACCAATACCTGAAAAGGGCTCATGGTCAACCAAAGAAGCCAATGGCTGATGGCGGCTTAGTAAAACTCACTTCTGTATGCCATATCTGATGTGCTGTGTTGTGTCCTAGCAAGAGGTCTTGCAAGACAGGTAAAGCCCAGTCCAGTGGTGACTCTTTGTATTACGGAATGTTTTGTATTAAAACAATATCAACACATACATGCGCAAACGGTATTACCTATGTTTTATTCACGTTTAGAATGTTCAAAGCTAATCTAGGCCTGCATGGCTAAGGTTGGTGGCCATCTTTCCTTGAAGCACATGAACATTTTATTTCTATTTGAAGTTGGTGCCCTAATTATCAAATGCAAATGTCTTTTGCTTTCTTTTCCATGTGGAATGTTTACTTTTCTCTGTAATAATCATGGATTTCTTTTTTAATGATCAGCGTATTCACAATGACCCTTGCAAAGTACAGGCTGGTCCCTGTATCTTATCTTGCTACAGATGGTGTAAGTTTGAAGGACAACGAGAGAAGCCATATTGTGAGGAGTCTTGAGAAGCTAATGAACAAATAATTCTATCATCTTGGTTTAACCTGATTGGACCGTCTCATGTGAACTGTGTGTAGGTGTAGCAAATGTTAGAATTGCGTGATTTAAGCTAGTGCAATGTACATATGAGTGAGAATGAGCTGAATACTTTGTGATTCAGACTTAGCTTAGAGCAGAGCAGAGCAGAGTAGGAGGTCTAGACTACTGTCTTTTTTTTTTTTTTTTTTAAGTTGTAAAAGAAATTTGTATTGGATATGGAAATAAGATATAACAGCAATACAACACAGCATATAATTATACTATAATATAAATATTTCATGGGAAAAGGAAAAAGGGGAGGGATGGGTGAGGGGAAAGGGGGAGGGAAAAACTTATATAGAATGATACAACTGATCTTATAATAGAAAATACAACATTTGAGTTACATTACTTCCTATAATAGTAGCTTATAAGGTGGTCAAAAATATACAACTAAATTAGAAAACAGATGAGTAATTTTTAACTTCAAGGAGGTTTGGATACTTCCTCACTGCAAGGAGTATGTAGGGGTAAGGATTGAGCTGATATGTTTAAGAAATCCGTAATAGGTAACCACAATAAATCTCTCTTAATAGCAAGTGTAATGGGGTAAACATATGCCCTTTCTAATCTATGATTATAGCAAACTCCATACCACCAAGCCTGAAATGATATGTTTGAAGCATTTTTCCGTGACCTAGTAATCTGTTGAAATGCTACAGCTATAAGCAGATCAACAATGGATACGTTAGTAGAAAAAGAGGACCATACTTCTGAGATGCTACCTAGAAAAATATGTGTAAAAGAAAAGGGAAGTGTGTACGAAAATTTTTGTTAATTTGTTGCCACACTCTAATCCAAAAATTATGAGTAACTGGACATGTAAATAACATATGTTTAAGGTCAGCTACGGGGGCCGGACAAGACCAGCAGGTAGAGGGAGTATTGGAATCAATGTGATGAATTTTGGCTGGGGTGATTAAAAGTCTATTATAAATAAAAAATAAGGTTTGTGTAATATTCGCTGCTCTAGAAGACTTCCTTATTTTCATCCAAAGTTTGTTCCATGTTGAGATATCAAAGGAATCCTGTAAATCAGATTCCCAGTTGCATTCTACATTAGATTTATCACGTATAGTAACAGAATTTCTTAATTTGTTATAAATTTGAGATGCAGAAGAGGAAGACTGTAAAAAAGTGAGCGAGATGGATGAAGAATTAGCATGCGCAGAGGAGTTTATGAGGGTATCATAGGAATGTTGAGCAGCTGCGGTCAACAAAATATATTTGGATCGATAAGAAGAAGGAAGAGAAAAACGGGATTGCATCAGAGAGAAGGGGATACAAGTTTTGCCGTGAAAAAGCTGATACGTCCATTTAAGACCAATTTCTATCCAATCTTTCCAAAAAAGAGTCCTATTTTTAATTTTAATAAGTTTGTTATACCAAATTGGGGATTGAAGAAAACGAGTACGATCATATAGACCATCTAATATGAGCGGGTGGAAGATTTTACGAACATTTTTAAGAATGGGAAGAGAAAATTTTTGGGAGTGTGAGAAATAGAAACAAATTCTTCAAACGAGAAGGGATAGAAAAAGAGTTTTCAACCTCCACCCATAAAGGCTGAGACGTAGAATCGATCATATTCTCAGATAGCAAGGAGGAAGAGAATTTAAGAAAAAATGAAGTATGAGATGACGAGAAATCAGGAACATTGACTCCACCTAAATGTTTAGGTAGTTTAAGTTTGGAAAAGGACATCCTAGCTTTTTTGTCTTGCCATAAGAATTTTGAAAGAATATTATAGATATTCTTGTAACAGGATTTAGGAATATTAACTGGAAGATTAGATAAGAAAAATAAAATTGTTGGGACTAACATCATTTTTATAGAATCCAATCTACCCCACCACAATAAAAATAAGGGGTGCCAGCGTGCGGTGGAATTGGCTAAATGTAATTGAAGATTCTTTAAGTTTAGTGATACCGTATCTTTGATAGAGGGTGTGAACCAAAAGCCTAAATATTTAATCTTCGTTGGGTTCCAGTGAAAGAGAGAAGCCAAAAAATCAGCATGGAAACAATGTTTGTTTAAAGGAAGGATTTCACATTTATCAACATTGAGTTTATATCCTGAAACTAAAGCAAAAGCTGAAACTTCTGATAAAAAAGTTGGTATTGAAGTTTGGGGATTAGAAATAAATAAAAGAATATCGTCCGCGTATGCTGAAATCTTCAGTTGTTTCTCACCATATGGAAAACCTGTGATATTTTTATTTATACGAATTCTTGTTAGAAAGGGTTCTAATGCCAAGACAAATAAAAGAGGAGAAAGTGGACAGCCTTGTCGAACCCCCTGAAGAGTGGAAATGAGGAGGAAACAAGACCATTAGCTAAAATAAAAGATCTGGGAAAAGAATATAATAACGAGATATAAGAGAGGAATTTAGGGCCAAAACCAAACCAGACGAGTGTCGAAAAAATAAACTGCCAATTAACCCTGTCAAAAGCTTTTTCGGCATCTAGTGCAACAGCTGCTAGAGATTGTTTATGGGAGTGGGATTTACTAAGAACATTGAAAAAGAGTCGAGTATTATCCGATAAATGACGACCCTTAATGAAACCACATTGTTCTCTTCCAATTAATTTTGGTAAAATGTTATCCAAACGGAGCGCAAGAATTTTCGCGAAAATTTTATAGTCTAGGTTAATCAAAGAGATTGGCCTATAATTCTTACATAATGTATGATCTTTATTTTCTTTAGGGAGAAGACAAATCAAAGCTTCTTGGAATGAGCCTTCAGATTTCTGGGATGCAATGAAAAATAAAAATAGTTGATGTAATTTGGGAATAAGTAAATTAGAAAATTGTATGTAGAATTCTACGGTAAATCCATCCGGCCCAGGAGCTTTTCCTTTTTTGATTACTTGAATGGCTTTAAGAATGTCTTTAGGCTGTATATCAGCTTCCAAGGAGGAGAGATCTAGATCCGGGGGGAGGGTGAAGGAACGGAGGATAAATATTGAGCAATGTCAGTCTGTTGAGGATGGGATTCAGGGGTATAAAGTTTTTGATAAAAGTTAGTGAATTCTAATAGAATATCCTCATCTTTATGGGCTATAGAATTAGAAGAAGATACAATAGATTCAATTTTGGTACGTTCCTTTTTAATTTTAAGATAATTAGCAAGAAGATTACCAGATTTATTTTGTGCACTATAATATTTAGCACTAGATTTAAGTAAGTATAAATTCGCAGAATCAGTAGAAAGTTTATTAAAAGAGAGTTTGGCTTTAATAAGTTCATTCAACTCAGATTGGCTCTTAGACAAATAATACGAATGTTCTAATCTTTTAATTTGAGTATTGAGTAATTGTATGTACTGAGAGGATGCTCGTCGTTTTTGGGCAACAAAAGAAATAATGAAGTCTCTAGAGGCAGCTTTAAAGGAATCCCATATAATTTGGGGAGATATTTGAGGGGACTCATTCTCTTCAAAAAATAATTTTGCAAAATCAAGAAAGGCTGATGTAAATTTAGAATCTAATAGAAGAGAGTTATTGAATCTCCATCGCTTGGTTCCCTTAACGGGAGGAAGTAAGTCCAGATTCAAAGAGACTGGGGCATGATCGGAAATTAGGATAGAACCTATGTCAGAGTGGGAAATGTGTTGGGTTAGGGCTTTGGAAATAAAGAGATAATCTATCCGGGATTGAGATGAGTGAGCAGGTGAATAATAAGTGTATTCTTGTAATGTAGGGTGACAGAGCCTCCAGGAGTCTACAAGAGACCTTTGAGAAATAGTGGAGGAGAATTGAGTATGCATAGAAGAAGGAGAGAATCTAGAATTAGACCTTCTATCCATAAAAGGATCCATAACCATGTTACAATCACCCCTAAAATTAAATATTCGTCAGTACGTTGCATCAAAGAGGATAGGATTTGGGGCCAGAACGTTTTATCTTGGTTAGTAGGGGCATAAATATTAAAAATGGTTAAAGGAATGTTGTTTATCAATAGAGACACTGCAATCCATCTGCCTTCAGAATCATTGTCTTGATTTATGAGTTGGACATCTAAACGTTTATGGCAGAGTATAGCGACACCATTACGCTTCCCTGAACCTGGCGATGCAAAAACATGTCCCACCCAGTGCCGTCGTAATTTAGATACCTCAGTATCCGTTACATGAATTTCTTGTAGTAAAGCAATATCACCTTTTAAACTTGCAATATGTGATAAAACTCGCTGACGCTTAATGGGAGAACCCAAACCCTTAACATTCCAAGATAAAATATTTAACGACATCTAAATATATACGTTAAAATAAACAATGTGAGAAGAATACTTATATATATATATGAATAGTAATATATCACACGTCAAATTATAATTTTGAAGAACTGTCATATAGGAACTGTATTTAAAGATATAGAAAAACAGAGAATAGAAAAATAAGTAAGAATGAGAAGAGAAAGAAGAATTGTAAAGAAAAGATAAAAGAGAAGACCAGTATTTAAGATGAAACATGAGATTAGGGACAGAAAAATAAAGGGGAAAAAGAGGAGCAATGAACAGAAAACTTGAATCCAACAAACCTTTGATAAGACAAGACAATAACGGAAAAAACATACCACAGGAAGACAATACGGGTGGGGTTGGTGGAGCCACATAGGGGAGGAAGGACGCCGAAGGGAGGACCTCAAGACGAGAACGGCAAGGGGGACATCATCCAGGAAGAATGGAAGGGACAAAGAGTGAGGGACCACATATTCGTAACCTGATGAGGAAGAAAAGAGAACATATTAACCAAGAACATTTACAAAGTTACAAAATACAATAAGGATGGGACAAATTCACAATAAGAAAACAAACAATATTAGGAGTAACACGACATTTATGGTTTAGAAATGTCCATAGACTCCCGTATGCAGGTGATCAAAAATTGCTGGAGATGTGCAGGATCTTCATAATTTGTTGTTCTGTTATTATAAGTCACTTTGAAGAGACAAGGGTGAAACAGGCCATATCGAGCATTCAAGCTGCGAAGTTCAGGTCTCATGTCCAGGAACTTTTTACGGCGGTCAGCAGTCGCTTTGGCATAGTCTTGGGCAAAAAGAGGTTAGAACCATTCCATGAAATCTTTCCTCGTTGTTTGGCAGCGTGAAGAACTTTAAGTAAATCTGTGTATTCCAGAAAATATAAAATAATTCCTCTAGGTTTCGCTGAAGAAGATGAAGACTGAGAACTCTGCCCCAAACGATGCGCACGCTGAATATTTAATGATGGAGTATCCGGAAGACCAAGTAGAGTTGGGAGAAAGGATTGAAAAAGGATATTGGATTAGAACCTTCGAGACCTTCAACCAGTCCATAAATGCGTAGGTTGTTGCGTCTATTACGGTTTTCCAAATTTTCAACTTGCTGTTTAAGATGATCTATCTCTCTGTGCATAAGGGGGACCTGACTTGCACATTCATGAACAGAGTCAACTCGTTTCTCTAGGTCTTCAACCCTTTGCTCAGTGTGAGACCAGTTGTCTTCCAGACTTTGCAGACGTATGTTGGTTTCTTCCATACATGGCTTAAGCGCGCGAATTTCCTCAAGGAGGAGCTCCATAGAAATTGAAGTTGAGGAAGCAGTAGGAGAAGGTGGGTTTACCTTCACTCGCTTGCCTGAAGTGGAGGACGACGTTGCTGGTATTTTGGAACCCTGTTTGGGACAGGGGCGAGGTGCGGAAGATGCCAATCCCTTTGCACCAGCAGATTCAGTGGCAACATCTTCCATGTTCTCTAATAGGATATTAAAAGGATTATGGTCTTCTAAAGGTGAGCCTTTGATATGTTGTGCAGCATTACGGCTAACACGAGGCATTGCCATGAAGGAATTTGAGGAGAAACTCTCTTCAATTATCCTAAAGAACACTCTACACTAATAGAATCACACCGAAAGTGAAAATAATTAATAATGCACACTGTGTAGAGTTGCAGTGAAGTGAAAATCCAATTATATCAGTCCCGGAATTTATGCTGCTTAAAGTAGTATTCAGAACGAGGAGAAAATGGCCCAGCAAGAAGAGAAAACGTCGAGATAATGCCAAACGTGCATTTTTGTGAGGGGAAAGATATTCAAAAATCTAACAGCATTGGTTGAGAGGAACGAAAAGAAAAACAAAATGGCGGCCGCAACTCTGTGAAGAATCGCAGCCGGTGAAAGAAGTCAAAAAGGCATTATTTGAATGCGCTCCATACCTCCGCGACGAGCGCACATTGACGAGCAAAGGTTCCGACACTCGTGCAGTTGGAAGTTGGGGTCCCAGAATGCGAAGAGAAGCCTGGAGAGTTCCCGTCGCCTCACGTCGCTGCGGAGCTCCCGGGAACAGCGGCCATCTCCGAAGGCTCCTAAGCCACGCCCCCTAGACTACTCTCTTAATGAGAATTGACTTTCCTTTGTGTTTTCCTTCGAGGCAACCTCATACTGGTTCACCCTCATTCTTATATGACTCTAATTTGATTTGGACTTCATATTAATTCATGCATTCATATTTTGATTATTAATCAACATTAACTTGATAGTTTTGCCTTCTGTAACCTATTAACTTTTAATTAACCTTCATGGTTTGAAAGCTTAATTATTCTCTGCCTTTATTGTGGCCCCTAATGTGCTGTACATTTTATAGAATGTATTATTTTGCTGTCCAGCCTCAGTTGTGAACTTTGATTTATCCAATAGCGCTTTATGTGCCCCAGATTTGCACCCAGAGAAATGCACAAACAAATCTGTCAGCAGAAGATGGTTCCAACTGAGGCTGGGATGATTTAAAATTCATGCTGAACTTACAGATTGGACTGAAGTGAAAATCTCTGTGTGCCGTGCTGTGAGTCTACGTTATCAGGTGTTGCACTGAGGTTGGGTGTTCAGCCTGTGTGCCACACTGGGACTGGTTGTTACATCATTCGCTGTTGTGCTGTAATTTTTTGGTTCTTCGGAGTCGCACTGGAACTGAATGTTTGAGTCCTTGAGTAGTTTATTGTAATTTGCTGGAAACTGCTGGGTATTTACATTAGGGATTTACAAGTTCTGTGCTTATTTTGTGTAAGTGGAGAAGATGAAGTTCTTTAAGGTAATAAGCACTATGTTGAAAAATGATGATGTACTTGTTTGTGAAAGTGAGGAGGCACACTCGCATATGATATGGCCACTAGTGCAGTAGCGGCCCATGGTGGGAGTGCTGCCGGGCGCTGACGTTGGGCGGGGGGTAGTAAACTACGGATTACGGCCGTTTAGAGGTAAGTAAACATATAAATAAATAAAACGAATTTCGTTGCGCGCGCTGCATCGCATGGCGATGCAGCTCGTGCAACGAAATTCGTTTTATTTATTTATATGTTTACTTCTCTAATCGGCCGTAATCCGTAGTTTACTACCCCCACCCTGACCCTCCCCGCCCCACGTCAGCGCCCGGCAGCACTCCCACCACGGGCCCCTACTGCACTAGTGTTGAATGTTGGATCAAACAATGGAATAAGATCACAGCAAAACATAGGTGTTGGCAATTTCCATCGTATGGCACATTCAATGCACGAAAAATTGAAAATTTCAGAAGAGTGATGTGTAAGATGAACCCCCAGCCCAGACCAGCACAACCTGAAGCATTAAATTCATGGGACCATGCTGCGTATGAGAAGGAGAAGGAGAACTACAAGACCCATACGAGAAATAAAGTCAGTAATTGAACGGAGTCAAAATGTAATGCTATATACAGGGGTGGCAATAGAGTGTACCTGAGGGTGTGGGTGTTTATTTGATGATTGCAAAGGAAGAGACAAAGATTTAAAAGTCTCAAGAGGGAGTTGGAGTTGACAAGAGGGAGAATGAGAGTGGCAGCGATACGATGATAAGTTCCTGGATGATTTGTTGAATTCCCGACCACCTTCATAAATGTTGTTAATCAACCTGTAGTGAAACATCAGCAGCAATTGCAGGTCATGGGAGTGGGGACAGCCCCTTTAGGAAGTGCGAGTGTGCCAGCTGAGCAAGGTTCCCCAGAAGGAGGTAATACCCCCTGCCACTCCAGAGCCAACATTAGGTGCCCTCAGTACATCTGTTGTCATTACTGCTCCTACTACATTTGTGGTCACAGCAGCCCCTAGTATATCTGCTGTCACTACTGCTTTAAATTTGAGAGCATGACCTTGGAGAGAAGAAGCTCCCCTCTGAAGTACATCCATTGTTACTACGGTTGCAGTTTCAGAATCACAATCTCAGACAGAACTGATCCTCCTAAAAAGATAAATGTAGTGTAATTAACAGCAGAATTCGAGGAGCTTGTTCGAGGAACTCTTGAAACAGATTTTATAGATATGTACAATGAGACTGAGCTCATGTTCCTGAGTAGGGAGGTTGCAAGATAAGCCTGTGCAGTGCATGCAAGGATAGAAGGATTGGCTAATGAGTTTGGGATTAATTTGAATAAAAATCAGAACTTGAAGAATTTTTGAATGTTGATGAGAGAGGATGCCTTAAAGAAGATGAGATATTCACGTTTGAAAATGCATGTAAGGGACTTTGTATAATGCATTATAGAGTGGGGGAAAACAGAAGTATAAGCACCAATGGGCAATGCAGGATAAGAAGAAGAAGAAAAAGAAAGAGGATACAGGAGGAACAGGAGAGAGAGCTAGTGCAAGTGACACAGACGTTGGTGTGTCCCCACTGAGAGAGGTGCATGGTGGTGTACATATGTTCATGTGCCCTGGAGTAGAGGTGATCTTTTTTCATCCACAAGTCAGTTTCAAAAGTTGAGGGAGTATCTTGACGAATGGTACACAGAGTTGGACAGAATTGTGAAAATCTCGAAAGTGCTTTGGGTAGGCTTGAACATGTTTTTTGAAACTATGATCCCCAAGGATTTGTGGGCATAATGCAAAGTTGTTGTAAATTGGCCTGATCAAGAGCCACCAAGAGAGGCTCATATGTACATTCCCTCTACTCTCATGGACAAGTATAATCAGGTGATTACTTATTTGAAAAAGAAGGTCCCGCAGAAGGAGGTAGATTGACTGAAGATAACCGAACTGCTCAAGAGTTTAAGGAGAAGGTGCATACTTATTGTAAGAGGTTGATGCAAATGTTCAGACAGCACAGTGGTGTCGAAAATCTGTAAAGGGACAATCTTAGTGAGTTCCTATGTCAGTTCATGCTAGGTTTGCATGCAGAAATTAGTTCTCATATATAGCAGAATGTGATTTGTTGGTAGTCGAAGTCCTTAGATGAGATTCTGCAATAGGCACAATATTGCAGTGGCAATTTGGAGGCAAATCAGAAGAAGATTAAGGAGAATGCCAATTCTCCAATTAATATGCAGAGAGAATCTTGATTTCATTAAAGACAGATGGAGGCTAACATTATGCAATCACTTTTATTTGCTGCCCAAACATGCAGCCCTTTAAAGAATGTCAATACATCATAAAACATAAGAATGTTCGTAAAACACTATAAATATGCAGTGCACAATCCCATCTTCCTCTTAGGCTGCGATGACACAAAGGATTAGACATCTTTCGGCTTTCAGCTTGCTCTTAAGCATTGTTATCTGAAAAAATCAAAGGAAAAAACTGTATAGTAAAGGTATTCTGAAAAACAGTAAAACACTAAAGCAAGAAACACATCTTCAATAAGCATTTCATTAACTCAAGAAAGTAATAATATTAAACCTTTATTCCTCAGGGTGAGGAGGGGGGGATAATGTTAGCCTCCATCTGTCTTTAATGAAATCAAGATTCTCTCTGCATATTAATTGGAGAATCGACATTTCACTACAAGACCGGAGGCTACCATTATGCATGTTTAAAGCCATCTAAGGCTACTTTGCTAACATGCTCCACTGGTCTCAAGTAGAGTTTTGAGAACGTGCTTGCATTTGACCAATCAGCTGTCCTTCTTTTTGACTAGAAAGATTGAACTTATAAACCCCTTTGTAATTTCTATTGTAGGTATCTTTAATTAGGCTCCTTTGCCCAACATCTGGGAAATCTCTAGGTCTATTAGTTTTGAATTCTCTGCATCTAAAGTCATTTCTCAGGGTCTTTTGTATTGAATTGGGTGTTTCCAAAAATCTATTTTGAGGCCCACAATCTTTTCTAGTACCCAAGGATCTTGTGTAATCTCTGTCCAAATGTGCACAAAATGTCTCAATCTCCCTCCAACCTTTGCATGGGAATAGGAAGTCGAGCTTACCTCAGTAACTTTGGTTTGAAGATCTGGGTCTGCCACCACAGAACCGTGAATTTTTCCCTCTCTGGGGGTAAAAAGTGGACTTTTGGCGATAGCCCCTCTTATAGGAAGGGGGGCCTCTCTGCTCTTGTGGAAAGAACCGGGACCTGTAGGTACCGCGGCTGACAGCCAGTCCCCTCCTGTCAGCCCTTCCAAAAAGTGGGCGTGCCCCAAAGACTCTGCGCATATTAGGCTGGGCTTTACTAAAAGCAGGAAAGGTGGAAACATACTTCCCCAGCGATTTTACAAAGTTGTCCCCAAAGAGGAGTCCTTTGACATCACCCATATCCTCCCTAGAGGACAAATTTGCCAGTTTGAAATTTATTCTCAAGAGGACTGCCTTTCGTCTCACAGTAATTAGGCTAGTGTTGGCATTGCCTAATAAACAAATGGCCCGTTGGGACCAGCCTCTCAGTAGGTTGATATTTACTGTTATATCCCTTGCCCTTGCTTCTTCTGTCATATCCAGAATTCGTGTTAGTGGGCCAAGAACATCGAGGAGTTTGTCTTGGCACTGTTTTAGACATTTTTCTATCCCTTTCCTAGGGTCCTTCCCAAACTTAAACAGGAAGGTTATCAATTCAGGGTCAAGGTTGGGGGTGTTATCCACCTTATCCTAGGTAGAAGGTCTTGGACATTCATTGCGCAAGAGGTTACGAGTTTCTCTGTCCAGAGATTTCCTCACCCACTGACTTAAGTATTTATTCACGTAGTCCATGGGCCACCATTCTGTGCTGCGTGGGTGCCTAATGGATGTGGGATTAAACATTTCCCTGCCAAGGGGGTCTTTAATAGCCGTGGAAGATGAGGGTTGTTCCAAGTCTTGGTCTAGGTTCTCAAAGGTATCATAACTATCATGTGGATCAAAAATAAATTCATCCATATCCATCTCTTCGTAATCTAAAATCTCAGATGGTGAGTTAAAGCTGTCTCCAATATCCTTTTTACCATGAAGGTTACTTCTTTCTTTCATGGAGCTACGGGCATCCTTTCTCTGAGCCCCAATAGGGTGGGCTTTATCTTTTGTGCTGCAATGAGCACCATTATCTATTGTAGCGTGAGGACTACCAAAATCATTGGCACGGGTAGATGCTTCCTCCAAGTGTTTCTTCTTATGTGAAACTTTCCCCCATTTAAGGGGTTCCGAGGTGGTAGGGGACTCGCCGTCTGAGAGAGAAAAGTAAATCTCTTCGACGGGGGACACCCTCTTCCTCTTGGTTAGCGCGGCGTCCACCGCCTCTTTGACTGTAGACCTAAGTTCTTCCTCAAGAAATTTCTTGATATTCTCCCCCATAAGCACTTCCTTAGAAAGTTGCTGTGGGTTGTTATTATCCATTGTTTTAGTTAGACAGACTTAAAATTAAAATGAATAAAATAGCCCTTTTCAAGGCTTACTCACGGTTTATTGCGCAGGGTAGAAGATGGGACATTGTTTCCCAATCTTATTTGCTTAGAATATAGCTAGGATTGATATGATGGCAACTCGATTGTTAAAAAAATACAGGCAGGTTTATTAAGGCAAGGAATGAGATTAGCGCTAAGAAGAATGGCCACTAGATAGTGTCAGAACAATACTTTTGTTAAAAAATGCAATAAAAGACACTTTTCCTGCCAAGGAGGCACTCGTCCCAAAAAGGCACCGTTACGAGCTTGAGCGAAGGAGCTGTCACCATGGTTACAGGCCAGAGCAGGAAGGAGGGACTTCCTCGTCAGGCTGTCTTGCCTCGCGTCACTATAGAAACGGGCCTGAACAGGAAGGGGCCTTCCCTCGCGTCTCCTAGTTAGTTGCTAGGAGACTCGGTACGCTTGAATCACGCTACCGTGATTTCGTCCATTCTTGACTTTTTTTTATTTTTTATTTTAGTTAAGCGCGTATTTGACTACACTGGGATTTACAAAATAAATTAGGCGGTCGGACTCGGGAGCCCTGCCCTGCCGGGAGCCCGGCCCCGCCTTTAAGTACAGACACGAGCGGCAACCGAGGCACGGCGCTCGATCTCCTGATAATACCGTAAGGAATTTACATAATAACTTTCTTAAGCAAGTGGCATAAACGAAGCTTAAGACGAAAACACTTACCTGGCCCCACCATAAATTGGATGGGCTTAAATAACCTGATAGGAAAAAATATCGTTAGTTGAACAAGTAAACTCAACGATCAAATTGCACAATGTGTTATCAAAAAAACAAAGTAGAATGCTTGGTAAAACAAAAGTAATAGAGAAACAAACAGAGTAATAAAGCCACGAGAAGGAGTAAATACACTTATCTAGTTGTCAGGAACAGTGAATAAAAGAGGAAGATGGGATTGTGCTCTGCATATTTATAGTGTTTTGCGAACATTCTTATGTTTTATGATGTATTGACATTCTTTAAAGGGCTGCATGTTTGGGCAGCAAATAAAAGTGATTGCATAATGGTAGCCTCCGGTCTTGTAATGAAATTCATTCTGACATAAACCATGTTGGCGCAAAGAGGATGTCAGAATGGTCTGTATGTGGCACATTCAAGGTTTAATTCAGTGCCCAGTGTTGGAGCAGAAATGTGAGGTTTGGGCACTAATCCCAACAAGGAATGAAAACTTAAACCATGTTATCACTAAATATCATGGGGTAGACCTGAGGTTAAGGCCAGAAGGACAATAATAAAAAATCTAATGGACATAAAAGAAATGCTAATTAGAAGATAGACTCACTACGAGTAAAAACAAAATGTATAAAAAATGTATATTAATAACAACATTACATCTGTAAATTATTGCTATAACACCAAGCAATGTACACCATCAACAGTTTAAAGCACTTGTAAATATTGTAAATAAGCATTTGTAAATAAGCATTAATGACAACAAGCACTACATCACCTACAATGCCGCATTGTAGGCTAACGTGACATGTATAAATTGTGCTAGAAGAAAGACTCACTTACCGTGATTAAGGCCTAGGAGGGCTGAAACGCGTTGGTGTGAATCGATCCAGAAATAAATTCTGAAAGAATCGGAAATCTAAGAGTGCAGCATATTCTTGTATAAAATTAATTCTTAGGGCTTGGATCCAGCCCATCACGCTAGCACCCGTTGGTGAGCGCGCCGCAGAGGAGGATTCTATTGTGTAAATTGAAGAAAGCGGCAGCGCCCGTGACTACACGAAAACACGAGAACTTTGAAATCACCCCCGTGGTAGAGCGCCAAAGGTCGGGGTCGGAGGACGCCGGCCGCACGTGAGTCTCCCTGGAGGTGAGTGCAACGAATGCAGAAATTGAGTGTTGTTCACGAAACGGCCAGTAATCTGTTTTGGATATCGAAGTCAGACTGGTATACATTACCGCTGACAGTAACAAACAGTGTGGCTCAGATCCGATAGTGAAAATACGCGGAGAATGAAATTCCCAAACTGCATCGATTCAGTGAGGTTGTAAAAAACTGTTGTGGTGAAAGTATTGGTGTTTAAATAGAACGGGAATAAGAAATGGAGGCTCGAAAAGCAAAACGAGCATTAAAGGTTGCTACAATGTTTCAATCTGGCACGCAACCCACGGCAGACCAAACAGGAGAAAGTAGCGTACAAGGAAGTCAAGGAAATTCCCTGAAACAGCTGTTCTTTCAAGTAGAACGTTTATACAGGAAAGAGATAAGCAAAAGTTGGGAGGCCATAGCCTTGGAATAATATATAGAAGTGAATCGGGTCCCAAGAGGGCTACGTATTTTTACTATGCCTACCCATCCAGATACTAAAACTGCATTGTTGGGAGAATGGGGGCAAAATAATATGCAATGCTCCCTCAATATGATGAAGATTTTAATAAAACATGCCAGAATTGATCTAGATGAACTAACAAAAAATATTGAGGATGTGGAGACACAAATTAAAGCACATGCAAACAAAGAGGAGGCAGGAAAAATACGGAAAGAAATGGAAATACGCTTGGAGAAATATGAAACAGAGATTCAAGAGCGCAAACAAAGAAAATTTAAAAGGGATGAAGCAGATATATATGCAAGGAAGAATTTTAACATTTGCGAAAAGATTTGACACATTAAAAAGAAGCTACTCTGCTAACAAATACAATATAACTGGAGACATTACAAGTGAATCAGATATAAGTGAAGGAGAAGGCACAAGTGGTCCGAATCCATCTATAAAAACTTATTTTTTAGAGGAAATGCATTTAATGCACATCTATTAAACAATGACAAGAGGAAGAGGGAGAGGAAACAATCGAGGCCGTGGCAAAGGAAATTCAGAGGCTACAAAAAACCAAGAAAAACCAGACGATCAAGACGGAAGAAAAAAATACCCGCTTTGCAGTCTGAAGAAATAAAAACAAATCTGGTTGTGAATATATCAAAATACAAACTAACAAATGATGAAGCTAGACTTTTAAACAAAGGACTCTCCTTCTGTCCTGAAAGCCATTATGACTACACCCAAACGAGAATTGACGTATATAAGTATATAAGAAAATTAAAGCTGGCGAAAACAAATGAGATCAAAAATCTAAAGGGTGACAAATCAACGGAGATAGACATACCAAAACAGGAGGAAATCAAGTTAAGTATTGATCAAATCCCTGATTTAAAAAACATGTTTGATTTGATGTGTAATTTGGAGGATGAAGAGTTATCGGAGGAACAAATCCTTCAAGGACTGTCAATAGAAACTGATAAACATCTTCCAAGTGGCCTAAAGAAAAAATCAAAATACTGCCCATCACTATCACCAGGAAACAAATTTGATTTATTTGTGGAGGCAATAATAGGAGAATTGGATAAAATGTCAAAAATTAAACATCGAACGAAAAAGAAAATCTAACATTTAAGGAGAGAAAAGCATTGAAATTATTAATGGAGAATAAAGATATAATAATTAATGGACAGGAATAACTATAAAAAAGAAGCATACAGACAACTATATGATGGTACAAAGTATAGTAAACTTCAAAAAAATCCCATTAATGAAATGACTGTAAGTTTGAACAAGAGATTAAAAGATTGGCATGAAAAAAATCTAATTGATGACAATGAACTGCAATTTCTAACAAAGGATTTACCAACAATTCCTACAATTTACTTCTTGCCAAAAATTCATAATTCACTAGACAATCCACCGGGCAGACCAATTGTGTCCTCTTGTGATTCACTGTATGAGAACGTGTCGAAATATGTAGTTCACTACTTAGCTCCCATTGCACAAAGTTTGAGCTCATACATCCGAGACACAGGCGATTTCCTAACGATACTAACTGGAGTTACCTGGAATAAGAACTACATATTAGCAACTATAGATGTGGTCTCCTTATACACAACAATTGAACATGAAGTTGGTTTAAGAGCATGCAAATATTTTCTACAACAAAGGAGAATAACAGAGATGAAACACACTCAAATGCTATTGTCTTTAATAGAAATATGCTTGACCAATAATATCTTCCTCTTTAATCATGAACTATTCAGACAAGACTGTGGGACTGCAATGGGCATTTCTTTTTCACCCAACTACGCCAATATTACTATGGGGTGGTGGGAGAAAACAGTAGCCTGGGAATCGCAAAATCAGATGAAACTTGAGAAGATAATTTTATGGGTCAGATATATTGATGACCTCTTTATAATCTGGAATGGAACTGAGAATGAATTTCAAGAATACTTCCAAAAGTTAAATCAGAATGATGTAGGTTTGACATTTACTAGTACAGTAAGTCAAAAAGGAATTGCCTTTTTGGATACTTGGATATACATCGAGGGAGACCAAATACACTCGACACTATTCCGGAAAGAGACAGCAACAAACAGCATCCTGCATGGGACAAGTTTCCATCCGAAATCACTTCTAGAGAGTATTCAATATGGGGAATTTGTGAGAATGAAAAGGAACTGCTCCAAAGAAGAAGATGCAGAAGAGAAAATTACGGAAACAACAGCAAGGTTAAAATCCAGAGGCTATAAAGAGACATCATTGCGGAAAGCAGACTAAAGATTCGAAAAAATCTCGAACAGAAATTCTGATCATTACAAAAGAAAAAGAAAAACAACTGGGAGGTATTAATGATCAGGAAGCACCTAGATGTATCATTACATATAGTAAAGAAAGTGGAATCATCATCAATAAGAAATATTGGCATTTGATTGCAAATGACCCTGACATTGGCTCACTATTGGGCTCATGACCATTGGTAACATACAGAAAAACAAAATCAATAAAGGATATGGTTGTGAAAAGTCAGTACCAAGAAGAGATACAAACAAATTGGCTCCAGGAACAGCAACGTGGCTTTGTAAAATGTAATACCTGCAAAGCGTGCAAAATTGGTGTGAATCGCAAAAATGTACTAGATTATGAAGGCAATACAATAGAGATTAACCAAAAAATCACGTGTACCACAAAGTTCGTTATATATGTCATCAAATGCAAATGTGGCCTGCAATATGTAGGCAGTACGATCTGCATGTTGAAAAAGAGAATACTGGAACATGTAAGAGCTGTAAAGAATAAGGACATGACGTATGCCACTGCAAAACACATGGCGGTATGCCAAAATGGCAATTGGAGATCAATGAATTTCTTTGGCATTCATGCAATACTGAATAACGAACGGGGTGGGGACAGAATTCGAAAACTTCATCAAATGGAATCAAGGTACATAATAAGATTAAGAACCAAGACCCCGCTTGGGATTAATATTGACGAAGAATTATATGTACATTTGGAATAGAAAAAGAAGAAAGACAAGGGTATAAAGGGAAGAACTGGTACCAATCGTAACAATGCTTGAAATGAACTCATACTAAACGAAGTTACAAAGTTTTGAATCATAGCAAGCTGTGAGGTTTGGGCACTAATCCCAACAAGGAATGAAAACTTAAACCATCTAATTACTAAATATCATGGGGTAGACCTGAGGTTAAGGCCAGAAGGACAATAATAAAAAATCTAATGGACATAAAAGAAATGCTAATTAGAAGATAGACTCACTACGAGTAAAAACAAAATGTATATAAAATGTATATTAATAACAACATTACATCTGTAAATTATTGCTATAACACCAAACAATGTACACCATCAACAGTTTAAAGCACTTGTAAATATTGTAAATAAACATGTGTAAATAAGCATTAATGACAACTAGCACTACATCACCCACAATGCCGCATTGTAGGCTAACGTGACATGTATAAATTGTGCTAGAAGAAAGACTCACTTACCGTGATTAAGGCCCAGGAGGGCTGAAACGCCTTGGTGTGAATCGATCCAGGAATAAATTCTGAAAGAATCGGAAATCTAAGAGTGCAGCGTATTCTTGTATAAAAAAAAGTATATATATATATATATATATATATATATATATATATATATATATATATATATATATATATGAAGCGTTGGACTTCAGAAGGGTAAGATTTACTATTCCCACACCAGTCTGTGCAGCAGTAGGGACAGCGTTGGACTTCGGAGGGGTTAAATTTACTTCACTTCAAACATATTACACATTTGAATAACCCTATTAATTTAGAACAAATATAAAACTCTTATTATGAACATTGTTCTTTAACCCCCAAAAAAAGTATATACATACAAAATAAAAAAGCAATTAAACGATTTACATGATTATTAAACATTTTAATGATTAATTATGATTAAAAAAAAATCTTTATTTATTACTGAATTAACTTCCAACACTATACCCCCAGAAACCTAGCAGCCCACACTTAAAATATAGCAAAAGAACAAGGAAACCCTGGAAGTCAGCGGGGACCAAGGGTGGAGTTATACTTTACAGAACAAGGGTCCCACACATATAGGAGTGCAGAATTAAAATTTCACAATTTCATAATAAAAATTGGAATTTAACAAGTGTTTTAATATAAAGATAGAGATTTAATGCGAAAGTCTATAAAACAAGGGAATGATAACACGTGAAAAATAAGGTGAGCAACCGTGGCAAGGCAGAGGGAAATCAGCCGATTTCCTTACCCCAGGCAAGTGACTTAAAACGTGACTTTTCAGTATGCTTGAATATAAATAAACAAAAGTCACAGTAAGGGTTAACATCTCATACTCCACAGAAAATATAGATAGCGGTATAGAGTTGAGAATGTTTTTGTCGATGACGTTTCAATACCGCAGAGAGTATCGGGATCTCATCAGGACTATTAAATGAAAACAGGTGCCTGAGAAGTTGCCAGATGAACGACAATAGTAAGAGCCGCGATGTGGGGGGCCGAGGCGAGATGCTGGCGGTAGATTCCGCCAGGAGCAGGCAGGAGTCAGAAGGTATCCGGGAGTATCGTAGGAAGGTTGAGGTGTCTTGAGGGGGTAGCAGCTCCCAGCCGGGAGACTGCAGGGCGAATGGGCGTGCCGGACGGCAGGCCGCAATTGGCGATGAAGTCAACGTAGCCCCGGAATCGGGAATGAGAGCTGTGCGCCCGCTCGTATGCTGATGCGGGAGGGACCGGACGGCCATGGGATCCAGGTGCCAGCGTGCAAGGGCGGACGATGCCGGCCGCAATGGGCGATGAAGTCAACGTAGCCCCGGAATCGGGAATGAGAGCCGTGCGCCCGCTCGTATGCTGATGCGGGAGGGACACGGACGGCCGTGGGATCAAGGTGCCAGCGTGCAAGGGCGGACGATGCCGGCCGGCTGAATGGAGCTCTGCGAGGTAGCTGTGAGCCTACGTGGTCCACGCCCATTCACCCTGCAGTCTCCCGGCTGGGAGCTGCTACCCCCTCAAGACACCTCAACCTTCCTACGATACTCCCGGATACCTTCTGACTCCTGCCTGCTCCTGGCGGAATCTACCGCCAGCATCTCGCCTCGGCCCCCCACATCGCGGCTCTTACTATTGCCGTTCATCTGGCAGCTTCTCAGGCACCTGTTTTCATTTAATAGTCCTGATGAGATCCCGATACTCTCTGCGGGATTGAAACGTCGTCGACAAAAACATTCTCAACTCTATACCGCTATCTATATTTTCTGTGGAGTATGTTAACCCTTACTGTGACTTTTGTTTATTTATATTCAAGCATACTGAAAAGTCACGTTTTAAGTCACTTGCCTGGGGTAAGGAAATCGGCTGATTTCCCTCTGCCTTGCCACGGTTGCTCACCTTATTTTTCACGTGTTATCATTCCCTTGTTTTATAGACTTTCGCATTAAATCTCTATCTTTATATTAAAACACTTGTTAAATTCCAATTTTTATTATGAAATTGTGAAATTTTAATTCTGCACTCCTATATGTGTGGCACACTTAAAATATAACAAAAATAAATAAGTATAACACAATTTAGATAACTGATAATCAATTAACTAATTAATTAACAATGAATAATTATTTGGTGCTTAATTATTACTTAATTACCATCCCTTCCTATACCCCTACAAACCTAGTAACCTGCAACTAAATTATAATTAAGATAAATCAATATTGTATAATGTACATGATTATCAGTTAAATAATTGATAATAAATACATATTTCATAACTAACTATTACTTAATTAGTGTCCCACCCTATATTCCTAGAAACCCAATGGACAACGCCTACAATATAACTACTGTATAAAGTTATTACACAATGTACATAATTAATAATAAATTAATAACTGATTGTTGATTAATTATTGCTTAATTTTTTCCCACTCTACACCCCTAAAAAGCAAGCAGCCTGCACCTAATAAATACAAAATTATAAGTATTACACAATTTACGTATTTAATATTCAATTGAATAATTCATAATACATTAATAATTAATTGTTAATTTATTATTACCTAACTTCCCACTCTATACCCCTACATACTCAGCAGGCCCCACCTAATATATAACTAAAAGAAATATAAAAAATATACAAGTATTACACAATTTACATCATTAACAATAAATTAAATAATTAATAGTCAATTAATTGTTAAGGAATTATTACTTAATGAACTTCCTACCCGATAACACTACAAACCAACAGCCTGCATCTAATATATAACTAAAATTTGTAATTATTACATGATTTAGAAAATTAATAATCAATTAAATAATTAATAATACATTTATAAACAATTGTATATTAATTATTATGCAATTAACTTCCCACCATATATCCCTACAAACCCAGCATCCCCACCTAATATATAACAAAAAAACAAATTATTACACAATTTACATAATTAATAATTAAATAAAGCATTTATAATAAATTAATTGTTAATTAATCATTACTTAATTAACTTCCCACCCTATACCCCTACGAACCTAGTAACCTGCTACAACACTACAATTTACCATTAGCAATTAAATTAAAAATTATAAATCAGATAAGATTTCAAATTAATTTAAAAGTAATATTAACAATTATGCAAACAATAATAACACATAAAATTAATATATGAACTAAAACGCAGTAAGATAATTACAAAATGATATTTTTTACAACTATATTATTGGAAACGATATTACCAACAACAATGTTCATGACAACAATATTCTTTACCTGAAAAAAACAATATTCTTGACAACGATATTTCTGCATCATGATATTTTTGTGTCACAATATTTTTTCGGATATTTCTGTACCACGATATTTACAGATCAATATTTTGTCCAAATACCGTGCTGTGCAATGAAAATTCCACGCAGGTGGCTGAATTGATCACACTGACCAGAGCATGTTTTGTTTCCAACAGCCTGAGTGACACTATTTACACTGGTAGTCAATATGGTTTTGATGTGGTCCATGACTTTGGACAGGTGTGGTCACAGAGGGGTTTCTTGACCTCCTCTGATTCTCCAATAAGAAATGGAAAATATGTCATGGACTTACTGGGAGCATTGCAGCTGCCTAGAGAGATAGCAGTTGTAAAGTGTGCAGCACACAAAAAAAGATGTGGTTTTGTTACTGAAGGTAATCACTATGCAGGAGAAATAGCTAGATATTGTGCTCTTGAGTACTGTACATTTAATCAAGAGGAACATTGTGAATTTGACAATAACCCTTTTTCAAACATGTTATTGATTTCAGGGAACACTTTGGAGGTGATCCAGCGTGGCTAAAATAAATTTTTCCCTATGACGTTAACCCAGAAAACACCTACTCAACCTGAATCATATAAAACCTACGTCGGTGGGGCCCATAACACCGCATACATACATTTACTCAGTTTTCTGGATCAAACGCTAAGGAAAAATGAGCTGCTGGACAAACGGGATACCTTATTAAAACGACAGAATTATAACCTATACATTATATACATTTACCTAGGATCCTGTCGTTTCTAAACATCAAGGTATTCCGCTATTCGGTCGATGGACCAACTAGTAGAATCAGTTGATGGTGATTAAGTCCAGCTCAATCACATTTAAAACCTTTAACACTTATTAATGACAATTTTATTTAAAGAACCACAGACTCATTTTAGAGTTAGCATATAATTTTATCTAAAATCTTTGAGCGAATAAGTAAAGTTCTTAATTAGGCAAATGCATTTATTATATCAGTAAACATTTAAGTAACAGATTAAGAACAGAGATGGAAAATACTCATTACCCTTGGCCATAGGGCGATGACAAGAATGGTTCACCAGGAAAGAAAGATGAACCGCAGATCACAGGATGGGACTCCCAAACTGACTGACTGTCCCGCTAACCTCCTCGGTCGCAATCTCCTCCCGGGCAACTCCCGCAACGGTCTCGTTCCTTCCCCAGTCAAAGTACGAAGTCCAAAATGACAGAGTCTCTCGCAGCATCAGGATAGAAGAAGCGAAGAAGTTGTGTGTAGACTAAACACAACGTAAGAGCAGACTCTCTTATACCCTATTCTCTGACTTGCTACACTTAAAGTTGCAATCTCTAGGGGCAGAAATCACGCTAATTGGTCCATTGGAGGGGTGGTGATGGTCACCTCATCGCCCTCCTTCTTCGAACCGATTTGGAGACAATAATGCATACAATAGTCCTCGTGCTCAATAATGTCCAAAGGTAATTCAATTTGTTAATATATTTTGTAACAAACTCCGATGGTCACACATTAGTTCATCCTTTGTCGCTCGATTCTCGCATCCGTTCCCATGCATATATGCTGTACTCTTTGGCACGATCCTTGTTGCAGGTCAGACTGGCCTTGACATCTCTCACTCCGGGCACAGGCCGCATACACGTGACTGGACCATTCACTCGGCGCATGCGCGGGGGCCATTTTATTCAGCACACGCAATCTCATCCTTTTCCAGCGGCCATTTTCGAAACATGGCCTAGCAGGCCCGAACGAAACTAATATAAGAACAAACACAACAGAAATTAAAACATGGAAAATAAGCCTTTCTGTTTACCACCCGCCATTCTAAAGACCCGTGTTAGGTATTACCTAGCAGAAGCGACATTTAAAGCCATTTTACTTACCATCTGCTTTCTTTGCCACGGTGCAATTCTACTACGCAACACAAATCATGCAATTTTACTCTATTTACTACGCAAATCACAATACTAATGTTATTTTGCTTCACATTTGTAAATAAATTAAATTTTTGCAATGCCAGCAAGTTGCCCACGTGTAATGTTTAATAAAAAGGTGCATTTGTTGATTAGTTCATGCGTTTCAAACAGTTAGTATCATTAATCGTTATGGGGTCATTAACTTCCAAGGGGGTACACAAAAATATTTTGTTTCCCTTGCTCCATCAGAGGAATTAAGAGAATACAGGATGAAGCTCCAGAGACAGAGAAGTAAAAGTGGGTGAGGTCTAGATGTGTAAAGGATCAGAGTGAAATTTGGCTTTCGAGAGATGGGAGACCTGTTTTACCTGATGCTATGCTTTCACCTATGGACAGGCATTTCAACCATTCTATCCATGTGGGAAGAGAGGCCATGATTCGCACCTCTAAGATCTATTGGTATCATACCCATTTTTGTGTCATTGCTGAGAATTGTTTGTCACAGGTGAATTACTGACCAGCGATTGAATGCAGGGAGGAGGACAGATGTTACCATGAGTCACATATGGAAGACGATGGTCCCTTTAGCCACATGCAGTTGAGTTTTGTAGAGATGCCCATCTGCAATGGACTCTGGGACATTCTGGTAAATGTTTATCTTTTTTTCCTGTTGGGTTCAAGCTTACCCAACCAGGAGGTTTGCTAGCCACACTGTGGCCAAATTATTGTTGAAAGATTTGATTCCCCGGTTTGACCTGCCGATTCCTCTGGAGTCAGATGAGGACACATACTTCAATAATAAAGTTACGAAATTGTTGTGTGTAGCATTGAAGATTGACCAAAGATTGAGCTGTAGTTACAGGCCAGGGGCTTCTGGCAGTGTAGAACAGATTAATGGAACTCTGAAATCTAGGACGGCCAGGGTGTGCACTTCTACCTTTTTGAAATGTCCTGATGCTCTTCCCCTTGTTTTGAAGAGTCTTTGAGTTGAGGCATTCTCAATCAAAGGACTGGACTCTCCCCACATGAGGTATGTATGGGGAGAGCCATGCGAGTCCTGTCAGTGCCTGCAACTGTGCTCGTGAATATAGCAGATGATATGGTTCTTGACTACTGCTAGGGATTGGCTGATGTGGTGCATTCTGTTTCTCATCAGGTTGACTTGGTGACCCCACTTCCAAGACAAGAGCTTTGCCATGACCTTAGCCCAGGTGACTGGGTCCTGGTGAAGAAACACATCATCTTGAACTGTGTTGTAACATGCCCTTTCAAATCAGTCTTGGGACAAAAACTGCTGTTTAGTGTGGCGGACTACCACAGTGGACTCATACCTCCCATACCAAAAAAGTAAGACAAGCTGGTGAAGAAGTGGTGACAACAACCACAGCTTCGCAGCGTCAATGTCAAGCACAGGACAAACATTCAGAGGGAGGGGAAGACAGCATGCATGGGCCTCAAAGTGAAGCTATGAAAAGTGCACAATCTGTGGTGGGTGAGCCAAGAATAACCACAATAAACCAAGTAGCAAAAAGCAAGAGTGAGAACCACAAACTGGAAGAAAGTACAAGCACCTTGGATGGCAGAGTGCAAAGGGAAGAGAAGTAGCTGAAAATGGGTGAGAGACTTAAAACTGGAGAACAAAGAGGCAAAGAGTGCCAAATCTAACGCTTTCAGCTATAGACCTACTTTGTTAGAGGCGATCTTTGTCTGGGAGCTCATGAAACTAAGGATCATTGGAGTATTTTTGAAAAAAACTATGAACAATTCTACCACAGCTAAAGGACTGAATTATATTTTTGATTAACGAACTCAAGTGACCTATCCCCAAACATTGAAACTTCCTGTTTTGCACCATAGGTATCCAGTCCAGTCAAAGGTGTTAGGTTTCCATAGGTATCCAGTACAATTTCCCTTTAAGTATCTAGTCGAAAGTGTTGCTGATTTGCTCAGTAATGTCTACAAGTAGATTTCTGATTTTTTTCTTTATCTTTGGACCTGATTTGAGACAAACGATGGTTTCAAGCGCACTGAAAGTTGTAAAATTGTAATAGTAGTCACATATTTGCCACATCATATTAATGATTAGCTTACTAGTGAATTTTAACTCTTCTGTCGAGCATACTTCAACTAAGATTGAAACTGGCCAGCCCTTTTTAGATGAGCAATGTAGATTTAATATGAAACTATTACACAAGGATGGTTTGGAAGGGAATTTTTCAGTGTTTATTTTAGATTGTTACATGAGTATTCTAAAGTCATGACTGCTAGAGAATGCTACTTTTGTATGCATTTGCCTGTGTCTACAGCAGCTGGTGTAATTTGCCACCACATGTCCCTTATGTATTTCTTAATCTGTAGTCTAATTATGAATGTGTTTTATTGCCAAAATTGTTTTGAGTATTATTTTTCGAATTTTGACCTGCTTTTAGATGATGTGCTTATGTTTAAAACTTTAAATTTGAATGCAAGGCTAAAGTCCCTGGGGAAAATGGGCCATTATATTCAGCTTATCACGCAAATCAAGGTTACTAATTTAATTAACTCTGAAGCTTCATGTAAATTGAATAGGGATGAGAAAGATTTTACCAAAGAATTGAATAAAAGAAAGATGAAGACTGTGAAGAGTCAAAAGAAAGAAAAAAGGGTTGGTTTGGAGAAGGAAGAAGAAGAAACAGTAAAAGGGTCAGGAATACATCTGAAACTTAGTCTGAATTTGCAGAAGAAAAGGATTTTGTGTGTGGTAAGCCAGAAAGATCAAATGCAATCACCAGAAATGGTGGATTGGAAAGGGACCTCCAGAACTTCTCAAAGCTGCCAGCTTGCTGAAAAACATAAACTGCATGCATATCTCTCATACCCATCACATTGTTAAGAGCTGCGCCCCATAACACAATAACCGCACCTTGATAGTACTCACTCACAACATTGAAAAACTTGGCACCCACGATCAAAACAAAGAAAACACACTTCCAACCAAACATCCTACATGATGTAGCATGCTACCCATGTAGGCAAGTGCGTCAGCGCCCCGCATATGGGGTACTAAGGGCTATATAACCATTGTAATACAATATATTAAAATTGGTTAAAAAAATTAAAATTATGGGTGAAAAAGTTTTTCGGTAAGGGAACCTGTTATTAGAGAAGTTTGTTATGTGTGCAGGAAAGATGCTTATTATCAGCTTCCACACAATTGCGTAGGTAGTTGTTATTTAGTGTTTCCTAAAGTATATCTTGTAGATGACATAGCTGACAAGAGAGTAATGAATCCAAGAAAAGCTAAGTGTAGTGCTTCACAATTAGTAGGAGATATATTTGGAGCTATGATACCTTCTGTATGTGTAGTTTTAAATGACTTGAAGATTAGAAAGCTTTCTACTTTGGTAGATTTGTTGCCTGCTAACATGGCTGATGCTCTAGCCACAATAAATGCTGAGCTTATGGAATAGGATGGGTTTCTGTGCCTGATACAAGTAATGAGATTAACAAGTTCATAACTAAAGTGTCAGACATTTCTTGTGAGGTAAAGGATTTGGGGGATAGAGGCAAATGGGAGGTAATAGGGAAAGGATTTTCCAAGATTGGTGAGTGGTTCAAATACAAACTGCAGAAGTTGACTACTTCTGTGTAATAGGAAAATTGAATGAGTGAAACTGTGGTTTGTGCTTATTCCGCGAATCACCTGACAGATGAATTAGTGAAGTTTTGTATTAATAAATGTTTTGCAATAAAATGACATTAATACATAAACACGCTAATGTTATTAACCATTTTTTATTCACGTTTAGATTGACCATAGATAATGAAGGCCAGCATTTTAAAATGGCTAACGTTGGTTGCTAACTTGCTTTGTAACGTGTGGCCATTTTCTTTCTTGGGGAAGGTGGAGTCTGAATTATCGAGTGCAGTGTTCTTTTGCATTCTTTTCCATGTGAAATGTTTTCTTTTCTCTGTGATAATCATGGAATGTTTTAATGAGTAGTGCATCATGAAGACATCTGCAGAGTACAGGCTGGTCGCTGTATCTCATCTTGCTACAGTTAGTGTAAGTTTGAAGGACGCCAAGAGAAGCTGTATTGTGAGGATCCTGAGAAGCTAAAGAGCATGTAATTGTATCATTTTGCTTTAACCTGATTGGATCATCTCATATGAACTGTATGTAGGTGCAATTGTCAGAATTGTGGGATTTAAGCTAGTACAAGGTAGATTAGAGTCAGAATGAGTGGATTGCTGTACGGTTCAGACTTAGCATAGAGCAGAGCAAAGTAGGAGAGCTAGAATACTCTCTTAATGAGAGAACTGACTTTTCCTTGTTTTTAGGTTTCGTCTAGACAGCACATGTGCTGTCTCTGTGAGGCATATTGGTTACACATGATGGGTGTTAGTTTTAATGTCACTCTCATTTTCTTTGTTCCCGTTTGTCATAGCATGTGAGCGTTGTGTCGTCTTATGTTTGGTCTCCCCTGGAGCAAGGACCAATTTCTTGTGTCCATCCTCTGCTCCCGTTTTTGGAGCTACTTATATCACGTCCTTTAGACTTGAACTTCATATTAATTGATGCATTCATATTTTGAATATTAATCAATATTAACCCGATGTTTTTTGCCATCTGTAAGCTGTTAACTTTTATTAAAACTTCATGGTATGAAAACTTAATTATTCTCTGTCTTTCTAGTGGAGCCTAATGTCCTTCACATTTATAGATCGTATCATTCTGCTGACCAGGCTTAGTCGTGAAGTTTGATTAATCCGATAGCACGTTATGGACCCCGAACTTGCAAACAGAAAAAAGCATTGCCATCAGTTTGCAAATCAAAAACACTGTTTCTTTTACTGTCAGTCAAAAAGGGTGGTGCAATCGTTTTCAATTTTGCATTGTTTATTATAGATATAGAAAAAAAGCTTTCTAATAGTAAATCATGAACTTACTTGCTCACCCCTTTATCCTTCCACATACTAGCTCCTTCACTAACTCTATAAGAGAACTACTAACTCATTCATTCACCCATTCCCTCTAACTCACTTACTTATGCCTAACTCACTTGCTTATGAATCCACCACCCTCTCAACCATCCACCCACTCATGCATCAACCCGTTAACCCATTACTCGTCAATCTAACAGTACATTGTCCCATCCGTTCACACACTCGGAAATCTCATGCAACTATATCTCACTCTTGTGTTAGTCACTGATATATAGACTCGCTCATGTCGCTTCTCACGGTTCCACCTAATCACCCATTCACCCGTTAACTCTCTTGGATTTATCAGCCGACTCATGTACCACTGCTGTTGCTCACCCAGTCAAATACCACCTGCATCCATAAACAAACAATTCCATCTAATTCAGACCTAACAACGTTAATGATGGCTGATGTTGGTTTTTCTTATTAAAATGGTGTCCCCTAATTTACAGTCTAACTAACTTCTGGCTTACATTGACTCTGTTGGTAGGGTGTTGACAGCATTATCTGACTAAAATATGTATGTTTCCATTTTTCTCGAGATGGATGAACAACTTTAACGCTCAACAAACACATTTGTGGGCTATTCTCTGGGCAACATTTGCGTCATTTTACAGTCAATTTTAAAATATAACTGATTGGAAATTATTCTAACTTGAAGGTTTTCCTATTTGGATGCCCTTCTGTTCAGGGACGGACTGGCCTTTTATTACATCGGGCATTTCCCCGGTGGGTTGGATCCCTTAGAAGATGGTTTTGAAAGCCCAGGGCCACTCATGGTGTCTCTGTCACCTTCCCCAGCTCCACAGGATAATTGCAGCAGGCACAAGGAGGCATAAAGTGAGAGAGAGAGCGAAAGTGAGGGAGAGAGTGGGGAGGTTAAGAGTAGGCCTTGGCGGAGTTCACGGAGGAACCAAAAAACTCGGCCGTGCTACACTGAGTTCCGCAAGCAGTGAACTGCGTTTGGCCATGCCGTTCGCACTGATTTTATTCGCTGGATGTTTGTCGCGCACTGTAAAATCAGCGCAATAGGCACCATGCGCAGCGTAAAAGGGCGCTGCTTCTTTTCTTGCCGCTCGAGTAGTTTTTCTACCCGAGCAGCAGCTTTCTCAATGCGAACGGAAGGTTTCTCAACGCGAGTGGTCGCCACCATGCGCGACCGCCCGCGTTGAGAAATCTGACCGCCCGCGTTGAGAAATCGAACCAGGAGGTGGATTTTCCTCACTCGCGCTCACCAACTTGACGTTGGCGAGTGCCAGCGAGGAAAAAACTCTGCTACGCTACGCAGAGCGGAGTTTTTCGGAACTCTGCGGACTCCGCCCAAGCCTAGGTAAGAGAAAGCAAACAGAAAGGGAGAAGAGACAGAGAGAATGGATGGATGGATGGATGGATAAAGATTCCATGAGGTTCTGATTCGAGGAGTCCGATTTGAGCATTTTTACAAGGGCTGCTGTAATTCCCCAGTCCAGCACTCGATCTGTCTACCACATTTTAATTTCAGTCAGCTTCCACCGTTTGTGCAGTTACGATAGGAATGAAAAAGCAGTACTTATTTAGAACGAGTGCAGAGCGGACAAGTTGCCCTTTGCACAAAGCACTGCAGTTTCCACTGAAACCATCCAATTTGAATTTTTTTTAGGTCAATGAAAGCAAAGAAATTGTCAATAAAGGTGAGAGGCAGATGAAAATAAGAAGAATCCAAATGACAGTTATTTAACCAAAACAACAGAGAATGAAAGAAGGTTGAGAATGTAAGGGAGGGAGATAGAGTGAAATGAACCACAACAAAAAAAAAGAGATAGAAGAATCAGAAAGAAAGATACATATAAAAGAGGGGAGAGGAAGCAGGCTGGAGAAAAACAGATGCAGGGAAAGAAAGCAAGTAGGAGTGGCATTTAAAAAGTACGAGGGAAGAGTGCAACGGGTTTGAGATTCTGGAGAGTGTAAGAATAAGAGAAATTTGCAAAGGTGGCTTGATGTGAATTATTTTGAAAAGATTCATCAACCTCACCTACGCATCAAATGTGGAGCTGGTAAAAAAAAAAGGCCAAACGTTCTACGATCCCTACTCTTTTCTGCAAAGTTCTCTAGGGGAAAAACGTTTTGTGAAGGAAAAAAACATCGTGCAAAACTTCTTTTAGCATTAGCAGAAACTTTCGCCTGCAGGCAGGGATTTTAAATGTGACAAAGTTACAAAAGCCGTCATTTCCGCAAAATATTATCATAATTTCGCTCAGTCTCTGAAGCAAATGGGAAGAGAGAGCAAAGGATAGAGATGTGAGATGAAAAATGGAAAGGGCATTAAGATCGGAGCAGAAAAAAAGGAAGATTACAGTAAAGTAAGTAAAGTAACAGATATACAGAGAAAGAGAGATCGAAGGGTTAAAAGATTGAGTAAGAGAGGATACAGATGAAAGATAGTGAGAGCCATGATTAGAAGAAAAATAAATAAAATAGAGAAAAAAACAAAGGGTTAGTAGTGTATCGACACATAAACGGGCTCTGAAAATATTTGGGATGCAAGTGGATGGGAGAGTATCTTTTTTACTGCACTTTTTGGAAGGAAAGATCCATTTAGCGGTGTAACAAAGTGGTGCATGATTGCTCTAGAGCGGGGTGCTGAAATGTGATGAATATGTGCACACATGCAAAAATGTTACAATAGGGCCTACCTTTGAAAATGAAAAGAGTTGGCCCTGAAGAGTGCTGTAAAAAGAGTGTCTGATTAACGGAGAGAATAATTCTGGCAAAAAGCAGGCCTGCTGGACACTTGCAAATTTTTTTCTGTCTTTTTCTTATCTCCTTGTTAAAACCCCATTCCCTATACACCACTGAAGTTTGGTGTGCTCTTTTCTACTTTGAGCCCTCAAAGGGAATTTATTTCTGGCATTTGTTGGCAAAAACGTCTCACCATTACCAGGGTGGGAAATGGTCAGAATAGAGTTTGTGTGAAACTCTGAACACCCACAAACTTATGAGTTTGTGGGTGTTAACACTCTCTCAATGCAAGCCATCTTTATCCTCTCAGTAGCCCCCCCCCCTGCATGGGATTTGTATTGTGTAACTGTGTGCAATTTGGGCGTTCAATTACACAGCAGTACCCACCTTTAGGTCTGCTCTGACCCCTTTTTGCAGATAACTGATGAAAATAAATACAGCAATTTCGGCCATAAACATACTTTTAAGGCCCAAAATGTCCTTGTGAATTGCCTAGGTCTCCAACCTTTTCTGCAATAAGAGCTACTTATGTTCAATGAAAATCCTCCCGAGCCACTAATATTAGACATTTGTCTCTATTAGAGATGTAATAGTTACTGCATCAGACAAGATTCCATCAATTATTGCCATATATAAAGGTTACCAACAGTGATCACCGCATTAATGTAAAAATGCTTTGTCAAAATGGAATGCTTCTTCATGGATAATACATAACAGCCACATCTAGCAATGCCCCTAGCACCAAGTTAATAGTAGTAGTAATAAGTCTCCCCAACACTGACTTGTATCACTCAAATATCAGCTTTAAAAATATTTGGGAAATGCAACCATTTTCTCCAGACATCAGCTTATGAGTTCTGAAAGTACACACATTTTGTTATTGAATACATGCTTTTCAATTCTGGCATAAACATATTAATTCAACCAAGCAAAAACTTTTAATTTAGTTTACTATGCACACTGGAGAGCTACTCACAGGTAGCTCATGAAAGGAAGCACAATAATTTTAAAAGCAGATAAGGCTGCCTTAGGTCAATGCTAAATAATTTCTAATTTCTGTGATTTTAGAATCCTCTTAAAAGCTAAAGAAATGAGAGCGTGCTCACTAGTTGGTAACGCAAAAATATGCTTTTCACTTCATTTCACTTTTCTGAATTGAAAAGTCAAACTCTTCCTTTCAAACTCATTAAAAGGGAGCAGGTTTCCATACAGCTGTGTTTCCATGGCAATGGGGAGCCTAGCTGTCTTTTTTTTCTAGATACAGACCTCAAGTGCAATGGTAATTTCATTTTTTGTTCATTTTTCATAGCATGCTCTTTTTTGTGAGCTGCTAAATAGCAAGAATGTGTCCCTGGTTGAACAAAATGATTTGAAGGCATGTTTGAAAGGTTGAGGGAATGCATAAGAGATTCACAGGCCAACACTTGATGGCATTAACTTCATAGATACCTAGATTCTGGACTACCTTTGTATCTCAACAGCAAGATGTGCTACATTAGATAGAAACAATGTGCTTTTTCTGCTTTAAGGCTCTCAAGTAAAACCAAAGAAGGATGCATCATTATTTTGCTTTGTTGATAGGTTCATCAGTTTAAGATAAGGGTGTCCCGCATAGGTCCAGCAGTACCAGATCCGAGCAAGATTTTCAGGATAACTGCTATGTCAAAGAGTTTTGGTTTGAATAACTACATGTAAATTTAGTTCATGCAGTTTATACTAAAAATCTGGAATGGATCTCATCCTAATCGGGCCACTTTGGTTGCCTCTCGTAAACCATGGTTAAAATTTTCAGGTTGATGAATTTTTTATCCCACAAAATTGCTATTTTTCACTTTTCAAATTTTCTTCCATAGAAATATCAATTTGACTTCTGTACAGGTTTCTGCTATTCAGTTTTTTCTGACTTTTCTTGACACTCTGGCCCTCATTACGATGAGGGTTGGAATGCCTCCGACCACAGGTCGGAAGCTTTTCAAGCCTCATTGCTGTTTCCGTTTTGACCGCCGCATTACAATGCAGGCGGTCGAAACTGAAACCAGCCGGTCATTCCGGCTGGATTCCGATGGGCTCAAGGAGCCCGTCGGCCCTTGGAGACCGACACGTAATCCCTATGGATGGTGTTTCCGCCGTAGGGATTCGGATGTTGGTTTCCGACAGACCTTCCATGTCGGGTTTTAAGACATGGAAAGCCAGTCAGAAAGCGATATTGGGGGCCCCTTGCAGGGACCCCTTCATCCTGCGGCCTCCGGTTGAGGGGCGAGGGGGCACCTATGGTGCCCCCCTGTTAATCTCTGCACCGTGTGGCAGGCACCCTGAGGTGCCTGCCACATGATGCAGGGATGAACAGATTGTCCCATTTGTCTATGGGAGCTTGTGCTACGGCCGGTATACAGCCATAGCACAAGCTCCCATAGACAAATGGGAGTATGCAACCGCACCATGTGCACTTGCATTGTAATCGCGGTGTCGGGAACACTGACCGGAGGTTGGTCAGTCCCGAGACCGCAACGGTGTCGGGAAGACGTAAGTACGCCTGACATCTTAAGTAGGCCCTAAGTGTAAAAGAAGCAACAAGATGAAAACGTTTGTGTGCATTATCCCTGTTATATATATATATATCGTTTTTTTTAATATATAGTCCTAATATGAGACAAGAGGCAAGAAATCTGTTATGCGATAATGACTGGGCCGATCCCGCTTAGGGCCACCTTCTCCTGATCAAGGCCTCGTTCAGCATTTCTTAGGAGTTTCAAAAGCCCAAGTCTGTACTCCCTGGCTAGCAGAGACCTTACTATTTAATTGTCCTCCCCCTTCTTATCATTGTAGCATGCCAAAAAAGGTTCCCACATATTAATCCATTGCTTTGACCCAATAACACAGTCCAACCTGCTAATACGCTGTGCTGATCTTCCCCAATCAGTGCATGACGGTGGCTCGGTGGACACCCATTTCATGGATATTTCTCTTAGTACAATTAAAAATAATATAAAAAGTAGCTGTGACTGTAACTTCCCAAGTCTTCCATCAGGCCCTTCACCTTCAAGGATGCCTTAAATAACCAGTGGCAGGCTTACCTTAATCTCTCTTTTCATTATATCTGTTGCAATCTTACCCACTTCCTGACAGAAGAGTTGGATGTTTAGACACTGCCAAAAGAAGTGAACGTTGTCTGCTTTCTCTAAGCTGCATTTAGGGCAGCACCTCTTCTTTTGCCCTCCCAGCTTCAACAGCTTCTTTGGGGACCAATACGCCCTCTGTATTGTAAATAAATGCTTTTTCCTAAGAGATGCACATTTGACAGAGGCCCAAAGTGTAGACATTGCTACTTGCCATAGGTGCGTTAACACCAGCAATGGCAAGTCTGTTCTCCACATTTCCTCTGGCAGTGGAAAGGGCCCGTCTTCACCTTGCACCAGCATCAGGTATCATTTTAACACCTCTTTCTTCTGAGGAAGAGTACTTTGCAGTTTCTCTTCCCATTCTGTGTTTCCTTTCCCTACATCACCCTGTTCACCTGCTCAGCTTTCCAGCTGATAAAACTTAAATTTAGAGAGCCTTTTGTCCATGAGCTGATAATGTTTCCCATGATGTCAGGGTACCCCCTCCCTCAATTGTCCCCATCTTGTTATTCCAGCATCTATTAAGGGCCTAGCTAATATGTCCTACAGACAGCCCAGTGTTCCAAGTGAGTTCCATATAGGAGCAAATTCGCTGTAATACGAAATTACTATAATCTGCCTACCCTAGATCCAAACTTTACACGCGGCACTCAGGGTCTTTAGCCTAATCTTCTTGAAAACTTTAAACTGGAAGTTGTCGACTTCTCTTGGGATTTTTTTAGTTAGGGCTCGATAGAGAGGGGAAGTCTGCTGAAAGCCTCTCCTTAGAAGTAATCTTACATTCTTCAGTTGAAAAGCCCAGGAGTATAGCTGGAAATCTGGGAAGGCTATGCCTTCTTCTAATTTGTGCCTGCGCAGTTTCTTCCAGGCAATTCTCTCACCCTTATAAGCCCAAATAAAACCACACAGCTCCCTTTGTAATCTTCTGAACCATTCTATCTTAAAGTGAAAGAGTATTGCATTAAAGATGAAGGTGAACTTCGGGAGTCTCATCATTTTAATTACATTATTTCTGCCGGGTATTGAAAGGGGGAGATACGCCCATGAGGTGAGAAGTTTCTTAGTTTCTGTAATAAGTTTGTTAAAGTTTACTTGAGCCATCATGCGCAGATCTTTCACCACCTGAATCCCTAGGTATCTAATTTCCTTTTTCCAAAGAACTATCGGAGGCGGCATTCTATGTCATCAATTCTGTTTTCTGTTGGCTTACTAAATATCCTGAGACCCCTACAAAGCCGTTTAGTGTATGTAGAATTACGGGAAAAGAGCTTGTGAAGTCTTTAGAGTAAATCATCAAATCGTCCGCTTATAGTGCCACTTTTTTCATCCAATCATAGTATTGGAAGGGAATGATCTCCTGATTTTTTCTGATCCTACTTGCTAAATGTTCAATGTATAGGTTGAAAAGTAGGGGGGACAAAGGACACCCTTGCCGTGTTCCTCTCCCTATTGGAAACTGCTTTGTTAATTTCCCATTAAATATGATCCTTGCTGTTGGTTCTCTATAAATAGCCCAGATTGCTCCAAGGAACTTTTCTCCTAAGCCGCACTGCCTAATTACTTTGTATAGGAAGGACTAACTCTTTCACTCTGTGCTTATTTTCCTTTCATGTGTGTGCCACATAGCTAATTACCCCCGACCCTGAATAAAGCCTTTATAAGCATCCCATGCGGTATGTAGGGGAGCGAAGTCTTCATTTTCCTCACAAAAACTTGAATGTGACTTTCGTTAGTTGACTAATAACTGATGGGTTCCCTGATCATGTCCTGTCCAGAGTCCATCAGGGTGGGGCTGATCCCTTGTCTAGCAAAAGCTCTAACTTCATTGCTGAGTGATCGGATAAGTGTTCTGCCTGATGTACTACTACTTTCACTTTTTGTCTCAGCCTCATGCTTATAATTTTTTTTTTATCCAGGATGCATGCCATATTTGGTATTATAATATGTGAAGCCCTTTTCCTGGCCAGCTCTCTGCCTCCAAACATTCACTAACCCTATATCTTTCATCATATGATGTATACAGTCCCTCATCTTGGGGGAGTTAACCACTGATCTAGTGGTAGATTTTTCCAGGGTGGTGTCTAATAGTATATGAAAATAACCTCCCATCCTTATATAATTCCCAACCTCCAATAGTTGACTCTACAATTTTCAGAGCTGCACCGGGTCATCAATATTTGGACATATGAGCATATGCCCTACTCTATGGGGTATATGTACAAGAACTGCCGCTAACTAATGTAAATGCTACTTAGCGGCAGTTTTCTTAACGCGGCCTATCACCGAAAACTATCGCCCTGTCAGCGATGTATTTACATACGTCACTACACGGCGATAGTTTCAGTTAGCCATGCCACTCAAAGCTATAAGAATGGCTAGGGGGCAGGTATTAGTCATTTTTAATGGATATTAAATGATTGAAAAACTGTTGTTGTGCACATTTCGAAATTAGACAAACAGTGCCACCATGTGGTGGACTGTTATAAGTGCCGGTGTTGACAATTAGGTGCCAGTGCCGAACACTGTAATCCACCGGCTCAAATTAAGCACTGATATTATGACATCCCAAATGTTGTAGCACCAGTGCTTTCGAACTAGAGACAGGAGCTACCCCCACCAGCCTACTCTGATTTGGTACTGTCTTAAGCTGGCCTTGGAAGCCTTTTAAAACATAGATTCCTCAGTACGATGCATTTGGCCATCAGAGTTCCAGGTTGCATCACCACAGCCTCAAGAAGGCTGAAACCTGCAGATTACATTTCCGCAGTTAGTGAAGATGTAGTATCTTCTTATTATGTTTATATTGTTCCCTTTAACCTAGTTCCTAGCTGCTCAGCCAGTGTGAATGTTCTGTATGGAATGTTGGTGTGATGGACATGAGTGGAATGCTTGGGTGCCTGGTGTGAGTGTGGACAGTTGGAAGATGGGCTGAGCAGCAGGCAGGCTGCTCCTGGTGGGGCTGCTACCATTGATCTTATGGATTTAATAAATATCCTACAAAGACACTACTCGGCTACGTCTACTACTTCACCTCCACGCATGGAACATCATTATTACATTTTGGTGACGATTTGGAGACTTATTCACGCTCTACAAGTGGTCTCAAGGAAGTTAAAGATGACATGCCAAAGATGTCTTCAGTTTGGATTGAACCTACAGAAACTACAAGCGCAGAGAGCAAACGCAACATGTAGTGGTTCACAAATGACCACACAGACAGCACAAGTACATTTCCTGGAGGAAATGGTCCAATGGAGACAACGGAGGAAGTGTGGACTCAGAAGGAAAAAGATCCACAAGAAACAATTGAAATGGAGCATCAAGAAACATGAGAAACTGGAGCAACACACCTCGCAGCCCCACCAGTGTCCATTACATCGGACAGCCCCAGCCCAAGCGTGCTCTGCTCACAAACATTTCATCTATTGGACTTTAAAGGAAGAAGTATTGTGTGCTACATCTAGTGCAACTGAATACAGATTGACTCTATATTAGCGTGTTGGGAGTTCATGAAGATATGTCTGCAGGTACAACGCAAGTCTTGAATCCAAGTGCGGTGAAATGTGTACCTACACAACTGGACTTACAGTCGACATTGTTTCTGCCAAGTCTGGTTTTCTGTCATGTAAAGCATGTTCTGATGCCGTCTATTTAAGTTTGTCACAGTTATTTGGTATGGTGTGACTCTCATTGGAAGTATTGCCCTGATCTTGGCAGACGGAGCGGGATGTTTGGTGAGATAATTTGGACTTTTATTTGTATATTTTTTTTTAAACTTGAAGCCCTCCCTGGATTATTGGCAGTTAAACCGCTGTATGCAGTTTAAAAACGGAGGCGCGAGTCGCGTGCTTCATACCTATTGTCATCTTGCAGTCACGCGGAGACTGTTTCTCTTCGTTGCTATGCTCCCCGGCAAGCTGCTTAGAGACGCTTTGCAGTATGGATGTGCGGCTGGGCCCTATATGAGTACTCATCTTCCTTTTTCACCCCCACACGGTGCACACCACATTATCTGACAGTCATCCCCAGGTGCCCCTTCATTGCTAGGTCCACATGAGACCCCACATTGTTAAGTGGGTCGAAACGTCATCAACTAAGTGAAGCGAACCATTGTCAGCCACTATTACTGTATTAGTAGGCTGCGAGCACATATTATGTATTGATTTAATGGTAGCTCTTGTACATCTTTGATGAAACCTTGTTTTTATGTCACAAAAAGTCACAACCTTGAAATATAGGTTTCACAATCATTTGGGACACCATGCACTGGATTTAAAATAATGTGATTACATAATATAAAACAACGTATTTTCATACAAAATTCCTGTTATATGCCTCTTCTCTTTCAGACATCTCTTTTCCTTCGATTATTGCGAGTAATGCAACTCAGCAATTTGCACTGCATTGCATTACTCGAGATTTATGAAGCCACTCAGGGTCATGCAAGGCGGCCTTGCGTTGCTACATAAATCTCATTTTTAAGTTGCGTAGTTCTTGCACCAAGTTGCGTGGCGCAGGAGCGATGCACAGGGGCTCGTAAATATGCCTTGTAGTTCATAGCTGCATGGTGTCCAGTATCACATTCTTAGGTCTGGTTTCCAGATCATCAAGGAGAGAACAGTGCGTTATGAGAATTGGAATTCTTTTTTCTTGCAAATATTTTAGAGAAACACTTTCTTTGAATTCTCAGTCCAGAAATACCAAACCTACTGGCCTTCATCTTAACTGAAAAACTACACTGCTACAATAGTTATTGTGGAAAAGGACCATTGCAGGGGTGATGGACATCCATTGAAGCAAGAGCTGTGAGGGCTTGATACTGGGTAGGATATGCATTGCACAATGTGTTTTGGTGATTTTGTCCCGCTGAATTATCAGTGACTGATCAGTATCCAATCTTTGAAGCAAAGGGGCAGATCCAGTTGTGTTGCTTCCATTTGTGGACACGTGTAATGCAGTTCATCGCTTTCCAATGATCCTTAGACTCCTTAGATATGATATGCATGTGTGCTTGCTATCCTCATCTTTCTAATAATTAAGGCTGCACATGTTGAAGATGTTTGCTAGGAGTGTCATGTAGACGTGGGTGAGGATTCGGAAAGTCAATTGTTGAGATTCTCCACAAAAGATGCCGAGAGAGGCAAAGAGGTTGATTATCAAGGGGGAGGTGAACAATTGCAAGACCATTCTTCTAAGTAATTGATACTTAGGAGTGTCTGTCTAGTTCAGCTTTGAAGCTGCAGAGAGATTAAGGAGAATCAATGTAAAGGTTTGACCCTGTTCCATTGGGGTTTTGAGCTCGCCCCTCACTATCATTAGGGTACTGTCTACATTTTGTTGGTGGTGGACTCCAGATAACATGCTGCTGAACAGGATGTTCTATTTTAGGTGGACAGAGAGTTGAGGAACCACAGATGCCTCAAGGAACCTTACCATCCAGAAATGTTGGGAGATGAGCTTTTAGCTGGGCGCGTTATCAGAGTCCACTTTGGGTCTGGAACTGCCTGTGGCGTTTCCCATCCCTTGTTCAGGAATGGTATCTCATGAGCTGAAAAAACATTAATGAATTTAGTAAAGGTGGTATCTGTATGAGAGTAGTTGGTTGAAATGGATTTATGACTTTTAGTACTGTATATGGAAGTGGACGCACATAATGTAGTTTTGTGTTTGAACATCCCCCTATGTGTAGCAATACGTGGTTCCATTACGCATCTATTAATTTCATACAACTGTCTAAATCCATGATTTCTGATACTTCAGATCTACTTTTCAACATTCGAGCAAAGTTTGCCATTGTTTTTTTCTGATGTTGTGTTCTGTGGTGATTCTAGCTGTTGTTCTTTGGGTGACATAAATAAGAAGCATGAAATGTTGTCCATCTTCACACTTGAAATATTTTCAGATTGGAAGTGTGAGTGAATTTCATAAAGTGAAGCAGTACTGGAAACAATATAACTAAACACCGTGTATCTGATCGAGTAGGACACAATTTCCACTCAATATTCTTTCACAGATGAAAAATATTGCTAGCAAATGCATTCTATTCATACGATTCTTCTTGGAGATTGGATTGCATGTTTTTTGATTCACAAATCACTGGCGTTTCACAAATCTGGACTTTCCTTATAGCAATTTAACATAGAAAAACATAACAGCATGCACATTTTAGTACAATTCACCAGACTGAAACCACAATTTTGGAATAATGAGCACAATTTCATCTCACTGGTTTCCCATCACCTTTAAACCATACAATCATTGTCAGTGTGATTACAGCCATGATCACGTCAATTGAAAAGGAAGTAGATTTAATATGTGTTCATTTCTATGGAAATGTTTTCAAATGTTTTTAAATGGCGACTGAGCACATAATTGTGGCAGTGTTTCAGAGACTCCAGAATGACGCGCGTCTGGAGTCATAAACAGAATAAAAACATTTATAGGTTCAACAATGCAGATGTTATGCAATAGATCAGTGTAACTAAAAGTTTATAAAGTGCCACAGATGACATCTAAATACTCTTGCTGTATCGTGGTTGCTTTCGATCTATTTTGCCTTAGTTACATAGTTAGCTATAATTTTTATATTGTTAATACTTTGGTATTACTGTAGCTCCTTTTAGGTTCTACTTTACAAAATGAGTTTTTAATCGTTTTAAAGAGCAGGGATCACTATCTGCCCCCTTCAGAGCATTCAGATATAATACAATGAACAAGGATGCTACAATGGGGATTTCGATGTAGTATTCTTCAGTTGCTGTTTTTAAGTCCTATTATGTGTTATGTATATGGTTCTCATTGGTTATCTCTTCTAACCTAGCTTTCTATATCTGTTTTGTTATTTTAAATGTTTAAGCTACAAGGCCACAACAAATCTTTTCGGCACTGCCAGGAGCTGGTATGATATCTGTAGGTCACATGGTGGGTTGCACTGTTTCTCATTAGCCTGGGGAGCTCCTAATGGACATTTTTGTTTGACTTCTTTGAGCTGTTTTTTTTAAGTTCTCACCTCCTTCATATCGAGTGCATGCTTCACTCTGCAAATTACTGAAATCACAGTGTCTTCAATAGGATCTCCTTACTGTGTAAAAAAATCCTCTTTACAACCTATGAGTGATTCCCCCATAGACTTGAACATTTGGATGCACAGTGAGCAAATATTTCACTGCTCATTCCCGAAGCTTTTTCTTAGAGAAATACCTAACAAAAGGGTTAAGTCTCGAGAGTTAGTCAATCAATCAGACAACTTTATTCAGTCTTTGAATAAAAGGCATAAAAGTGAAGGCAGAACACATTCCAACAATCAATACGTCAACCAAGAGGATACAACAAAAAAATGATTTAAACTTTGATTGTTCTTTAAAAAATCGACCGATTCCATTTGAAGACACTTTAAGTCGATTTGGATTATAGCTACTATTGAGTAAAGTCAATCCAATTATTTTACACTTCACCTTCAAACATCAACAGCAAACATCACCATCACAAACTAAATCAAAGAGAAGTACTCATCTTGAATGTTGCTGGTTTCAAAAACCATAAATCGCGGTAAATACTGGGGGTGGGGAGGGGTGAAATCGGTTTGTGATGCTGGGAACAGCTCAGAAAATTTTAAACAGAATGATGGCAAACAGTTCTCGTGTATTAGTTAACCTCTACCTTTGAATTTTTCTTTTTTTTTTAAAATGAATAACGTTTTTAAATCATTGCCTCAGGCAAAAAACGTGCTTTGCAATTTCTGCTCTGCAAATGGATCTATAATCTATATATGACAGTGTTTCTATGGTACAGCATTTTGCCTGTTCTCCAAATCCTTCTGTTTTTTAATTAATTTAAATTGGATGTACGTGGAGGATTTCTTCCTATAACTAGAAATGAAAGCCTCTCTTGTATACTTATATATATTGAGGGGAGGAAGCACACTGCCTGGCATACTGGCACACAAATTGCCCAAATGCATTGTGGTAAATGCAGTTCTAGATAACACTCACTTCAGTTGAAAGTCTTTAGTTTTCACCATTGTTGCTGCAGCCAGTGCTGTCTATCTCTAGACATGTGTTTCAGGATGTTTGCCCTGCTTCAGTAGAGAGTAACACTTTAAATGTGGGGGTGCTGGCAATGCTGCTCACAGTCTTCCAGGGGCGGCTCCTCCTCAATGGCGGAGGAGTGTCACCCCTCTGGCTCAGAGCCAGCACCTGAAAAATAAAACAATATCATTTTAATGTTTTATATTTCAGTTGGTGGCTGAGCCAGCGTGCAGTAGGGAGGTGCGAGGCCGGGGCCTTGTAAGGGGTAGAAGGAGTGCTATGTGCACTTCTAAGTGCACATGTGTTTGGCCAGCCATCTCTGGTCAGCCAAACACACATGCGCACTTAGGCTTCTCCAACCCGGCTGCATTGAACAGCTGGGCTGGAGAAAGCCCACAGACTCCCTGACCTGAGCAGAGCATTTTTTCAGCCCTCTCAGGCCAATCCCTGTGCTGCTCTCATAGTATGAGAGCAGCATGGGGATTGCACAGGGAGTCTGTGACACATTCCCGGTGTCTGCTGGGACCAGGAAGACCGAGGTGCAAGGAGGGAGGCTGTCGGCAGCTGCAGGTAGGTTTTATTTTAGGTCGAGCCCTGAGCCAGCGCACAAGCGCTGCTCTGGGGTTGATCTGGGGTAGTTGAGTACGGGAGAGATGCCATGCCCACTCCTGGCCCATCTTTTTCATTGGGTTGTGTCTTTGTCCTTTACTAAATGCTGCTTTCCATTGGTTTATAGGCCTGTTAGTCCCTCCCTATGACGGCCATGTCGTCATTTGTATACTTACATGGCTATTGGCCCCTTTACTTCTAGTACTATTTTCTGCCTGCCTTCTCGCCCCCCCAGCACTCCCGTTGTTCGTGCACCCCCGCCCTGCGCCCGGCCGCCCGCCCGCCCGCCCGCAATGCAATAGTTCTCGCGTAAATGCGAGTCCTATTGCATTGCAAATGCTTGTTTTCCATTTGGGAACACGTGACGGTAGCTGTCTGGGAGCCAGCATGTGGAGCGCCCAAGTATGCTGATGAGAAACGGTGGGCTGCATATGGGCACGAGCGGTGAGCTCGACGGGCGGGGTTGTGGGGGCAGAAGAGGCGGACTCGGGGAGAACGCGTGGAAAGTGTTAGTGTCAGAGTTGTGCACCACTTGTGCTTTCTATTCCCAATCTCGCTGCAATAAAAGTAAGGTGTTTTTGGGTGTGTGTTGAGTTCACTTCTGACGCCACTCATCATTGCCCCATATAACTGAACACAACTAGCGCAGGCGGATAAGAAGTCCATGCGCTCCATTCACGTAATACGGCTGGGATGCTACGTCCTGACAAGCCAAAGACCTTTATGTGTCACTCAATGTATCCTTCAAAATGGATTGTGCCTCGCTTAAAAAAACTCATACCGCCTAACATTCAGCATGTGACGCAGGTCTGTACATCTTAAAATACTATACCATGCCAAACACATCACGCAGTTTTGAAGGCTCATTGGAACATGGTTGTGAAATCCAGCTCTTCCTGTGACAGGGCAGAAGCTTATGCTAAAATCAAATTAATAACGCCATTAATACACATCCTTACCGCTTGCAGAGTGCCCCCTTGGTTGCAGAGACATCAATATTATCAGGGCCGATTTGAGTGACGGGGCATTTGTCCAGCAAACTGAGATACCTTCTCTTATCCGAAAGGAAATATGTTCTGTATTTACATATTAACATAAAATACTGCAGTTTTTATATTTGCATATTCAACCACGCATAGCGGTATTCGGCAGATTCTAGAACTTCCATCTTTCTGTTGACAAACACGAATTACAGTGGCTGGCATTGGTATTTTCGTAAATTTAGCAGGTCGTGTATTCTTTGGTGGCGGAAAAGGGAGTGACGCCAGAGAGTGCGGTAGGATGTGTTTAGCATTGCAGATCGCTGTGAGTTGGAAATGTCTTGTTACTTACCGGTAATCTTCATTACCCCGATTAGAGTCCTCCCCGTCCCAGTCCTTACTACGTGAGGCAGTCCTGCTTCCACCCAGCCAATCAAAACGCCAGAATTCAAAAGCTTACATAAGCCCCTCCCACCTACCGCCATGCCTGTTATCAACAAGACTCCGACACAAACACAGCGGAAGGGAGGGAGGGAAGAGGACTGGGACGGGGAGGACCCTAATCGGGGTAATGAAGATTACCGGTAAGTAACAAGACATTACTCCCGCATAGGTCCACCCCGTCCCAGTCCTTACTACGTGAGGAACTCACAAGCAGAGAACGAAGAAAAAACGCAGGACACCAGGGATCCATGCAAAAGTACAAAACTTTAATCAATAAATGATCAACAGCAGCGTTCAAGACGCCAACAGAAAAACTGTCAGCAGAGGCATGTAAAACATCAAGCCGATAATGTTGCACAAATTTGTGATGGGACTGCCAGGTGGCCGACCTACAAATCTCCTGGATAGAGACCCCCGCCGCCTCAGCCCAGGAAGCAGACACAGAACGCGTCGAACGACCCTGCACCTGAGACAGAAGAGGTAGATCCAAAGACTTATAGGATTGGCAGACCGCCAAACGCACCCACCGACTGATTGTAGAAGTGGAAACCTTCTTCCCCTTAGCCACACCCCCACAGGAGACAAACAGGGCAGGAGAAATCCGAAAACCCAGTGAACGTTGGAGGTAAATCTGGAGAGCCCTGCGAAAATCCAAGGAAGGGGGAACAGGGGAATCCCCCTCAGCAGGCAAATCAGGCAGTATCACCGCCTGCTGCAAATGAAAACTGGAAGAAACCTTAAGCAGAAAAGCCGGATCAAGCCGGAAAACAACCCGATCCTGCAGGAACTGCAAATAAGGAAACAAAATGAGTAAGGCACCCAACTCACCCAACCGGCGAGCGGAGGTGATGGCCAGCAAAAAAGCCACCTTAGCGGACAACCATCAAAGGCTCAAAAGGGGGCAACTGCAGACCCCGCAAAACAGTAGGCAAATCCCAAGAAGGCACGAGCACGGGAGAGACAGGCCGATGAAGCTGAAAGCTCCGAAGAAGCCGACTCACCAAAGGAGCAACTGCCTCCAAGGAGGCCCCAGGACCCCGACAAGCACGAACCGCCGCCCACTGAGCAGACAAAGTGGAAGGGGAAAAGCCCTTTAAAAAACCATCCCTGAGAAAATCCAAAATAGAAGCAGGACCCCCCAGCACAGGATCCACCCCATGGGAAGAACACCAAGAGACAAAGGAGCCCCAATGATGACCATAGCACTTAAGGGTCGAAGGACGATGTGACAACTAGATGTCGCGAGCCACCATAGAGGAACAGCCCAAAGATTCCAAGGTCAACCGCTCCAGAGCCAAGCCGTCAGCTGCAAACGACGAAGACAAGGCAGAGACAGGAGCGGAAACTGATGAGGAGCCGGAACCAAAGGAAACCGGACAAACCGACTGCTAGACTTGGCATCTTTTGGCGTGTTTCCCCTGACTTTTTGCTTTCTGACCTCCCGTGTTTGACTCTGTTTTTGCTGGTGTAATGATTCTGCGCACTTTCCTCACTGCTGTCCAGTGGGAAAGTGCAAGTGCTCCGGTATAAAATATGTATGGATTGGTATTTCCATGATTGTCCTATTTGATCTATGTGTCAGTCCCTAGTAAAGGGCACTGCGGGTGCCAGGGCCTATAGATCAAATGCTGTTGGTGGGCTGCAGCACTGGATTGTGCCCCCCATGCCAACAGCCCGTAAAGTGTAACTCGGGCCTGCCATTGCAGAGCCTGTGCGCAGCCTGGGGCTACCATGTCGACTTGGCAAGTGCACACGCTTGCAAGTCCCTAAACCTTCCCTTTTCTACATGTTAGTCACCCCTAAGGGTGACTAACATACACATGCATTTCACATACACATGCATTTCACATACAATGCACCCTGCCCAAGGTACCCCTGTGGGCAGGGTGCATTGTATGTGAAAGGTAGGACATGCCCTGGTGTGTGTGGCATGTCCTGATAGTGAAATACAGCCTACTTTGTTTTTCACTATTGCAAGGCTACCTGTTCCCCATAGGCCAGAATGGGCAGTTTTGATTATTACATCCTATAATCCTAAACTGACCCAGGGAACATGGTAGAAATTCGAGTTTAGTATGCCTGGACTCAGAATGATAAAATGCATCTTTTAGTAAAGTTGGTTTTAACATTCTGTGTTTGAAAATACCACTTTTAGAAAGTGGGTATTTTCTTGTCTAACCATCCAAGCCTGCCTCTGCTAGGTTGTGTATTCCGTGTCTGGAGTGTGAGTGACAGGGGTTGGGGATGCCAGGAGACAGGGTGAGTCAGCACAGGGCTGAATAGCCAGATCTACATGTAGATGGGTGGGAGGAGTATACCTGGGACCTGAATAGGGCTGGGCCTTCCCTCCACAATGCTGGCTCCACCTCCTGTGGTGCGTCTGATGTCCCTAGCCTGCACCCTGAAAGGAAATACGGAGGCTTGTCAACAAAGTGCTCCAAGACTGACCAGAACTGGTTTGGGCCAGGCAAAGGCCTCTCTGCCTTCAGAGAACAAAGGAATTTGGGATATAAATATTGGGGCCCTGACCCCATGAATTTAGATCTCACTGGAATCAAGGAACCTGCCAAGAAGAAGAGCTGGAGAGCTGCTAGGAGGAGTACTGCCCCTTTGCTGAGTTATTGCCTTGTTGGGTTGGCCTGCAGTTGCTGCTTCTGCCTTGGGCAGTGAAAGGACTGGACTGAACTTTCTACTACTTGTGCTGAGAATCTCCAAGGGCCTGAAACCGAGCTGGCCTCCTGTTAAGAAGTCTCAGGGACTGCAAAGACTTCACCACCCTCAGGGTACCGCTTCTGGAACCGCTGTTTCAGTTGCCACAGAGGAAGGGAACCGCAACCGACTCCGTCAACCAACTCCATCGCTGGCCCGGTGTCCTGTTTGCACCGCAGACCGCACCGTCCGCATCTCGCACCGCAACCCTGGTCTCACCGACGACGACGTCCGACGCCATCACCACCGAGCCGCTGCTTGCACCGTGACCTGTGGGCACCGCAGTTCGCATCGCATCGCTTCACTGTGCCAGCCGGACCAGACCAACGCAGTCGCTTCAACTGGCTTAACAATCGTGACCGCATCGCAGTTGGGGCACCGCTCGCACGCTTCGCGACGCACCGCTCCGACTCGCACCGCTGTCCGACGCCAGCTCCCGCACTCCGGTTTGGTCGCCTGCATCGCAACCTGCCAGCACCGCATCGAGCACCGTCTCACCCTGCACCGTACGCCTTGGACTCACCGACTCCGTCTGCACGATTGTCACCGAGCCGCTGCCTGCACCGCATCGAGAGGACACCGTGCCCTGCACCGCTTCCATCTTGCACCGCAACCGCGACGTACGCCGACCGGCTCGCACACTCCGTGCCCGCCACAACAAGAAAAGGTACTGTGACCGAGTCTGTTCACGACTCTGCTGGCCCGTATCGATGCGGTCGGCTGGAACTGTTAGATTCTGTGGTTTTCAGCATCGCGGTAGACTCGGACGGAGCTACCGACTTTGTTTTTGAACTATTCCTACAAAGAAGAAATTATCTTGCAACGTAATCACTTTTGAAGTACTGTATTGTGGATTTTTATCGTATTTGGCCTTGTCTTGAGTATATAAAAATATTGGTTATTTTTCTAAACTGGTGTGGTGTCCTTTTGTAGTGCTTACATTATATTACTGTTGGTTATGTGCAAATGCTTTACACACTGCCTCTAAGATAAGCCTGACTGCTCGTGCTCAGGGGGTGAGCAGGGGTTATTTTAGGAGTGTAACTCCCTTATCCTGACTAGAGTGGTGGTTTCTGCCTGGCTTTGGCACATGCCCTAGCCTACCAAAAATCCCATTTCTAACATTGGTTGTCAGCGGTGGGGATAGGACTTGTGTTTGCACTTAACTTACAGTGATTGGTGTGCACTACTACCATATCGCAGACCATTACGTACCACTTACAGGTTCTTTTTCTTTTTGGCCTATTTTTGATCTTGCCGGTTTGAACTTGCTACTTCAACATGCCTGAATCTATAGCATCATCAATTGCATCAGTAGAAATTGCCTTTGAGGAGGATCGATTGGAAACCTACAATGTCAAGGATTTAAAATCGATTTGCAAAAGCCTGAAAGTCCAGGTCAGAGGCCTCACCAGGAAGGATGAGCTACAAAAGGCACTGAGGGCCTGGGTAGCAGCCAGAGGTGCCAGTGGGCAATCTGGTGATCTCAATGGAGAGGTGGAGGAGCCTGTTCCTAGGGTGGATGTGCTTTTGGGAGGGGGGGAACCCTCCAGGATAGGCAGCAGTAGTTTGTCTCCAGAGGAGCTGGAGGACAGGCGGGAAGTAAGGAGGTTTGAATTGGAGAAACTCAGAATAGAAAGTGAGAGGGAAGAAAAAAGAATAGCCATGGAGGAAAGGAAAATGGTACTAGATCATGAGAGAATGATCAAGGAGCTGGAGCTAAAGAGTAGATCCTGTTCAGATGGTGGCAGCAATTCTTCAGCACACACAGACAGGATTGTACACATCCCCAAGAATGTAGGTAAAGAGTACAAAAAGGGTGATGACATACAAAGGTGGTTTCAAGGGTACGAGTCGTCTATTCATATGAATGGGGTCCCTGAGAGGAACTGGGGAGCGGGGTTGTGGCCTCTCTTTCCAGAGGAAGCTAGGGATACTCTGATAGCTTTGGGTAAGGGGCAGGACCTCACCTATGCTGACATGAAAGACGCTCTCCTCACTAGGTATGGGCTCACTCCTGAGAAGTACCGGGATCAGTTTAGGTCCAGTAAAAAGTCGGAGGCCAACACTTGGTTGGAATGTGTGGATATGTTCTGTAGGTCGCTGGATGGTTGGGGGAAGGGCAGTAATGTAACAGATTTTCAGGGGCTCTACAATTTGATTGCATGGGAGCACTTGTCTAGTCTATGTTTTGCAGATCTGCGCCAGCACCTAGTTGACAGTAAGCTAACTGACCCCAGAAAGCTTGCTATGGAGGCGGACCGCTGGGTGAGTACCAGGGTCCACAAGAAAGCGTTTGGCGGAGACTCAGCCAAAGTTGGGCAGGGTCCCCAGCAGAAAAGTGGGGGGTACAAGGGTAAAGCACAGGAGTTCTCTAAAGGGCCCCAAACTAGTACCCAGGGTGAAGGTTCCCAGCCTCCCGGTGATAAGAAGAAAGTGGCCTCTACAGGAAAGCCTGTTGAGACCGGCCCCCACAAGTGTTATGCATGTGACCAGGTAGGTCACTTCAAGGGGGACCCCAAGTGCCCAAAGGGGACACAGCCACCCACCGGTGGACAGTCCAAAGTGTTGGCTAGTGTAGCGCTTGGGGAGGAGGGGTGCCCACAGGAGGGTTGGGATCCCGCAGAAATGACCCTTGTCTCACTAGGGGACAGTGAGATGGTCCCAGGAAACCAGGTGCCCCCTAACACAAAGAAATATAGCACCTGGGTGACCATCAATGGGAACAGGGTAGAGGCTCTCAGAGATACTGGAGCCAGTGTGACCTCAGTCCGGTGTCACCTGGTCTCTGAGAAGCAGGTAGTCCCAGGGGCATTCCACCAAGTAGTTGCTGTAGACAACTCTGAGCGCCAGTGTATGGTGGCGCAGGTTCCCTTTGAATGGGGGGTCTCAGGTCCCTTGAGGGTGGTTGTGAGCCCCACCATGCCTGTAGATTGTCTGCTAGGTAACGACCTGGAGCAGTCCTTATGGAAGGATGTTGAGCTCAGGTCTCACTTGGAGATGCTGGGGTTGCCAGAGTGGGCAGGCGTGTCTACTCGGTCAATGGCAGCCAGGAAGGGTGATCAAGAGGACTTGGAGCCTGGAACAAAGGCCCAAATCCCTGCCAAGAGAAAGGGCAGGGGGCGCGGGAAACCGTCCCCCGAAGTTCCCACGGACCGGGAGGAGGCGGACCTCGAGGGGGACGCCCCGGTGCCTACAGGGGAGCAGGTAGCCGAACTGGGAGACATCTCTGAGCTGACCCATTGGCAGCAAGAAGGGGGTCCCACCAGGGAGGAGTTCTGCAGGGAGCAGAACGAGTGCCCTACTCTGGAGGGTCTGCGGCGGCAGGCTGCAGGCCAGGCAGCTGGTAATCAGTCCGGGTCACATCTGATCTACTGGGAGAATGGTCTCCTATACAGTGAGCCTAAGGTTGCTGAGCCTGGGTCAGCCCGTGTGCTGGTGGTACCCCAGCGCTTCAGGACCTTCCTACTGGGTCTGGCTCATGACGTGCCTTTGGCAGGACATTTGGGGCAGGACAAGACCTTTGACAGGCTTGTCACCCACTTCTTTGGCCCCAAATGCGAAGGCAGTCAGATGCACACTGTAGGTCTTGCCAAACTTGCCAGGCAAGTGGTAAGAGTGGGAGGAAGGTCAAAGATCCTCTCCAACCTTTTCCTGTTGTTGGAACACCCTTTGAAACGGTAGGAATGGATATTGTGGGGCCACTGGATCCCAAGACAGCAATGGGCAACAGGTACATCCTGGTCTTGGTGGACCATGCCACCCGGTACCCTGAGGCAATCCCTCTCCGGACAACGACGGCGCCAGTGGTGGGCCGGGCGTTAATGGGGATCTTTTCCCGTGTGGGATTCCCCAGAGAGGTGGTTTCTGATAGGGGGACCAATTTCATATCCAAGTATATGACATCCCTGTGGAAGGAGTGCAGTGTAACCTACAAGTTCACCACTCCTTACCACCCCCAAGGAAACGGTCTCTTGGAGAGATTCAACCAGACCTTGAAGGGCATGATCAAGGGTCTAACAGAACCCATGAGGCGTAAGTGGGACGTCCTCTTGCCATGCCTGCTCTTTGCATACCGGGAGGTGCCTCAGAAGTCTCTTGGGTACAGCCCTTTTGAGCTCCTGTATGGCCACCCTGTCAGAGGACCTCTGAGTTTGGTAAAGGAAGGCTGGGAGGCAGCTCCCAGGAAAACTCCCCAGGATGTGTTTAGTTACATGCTGGCCTTTAGAAACCAAACCGCCCGCTTCAGGAAACTCGCTCAGGCGAACCTAGAAGCAAGCCAGGAAGAAATGAAGAGGTGGTATGACCAGAATGCCACTCTGGTCGAATTTCAACCTGGGCAAAAAGTGTGGGTCAAGGCCCCAGTGGAACCTTGTGCCTTGCAGGACAAGTGGACTGGGCCATATGAGGTGGTGGAGTGCAAAAGTGACGTCACCTACCTGGTGGATTTGCAGGCTCCAAGGAACCCTTTGAGGGTCCTCCACGTGAACCGCCTCAAGCCCCACTTCGAGAGGTCCAAAGTGAGTATGCTCTTGGCGGCAGATGATGGGGTGGAAGAGGAGAGTGAGCCTCTCCCTGACCTCCTGTCTACCAAGGAGCATGATGGGTCAGTAGAGGGTGTGATCCTCTCCCCTACACTGACTCAGGAGCAGCAGGGGAACTGTCACCAGTTGTTGGGACAGTTCACCCCACTGTTCTCTCTGACCCCCGGTGTTATTCACTGGTGTACCCATGATGTGGACACTGGTGACAGCCCTCCTGTGAAGCACAAGATTTACAGGTTGACTGACCGGGTCAGGGCCAGCATCAAGGAGGAGGTCTCTAAGATGTTGACGTTAGGGGTGATTGAGCCCTCCAACAGTCCTTGGGCCAGCCCACTGGTCTTGGTCCCAAAGGCTGCTGCGCCCGGTGCCACTCCAGAACTCCGGTTTTGTGTGGACTACCGTGGGCTCAATGCCGTCACCAGGACTGACGCGCACCCCATCCCCAGAGCTGATGAGCTCATTGATCGGTTGGGAGCTGCCCGGTTCCTCAGCACGTTTGACTTAACGTCGGGGTACTGGCAGATTGCCTTAACCGATGGGGCCAAGGAGAGATCAGCATTTTCAACCCCAGAAGGTCATTACCAATTCCGAGTGATGCTCTTTGGGTTGAAGAATGCCCCTGCCACCTTTCAGAGGTTGGTCAATCAGGTGTTGGCTGGGCTGGAGGATTTCAGTGCCGCCTACCTGGATGACATTGCTGTGTTCAGTTCCAGCTGGGAAGAACATTTACAGCACCTTGAGAAAGTGTTGAGGGCTCTGCAAGGTGCAGGCCTCACGATCAAGGAGAGATCAGCATTTTCAACCCCAGAAGGTCATTACCAATTCCGAGTGATGCCCTTTGGGTTGAAGAATGCCCCTGCCACCTTTCAGAGGTTGGTCAATCAGGTGTTGGCTGGGCTGGAGGATTTCAGTGCCGCCTACCTGGATGACATTGCTGTGTTCAGTTCCAGCTGGGAAGAACATTTACAGCACCTTGAGAAAGTGTTGAGGGCTCTGCAAGGTGCAGGCCTCACGATCAAGGAGAGATCAGCATTTTCAACCCCAGAAGGTCATTACCAATTCCGAGTGATGCCCTTTGGGTTGAAGAATGCCCCTGCCACCTTTCAGAGGTTGGTCAATCAGGTGTTGGCTGGGCTGGAGGATTTCAGTGCCGCCTACCTGGATGACATTGCTGTGTTCAGTTCCAGCTGGGAAGAACATTTACAGCACCTTGAGAAAGTGTTGAGGGCTCTGCAAGGTGCAGGCCTCACGATCAAGGCCAGTAAGTGCCAGATCGGGCAGGGTTCTGAGGTGTACTTGGGACACAAGGTAGGAAGCGGCCAGGTGGCGCCCCTACAACCCAAGATTGACATCATTCTGGCTTGGGAGCCCCCCAAGACCCAGACAGAGGTGAGAGCCTTCTTAGGTCCCACCAGCTACTATAGGAGATTTGTTAAGGGCTATGGCACCATCGTTGCCCCCTTAACGGAGCTGACTTCAAAGAAGCAGCCCAGGAAAGTGATCTGGACTGAGTCCTGCCAGAAAGCTTTTGATGCCCTGAAGGCAGCCATGTGCACGGCGCCCGTGCTCAAGGCACCTGACTTCTCCAAGGAATTCGTCGTGCAGACTGACGCTTCAGAGCATGGTGTGGGAGCGGTGCTCTCACAACTGAATGAAGAGGGCCTGGATCAGCCTGTAGTCTTCCTTAGCAGGAGACTACTCCCCAGGGAACAGAGGTGGAGTGCCATAGAAAGGGAAGCTTTTGCTGTGGTCTGGGCACTGAAGAAACTGAGACCATACCTGTTTGGGACTCACTTCCGGGTTCAGACAGACCACAGGCCCCTCAGATGGTTGATGCAAATGAGGGGTGAGAATCCAAAACTGCTGAGGTGGTCCATCTCCCTACAGGGAATGGACTTTACGGTGGAACACCGCCTCTGGTACAGAACACGCCAACGCAGATGGTCTGTCCAGGTTCTTCCGCCTTAGTGAAGAGAACTCCAATGGGGTTGGGTAGTTCTCCCTACTTTCAGCTGGAGGGGACATGTGTTAGACTTGGCATCTTTTGGCGTGCTTCCCCTGACTTTTTGCTTTCTGACCTCCCGTGTTTGACTCTGTTTTTGCTGGTGTAATGATTCTGCTCACTTTCCTCACTGCTGTCCAGTGGGAAAGTGCAAGTGCTCCGGTATAAAATATGTATGGATTGGTATTTCCATGATTGGCCTATTTGATCTATGTGTCAGTTCCTAGTAAAGGGCACTGCGAGTCCCAGGGCCTATAGATCAAATGCTGTTGGTGGGCTGAAGCACTGGATTGTGCCCCCCACGCCAACAGCCCGTAAAGTGTAACTCGGGCCTGCCATTGCAGAGCCTGTGCGCAGCCTGGGGCTGCCATGTCGACTTGGCAAGTGCACACGCTTGCAAGTCCCTAAACCTTCCCTTTTCTACATGTTAGTCACCCCTAAGGGTGACTAACATACACATGCATTTCACATACACATGCATTTCACATACAATGCACCCTGCCCAAGGTACCCCTGTGGGCAGGGTGCATTGTATGTGAAAGGTAGGACATGCCCTGGTGTGTGTGGCATGTCCTGATAGTGAAATACAGCCTACTTCGTTTTTCACTATTGCAAGGCTACCTGTTCCCCATAGGCCAGAATGGGCAGTTTTGATTATTACATCCTATAATCCTAAACTGACCCAGGGAACATGGTAGAAATTCGAGTTTAGTATGCCTGGACTCAGAATGATAAAATACCACTTTTAGAAAGTGGGTATTTTCTTGTCTAACCATCCAAGCCTGCCTCTGCTAGGTTGTGTATTCCATGTCTGGAGTGTGAGTGACAGGGGCTGGGGATGCCAGGAGACAGGGTGAGTCAGCACAGGGCTGAATAGCCAGATCTACATGTAGATGGGTGGGAGGAGTACACCTGGGACCTGAATAGGGCTGGGCCTTCCCTCCACAATGCTGGCTCCACCTCCTGTGGTGCGTCTGATGTCCCTAGCCTGCACCCTGAAAGGAAATACGGAGGCTTGTCAACAAAGTGCTCCAAGACTGACCAGAACTGGTTTGGGCCAGGCAAAGGCCTCTCTGCCTTCAGAGAACAAAGGAATTTGGGATATAAATATTGGGGCCCTGACCCCATGAATTTAGATCTCACTGGAATCAAGGAACCTGCCAAGAAGAAGAGCTGGAGAGCTGCTAGGAGGAGTACTGCCCCTTTGCTGAGTTATTGCCTTGTTGGGTTGGCCTGCAGTTGCTGCTTCTGCCTTGGGCAGTGAAAGGACTGGACTGAACTTTCTACTACTTGTGCTGAGAATCTCCAAGGGCCTGAAACCGAGCTGGCCTCCTGTTAAGAAGTCTCAGGGACTGCAAAGACTTCACCACCCTCTGGGTACCGCTTCTGGAACTGCTGTTTCAGTTGCCACAGAGGAAGGGAACCGCAACCGACTCCGTCAACCAACTCCATCGCTGGCCCGGTGTCCTGTTTCCACCGCAGACCACACCGTCCGCATCTCGCACCGCAACCCTGGTCTCACCGACAACGACGTCCGACGCCATCGCCACCGAGCCGCTGCTTGCACCGTGACCTGTGGGCACCGCAGTTCGCATCGCATCGCTTCACTGTGCCAGCCGGACCAGACCGACGCTGTCGCTGCAACTGGCTTAACAATCGTGACCGCATCGCAGTTGGGGCACCGCTCGCACGCTTCGCGACGCACCGCTCCGACTCGCACCGCTGTCCGACGCCAGGTCCCGCACTCCGGCTTGGTCGCCTGCATCGCAACCTGCCAGCACCGCATCGAGCACCGTCTCACCCTGCACCGCACGCCTTGGACTCACCGACTCCGTCTGCACAATTGTCACCGAGCCGCTGCCTGCACCGCATCGAGAGGACACCGCGCCCTGCACCGCTTCCATCTTGCACCGCGACGTACGCCGACCGGCTCGCACACTCCGTGCCCGCCACAACGAGAAAAGGTACTGTGACCGAGTCTGTTCACGACTCTGCTGGCCCGTATCGACGCGGTCGGCTGGAACTGTTAGATTCTGTGGTTTTCAGCATCGCGGTAGACTCGGACGGAGCTACCGACTCGTACGAACTTTGTTTTTGAACTATTCCTACAAAGAAGAAATTATCTTGCAACGTAATCACTTTTGAAGTACTGTATTGTGGATTTTTATCGTATTTGGACTTGTCTTGAGTATATCAAAATATTGGTTATTTTTCTAAACTGGTGTGGTGTCCTTTTGTAGTGCTTACATTATATTACTGTTGGTTATGTGCAAATGCTTTACACACTGCCTCTAAGATAAGCCTGACTGCTCGTGCCAAGCTACCAAGGGGGTGAGCAGGGGTTATTTTAGGAGTGTAACTCCCTTATCCTGACTAGAGAGGTGGTTTCTGCCTGGCTTTGGCACATGCCCTAGCCTACCAAAAATCCCATTTCTAACACCGACCCTCCGCCAGCCTCAACAGGAGAGGAAACCAAAGGCGGCGAGGCCAGAAAGGAGCAATCAGTAGGACCAAAACTCTCTCCCCCGAATCTTCTGCAACACCCTCGGGAGGAGGGGAATGGGAGGGAAGGCATACAGAAGGCCAGGGAATCGAAAGAGCATCCACGGCCCAAGCCTGAGGACACATCACCTCCGAACAAAACCGGGGGAGAAGAGCATTGTGAGGAGAGGCAAAGAGATCGATCCAGGGAGTCCCGAACCGAAGACAAAGGGACTGGAACAGAGGAAGAGAGAGATGGTACAGAACAGAGGACGGAAGATTGCGGCTCAGAGCGTCTGCATTCAAATTCAACTGACCAAGAATGTACACCGCCCTCAAGGCCAACAGGTGAGATTCCGCCCATGCACAAATCATGGAGGCCAACAGGTTCAGAGACGCACACCTGGTCCCCCCCTGACGGTTCAAGTAACAACGAGCCACCTGATTGTCGGTACGAACCAGCAGATTCGTCCCTTGGAGATGAACCTGAAAGAACTGCACCGCCTCCCAGACGGCTGCCAACTCGCGCCAGTTCGAGGAGCGGGCGCTGTCCCCCTGAGACCACCGACCCTTGGCCTCCAAGGACCCCAACGTGGCCCCCCAACCCCAAAGACTGGCATCCGTCATCAACAAAAGGGGAGGAGGAAGACAAAACCGCACCCCCTTCTCCAGATTGGGAGTGCAATCGGTCCTAGGATGCTTGTTTCCAGTCCAGGGAGGACCTGGCCTGGCAGTTCGGGCTGGACTGTTCCCATTGGGCGCAGGGTCAAGACTGATTTTCATATGGCTGGGTCCAAACTGGAATGGCATGGTGAGCAAAAAAACGATGGATTTAGGCCCAGATCTCTGTACTGGGGTGAATGTATGACATTGTTTTGCATTCTGTCCATCAATTGTTGTTTTTGCATTTGTCACCCCGAGTGGGACGGGTATGCCCAGACGTGGGTCCCGTGCTCTCCATGCCACTGGAGTCAAGCTATCCTGGCTGGTGAGTGCTGAAAGCCCGAAACCGGTCCTAGGATGCTTGTTCCCAGTCCAGGGAGGACCTGGCCTGGCAGTTCGGGCTGGACTGTTCCCATTGGGCGCAGGGTCAAGACTGATTTGCATATGGCTGGGTCCAAACTGGAATGGCATGGTGAGCAAAAAACGATGGATTTAGGCCCATATCTCTGTACTGGGGTGAATGTATGACATTGTTCTGCATTCTGTCCATCAATTGTTGTTTTTGCATTTGTCACCCCGAGTGGGACGGGTATGCCCAGACGTGGGTCCCGTGCTCTCCATGCCACTGGAGTCAAGCTATCCTGGCTGATGAGGGCTGAAAGCCCGAAACCGGTCCTAGGATGCTTGTTTCCAGTCCAGGGAGGACCTGGCCTGGCAGTTCGGGCTGGACTGTTCCCATTGGGCGCAGGGTCAAGACTGATTTGCATATGGCTGGGTCCAAACTGGAATGGCATGGTAAGCAAAAAAACGATGGATTTAGGCCCAGATCTCTGTACTGGGGTAAATATATGACATTGTTCTGCATTCTGTCCATCAATTGTTGTTTTTGCATTTGTCACGCCGAGTGGGACGGGTATGCCCAGACGTGGGTCCCGTGCTATCCATGCCACTGGAGTCAAGGTATCCTGGCTGATGAGGGCTGAAAGCCCGAAACCGGTCCTAGGATGCTTGTTTCCAGTCCAGGGAGGACCTGGCCTGGCAGTTTGGGCTGGACTGTTCCCATTGGGCGCAGGGTCAAGACTGATTTGCATATGGCTGGGTCCAAACTGGAATGGCATGGTGAGCAAAAACGATGGATTTAGGCCCAGATCTCTGTACTGGGGTGAATGTATGACATTGTTCTGCATTCTGTCCATCAATTGTTGTTTTTGCATTTGTCACCGCGAGTGGGACGGGTATGCCCAGACGTGGGTCCCGTGCTCTCCTTGCCACTGGAGTCAAGCTATCCTGGCTGATGAGGGCTGAAAGCCCGAAACCGGTCCTAGGATGCTTGTTTCCAGTCCAGGGATGACCTGGCCTGGCAGTTCGGGCTGGACTGTTCCCATTGGGCGCAGGGTCAAGACTGATTTGCATATGGCTGGGTCCAAACTGGAATGGCATGGTGAGCAAAAAAACGATGGATTTAGGCCCAGATCTCTGTACTGGGGTAAATGTATGACATTGTTCTGAATTCTGTCCATCAATTGTTGTTTTTGCATTTGTCACCCCGAGTGGGACGGGTATGCCCAGAAGTGGGTCCCGTGCTCTCCATGCCACTGGAGTCAAGCTATCCTGGCTGATGAGGGCTGAAAGCCCGAAACCGGTCCTAGGATGCTTGTTTCCAGTCCAGGGAGGACCTGGCCTGGCAGTTCGGGCTGGACTGTTCCCATTGGGAGCAGGGTCAAGACTGATTTGCATATGGCTGGGTCCAAACTGGAATGGCATGGTGAGCAAAAAAACGATGGATTTAGGCCCAGATCTCTGTACTGGGGTGAATGTATGACATTGTTCTGCATTCTGTCCATCAATTGTTGTTTTTGCATTTGTCACCCAGAGTGGGACGGGTATGCCCAGACGTGGGTCCCGTGCTCTCCATGCCACTGGAGTCAAGCTATCCTGGCTGATGAGGGCTGAAAGCCGGAAACCGGTCCTAGGATACTTGTTTCCAGTCCAGGGAGGACCTGGCCTGGCAGTTCGGGCTGGACTGTTCCCATTGGGCGCAGGGTCAAGACTGATTTGCATATGGCTGGGTCCAAACTGGAATGGCATGGTGAGCAAAAAACGATGGATTTAGGCCCAGATCTTTGTACTGGGGTGAATGTATGACATTGTTCTGCATTCTGTCCATCAATTGTTGTTTTTGCATTTGTCACCCCGAGTGGGACGGGTATGCCCAGACGTGGGTCCCGTGCTCTCCATGCCACTGGAGTCAAGCTATCCTGGCTGATGAGGGCTGAAAGCCCAAAACCGGTCCTAGGATGCTTGTTTCCAGTCCAGGGAGGACCTGGCCTGGCAGTTCGGGCTGGACTGTTCCCATTGGGCGCAGGGTCAAGACTGATTTGCATATGGCTGGGTCCAAACTGGAATGGCATGGTGAGCAAAAAACGATGGATTTAGGCCCAGATCTCTGTACTGGGGTGAATGTATGACATTGTTCTGCATTCTGTCCATCAATTGTTGTTTGAGAAATTAGGAGAGGCAATGCACAAAGCTACTGGAATACATGGCTACACGGTATTTCAGTCATCAGGAGCTAGACCAACTACTCATTGCTAAATGCCTCTGTCAAATGTACGAGAACAAATCTTCTGAACACTCTCTGCAATGTTGTCCAATATACTGAAGTGTAAGGAACACAGCAATACATTACTTGCTCCTCTGAAGACACAATGCTCTCAAGTACTATTTTAGACACAGATTATGGAGTAATCATCCTAACAGTTCCAACTCCATAGATCATCAAGATATATCAATCAACAATTCCAACACTTTTAATAAACCAGACATTTTGTTAATTAAGTACCATAGGTATTTAAACCTAATGCATTAACCTGAAGGTGGATAAATGAGTTCTGCGCTCACTGCTGACACGTGCTGTGATTTACATGTCTCAATTTCAAATCAGCATAGTTTGACTCACAATTTCATCCTTCTGAGGTTGGTAAATGGAGAACTTTTAAAGTTGGGCTGTACTAACACCTTTTATTTACAAATCTTACTAATGACACAAGCTACTATGCTAGCTCACTTGGTTCGACATACAGCTTGCTTTAGAACATTTTTCAGGGCAGCTTTTCACTCCCAGTTCAAACCACAAAAGGTGGGGCAAAACATTATTTTAAATGCCTGATTTTTTACAGTGACCTAAAAGGTTCTGCATTCAGCTTCAGAGATGATCATGTTGTAATACATATTTCTATGTTATGTAATCTATTGTCAGAACCCCTTTCAGAGGGCTACAGGGCGTGGCTACTGGGTCCAACCATGATGGTTGAGGCCTTTTACTCCTGATGTCCTGGGGCCCAACCTACTCTGCGTCCTGCTCACCTGGGCCACATACCTCTTCTGCACTTGACTCTCAGTGGTAGCTGCGGTCGAGCAGTCAAGGCTCCTTCAGGGAGGATTTAGCTACAGGTCAGTGAACATGACATAACTCAAAGTGCAAACAATACGAACAATAAATCAATATTCAGCTAAATACTTGCTGTTGGACTTGGCCCTTTTTGCAGGGTCATCCAAGGACTTATTTCCTTTGCCTCCTGTGTTTTTGTTGTGTGTTGGACTCCATTTTGCTGGTCTAGATGCTTTGGGCACTTTCCCACTGCTGTTCAGTGCCAAAGTGCAAGTGCTCCCTTTGTAAATTGTTGTTATGGATTAGTGATTCCATGATTGGCATATTTGATTTACTTGTCAGACCCTACTATAGTGCACTGTGTGTGCCCAGGGCCTGTAAATCAAATACTGCTAGTGGGCTGCAGCACTGATTGTGCCACCCACAGAAGCAGCCTGTAAAATGTGGCTCTGGCCTGCCATTGCAGAGCCTGTGTGCAGTTTGGACTGCCATGTCGCCTTGGCAAGTGCACACACTTTCCAGTACCTAAACCTTCCCTTTTCTACATATTAGTCACCCCTAAGGTAGGCCCAAGGTACCCCTGTGGGCAGGGTGCAATGTATGTGAAAGGTAGGACATGCCCTGATGTGTGTTGTATGCCCTGATTGTGAATTACTGCCAATTTTGTTTTTCACTATTGCAAGGCTACCTGTTCCGATAGGACAGAATGGGGAGTTTGTTTATAACATCTTATAAACATAACTGGCCCTGGGAACGAGGTAGGAAAATAAAGTTTAGTATGCCTGAACTCAGAATGTTAAAATGCATCTTTTAATGAGGGTGATTTTTACATTCTGTGTTTGAAAATACTACTTTTAGAAAGTAGGTATTTTCTTGCCTAACTATCCAGTGTGCCTCTGCTAGGTTTGTGTATTGCATGTCTGGCTTTTGGATGACAGGGGCTGGAGAGGGGCAGTAGCTCCAGAAGTCTGATGAGGCAGGGCTGGGCTGAAAAGACCTGGGCTGCATTTAGAGGAGGGGGAGGAGATTTCCTTTCACCTGAATGGGCCTGGTCTGCCTTCAACAATGCTGTCTCCACCTCCTGCCAGGAAGCTGCACCAGTGAGGACAGAACTGGTTTTGGCTGGGTACAGACACTCTCTGCCTTCAGAGGACAAATGATTTTGGGGTATAAAAAGAGGGGCCAAGACCCCAGACTTTTAGATCACTTCTGGGAAATCAAGAGGAACCTTTGCCAAGGAGAAGAAGCTGAGGAGGAATACTGCCCCTGTGCTGTTTGCTGTCTGGGGTTGGCCTGCAGTGGCTACTTGCTGCCAAGGAAAGGAGAAAAGGACTTTGCTGCTTGCTTGGCCCCCTTCTTGAAGAAAAGATCTTCAAGGGCTTGAACTGAGCTTGCCCACTGTTCTCGAGGTCCCAGGAACAGCAAAGACCTCACTGTGTCTGTGGGCACCATCTCTGATCGTCTCCGCAGAAGAAAAGGGGTAACCGAGTCTGTCATCGAGTCCGTCGCAGGATTCCATGTCCTGAAAGCACCGCCAAGAGCAATGCCTCGCTTCGCAACGCAACCCTGGTCTCACCGACTCCGTCAACGAGCCGCTGCTTGCACCACGTCCTGTGGGCACCGCACTCTGCAACGCTTCGCTACACGCTGCAAGGACATCACTGACTCCGTCGCTGCCCGACCCGAACATCGACCGGCTCCGTCACCGCACCGTGACCTGCCAGCACCGCAGCGAGCACTGTCTCACCCAGCAACACAAGCCCTGGTCTCACCGACTCCGTCAACGAGCCACTGCCTGCACCGAATCGTGAGGACATCATCCGCCGCAACGCTCCGTTTCACAGCGCAACCGCGACGTTTGCCCCGACCGACCCGCACCGACGTGTTCGTCGCAACAAGAAAGGTACTGTGTCCGAGTCTGTCGACGCTTTAGCTGGCCCATATCGATGCGGTCGGCTTGAATTGTTAGACTCTGTCGTATTCAGTATCACGGTAACCCCAGGAGGAGCTACCAAGTCAGAAGAACTGTGTTTTATTGATTTTCCCGCAATTTAAAGGTTATTTTGCACAAGTACTATTTTTCAAGAGTATTGTATGTTGGATTTTTATCGTATTTGGTCTTGTTGGTTTAGATAAAGAATTACTATTTTTCTAAACTGGTGTGGTGTCCTTTTGTAGTGTTTTCACTGCATTACTGTATGTGTTCACAAATGCTTTACACACTGCCTCTGGGATAAGCCTGACTGCTCGTTCCAAGCTACTAAGGGGGTGAGCAGGGGCTATCTTCAGCGTGTAACTCCCTTGCCCTGACTAGAGTGGGGGTTTCTGCCTGGCTTAGGCGCTTGCCCTAGCCAACCAGAAATCCCATTTCTAACACTTGCTTTTATAAGAAAAGTAGCATTTTATTTCTAACTCTACACATTCAAAGAAAGACAACATTCAGAAGCAACACCACAATCCCCTTTGAGGTTGGGACTCTAGTAGTTGTCAGGCAAATCCCTGTCCCACCCTCCTTCTTGTATGTGTTCTGGGTTATTCCCCATTCACTGGTGGCTGCATCCAGGGAACTATTAGGCCCTACTCAAAAGTTCTCCCTTTGAATCTTTAGGAATTTAGTCAAAAGTGTCAGTGGCGCCGCAGCACTATTAGCAGCGAGTTCCTGGGGGCCCACTGGCCCAGTTCGCATCTTACCCGCTCTCGCAGCACAGAAGAGTTCAGTCATGCAGTGGGTGCCCTCAGTGTGCACCTGTGAGTCCTGCTCGGTTCAGAGAAGTCGGGCTGCTTATGGCCCATGTGTCAGCACCTGGCAGCACAGGCTCTCTCTCCTGAGTGGCCCTGCCGGACGTCTCTCACTTGTCGGGGCAGCTCTCCGCTTGCAAAGAAGCAGTAAGTTGACTTTGCTTAACAAGGGGGAGGGATCCTTTCTTCAGCTCCCGACTGAAGCCTACAAAGGTGAAACCTTGACCACGGGGTCTCCGCAGTCCTCAGTGGTGAGTTGGGGGCAGTTCCCTCGCAGTTTGGGTCCAGCCTGCAAATCCTAGCCTCAGTCTATTCTTCGGGTGGCGACTTCAATCCTTTGGCAACATTGGTAACGGCAGCCCCTCCTGGCATATGGGGTTGTCGTGATATGTGATTATATGGGTGCACAAGCGCCCCGGCCCAGACGGTCACAAGTCTTGGTACTCCTCGAAGAGGTTACTGTTCGGGTGGCCCTCTCTGGCATATGGAGTCACTGCATTATGGTGGTACGGGTGTAGAAAGACCCCCATGGCACTCAGCACATGGTTCGGTCTATGGCAGCCCTCTCCTGGCACACGGGGGTCGTCAAAAACAATCCTGCACATGGGCAATGGCCCGAATGGTGCCCAACTGAATCCTCACACCTTGCATACGGAGTTCTCACGGTAGGGCTTGCCACTTGACCTTTCTCCCTCTAAAGCTCTCCTCTTCCTTATTGGGCACACTGGTCTGGGCAAGCAGGCAGGCGCTGGTGCTCTAGGCTCCAGGACAAGTGATTTTGGTTTCCCTGAGTAATGTCCCCTCACCCAGCAGGGAGACTAGCAGGCCTTGGTCCCCAGTCATAGTCACAGTCAGAAGTCTTGCAGAGCTTCCCCTTCTCACACAGCCTGTCTGGCTGCTTTTCAGATAATACTTTTTTGGGGACTCAACCTCCCCTTTTTAGGTCTCGCCTACGCAGCGCGCATGCGCTGCTTAGGAGAGACCTTTAGCGATCGGCACAGCTTTGGGGGCAAAAACGTGCACGCGTTGCATTGCTTGCAATGGCAACGCGTGCAAGTCTGGCGATTCCCTTGCGGGAGCGCGCGGCGCCATATGGTGGCGCCATATGGTCACAATCATCGCGCCTTGCTGCACGCTCCCACAAGGGAATCGCGCAGGCCCCCTCCCCCTGCTGCTGCGCGAGGCGCACGCTTGTGCTGTTTTTTTTGGCTCTGTCGTCTGCCCTAGTTCTGCTCTAGCTCTGTTCTGGCTTCTTCGTTCTGGCTTCTTCGTTCTGGCTTCTTTGTTCTGACTCAGTTACACACCGGTCTTTATTCTGTTCTGCCTCAGTTGTGCTCTGCTTTGGTTCTATTATCGCTCAGTCGTGGTTCTGATGTAACTGTGTTTTGGTTCAGCTCTTTGCTGCCTGTACTCCGTTTCCCTTCTGGGTCTACTCTGCCTCTATTTTCCCTGCACTCTGTGTCACTAATCACACCAGGCGTGACTCCCAGATCTGGGCAGCAGTTCTTAAAGTAGTATAGCGGCAGGCAGAGCTCGGGGCTGTGTGAGTTATATACAACGCTGAGCGTAAATGACAGAAGCCAGTCTAGTGAATCTGCTAAGTTCAGTTTATTTTCACATGAGACAACGTACTAGACAAACACATGAAGCAAAACAACCCAGAGCCTCACGCGCTACGAGGTCATATACGTTCTCACATCACCAGAGTAGAGTGCAGGTGGGCCTGGCATCCTGCTGAGGGCTAGCAGTAGGGTGCTGTGCTTGGCGGTCGCTGACTACTACCGGGATAGACGTACTTGCTGTACCCACCCTCCACGCCTCACTGTCGATACAAAGCATTTGCAATGCAATAGGTCTTGCATTTACGTGAGTTTCAGCTATTGACATTGTAAATAACAATACCTTTTTATTTTTGTTTTCGTTTCTAAAATATAAATAAAAGGCATTGTCATTTACAATGCCAATCGCTTAAACTCGCGTAAATGCGAGACCTTTTGCATTGTAAATGCTTGTTATAGTCCTTTTATAGACACACAATGTAATTTAGGGCCTGGGTCTTTGAAGTTTTATGTTAGGGTTCTGCTTCTTTTTAAGTGGACACTTCTCTCTTTCTTTTTTCCTCATGAAAGATGTCTGTCACAGCAGGCATGACTTTGAAGCTGACTGACCAACAGCACAATTCATGGGAGTGACCAGAGTTCACACATGGATGTCAGCCACAGTGATATGTGCATCAAAAGATTAAGCCCAGCCCCCCCTACCCCACTCTTTATGATATCCTTATCAGCCCCATCTCCCTTACTGAGATGTGTCCAGGCCCCATCCATGTGATCTATCACTAAATTAAAGAGTAGCCTTTTGAAGTGTAAAGGGAGTTTTTTCCTTTTCCCTCCAGTGTGTCCTTATCCAGCTCACAGGATTGCAGCAAACCACAAATCTGTCTGGGGGATTTCTGTCCTCATTATGTTTTCACCAGGCAGGCCTGTGCTTCCCAAAATGGAGCTCAGGGTCCTCCATGTAATGCACCATTGCAGGTACACTTACTCAGTGTACATCCACAGCACACTATCTGTCCAGCACTGTTCCTCCATGCATTGTACCCTTACATGTGCTTATGCATTCAGAAGACACATTCAGTCCGCACACACTGTTCAGCACTGAAACTTTTGTATATTTAACCAGGTGTGCTCTTTGCAAACACACACACACTGGCAGCACACAAACTCGCCCTTCATGTAGTGTACTCCATGCAAGCACACATACAGTCATCACATGCTTTTCCTGTCCATACACTGCACAGCACTACATCTCTCATGTAAGTTATTCTTTTCAGGCATATATTCACCCAGTACATGTACTAACAACACATGCACTGCACAGTACTGCTCCATCCTTGCAATGGTGGCGGCCACAAACTAAAAGTGGTGGGCGGGGGAAGGGGCACGAGGATGGGAGCACAGGAGGGGGAGCACGGGGGCACGGGGGATGGGAGGGCAGGAGGTGAGCGTGGGGGGAGGTTAATACTAATAACAAAATAAAGGAAAACTTACCTCCAGCAGCTGCTCCCACGTCAGGCCTCGGTCTTCCTTGTCCCAGCAGACACTGTGACTACGCTACAGACTCCCTGTGCACTACCCGCGCTACTCTCATGCTACGAGAGCAGCACGGGGATTGGCCTGAGTGGGCTGAAAAGGTGTTCCGCTCAGGGTCGGAGGCTGTGCAGTTTCTCCAGCCTGGCTGTTCAATGCAGCCGGGCTGGAGAAACCTAATTGCGCATGTGTGTTTTGCCAGCCTGAGACGGCCGGCGAAACACACATGCCCACTAAAAGAGTGCACGTAGCACTCCTCCTCCCCCCTCCCATGACCATAGCCCGCCCCTTCCGACTGCACCCTGGCTCAGCCAGCAACTGAAAAATAAAACAATGAAGTATATTGTTTTATTTTTCAGGTGCTGGCTCTGAGCCAGTGGGCAATGCTCCTCCGCCATTGCAGAGGAGCCTCCCCTGCATCCTTGTACTGTACCCTTCCCAGGCACACTCCTGCACACTGCAGCACTCCACATCTACCTGATGTGGGTCAAGGGTGAGTTAAGCACACAGCAGCGTAACATTTAAAACGTAAGTGAGCTTGTAGGCCTCACTCCAGTGGCACAAGGCAAAACGGTATTGTTCAGTACTAATGAACGTTACACAGTATGCTACCACCACCACGCTTGTGCTGCTTAACTAGCAGGGTAGCGCTTTGAGAGCCCCTCTCGGTCCATAAAGACCACAATCCATGAGACAGGCCTATGTCATGGCGCACATGCATGATCTGTGATCGCCTATGAAAAAAAATCAGCATTAGGGATCCAGACAAAAATACAGCTGGGCACTCATGGCAGGGGTACACGTCTTTACCATGCAAAGGACTTTTCCATCCCAACATCTAACTACATGTTCTATGCTATGTCATGTTTCCTATGGTATGCTATTGACAGTTGTTACTGAGGTCTTATCCTTGTGGGTACCATTTGCAAATTGTTCACCTATATTTGCTATGTGCGTTGAAAGTGTATTGATAATTTTCGGTGGCAGCGAAAAACATTTAATGCATCTACTATAGGTGTGCTATTGTTTCCCACTTAAAGACATTGCGCACTGTTAAAATAAAGACATATTGGGATTGCAGGAAATAAGGCTGATGCGATCCCCTTTCTTTCTTGTATTAGTTTGAGTTCAAAAAGTCAATTTAATCTCTTGTGTACTCTCACTGTCAATGTTCTTCAGCTCGGATTCTGAAAAACAGGTTCTTTGTTGTTGCTCGATGTTTTCACTGCTGCACTGAAAGCAGTTCTGACCCCTCGCGTCTTGACTCTTCAGAGCTCTGAACTGAACTGAAATTTGAGGTTTTGGATGAAGAGACATTTCAAAAGAAAGTCGGATTTGTCTCATGGTAGAATGAAACTTGATGCAGACTCTGAGCATAGGTTACGTGGTGTGATCAATGTGACATTCAGATTCTCCAACTACTAAAAGTGTTACAGCTAAGGCATTTTATAGCTAGAATTTAACACAAGTTTATACTTTTTTTTATTCCATGCCTGCAGCTTGGCAGCCCCGGGTTGGAACACGATGTTTCCTTTAATGGGTGCCTTGATTTATGAGGAAGTATATTACATTGTGCAAGGACTGGATCAACATTTGATCGGTGCTAACACTAAGACATGTTTATTCTATGGATTCATCGGCAAGCAGTTCCAACTCTATAGATCGTCAGGATATCTCAGTCAACAATTCCAACACTTTCATTTAAGCCAGAAATCTTTTTTAATTAAGTACCGGAGGTGGATAAATGGGTTTAGCGCTCACTGATGACACGTGCTGTGATTTACGTCTCAATTTCAAATTTGCATAAATTGACTCACAATTTCATCCTTCTGAGGTTGGTAAATGGAGATTGTTAAAGTTGGGATGTACTAACACCTTTTGTTTACAAATCTTACAAATGGCATAAGTGTTGTAGGGATGCCAAATAAAAATGACACGTTATTAATATTATTAATATAATTATTATTAATATAATTATTACTACCAGCCGTTTTTCAATTCCTACATAAATTGTTCGCTTTTGTAGGAAGTAAATCTGATTTAAACTGCTGAGTAAGTTTAGCAAACACTCCAGCCCCAGTGATCCTTCAGTCTAGGAAATCTACTATTGCCCTATGTTTCTATCTCAGTTGGAATCTGATATACCCCTGAGTAATAGAGGAAAATTCTTACATTTCTGGCACAACTGTTTAATTTCGGTGAAGAATACTCTCCATCATCGTGTTTCTCCTCTTGGTCTCGAACTTCCGCCAGAAATTTTAGGATTGGCCATTAACATCCAAATCTAAATAAGGTCCTTTGCCGGGAAAAGTTGTTGGGGGGCTTGCATGTTGAACGTGCACAATATGTTCATTGGAAGTTTAGATATATATCTAGCTGTAATTATAAATAGCAAAACAAAACTGATTAACGTATAATAATTTTGCCCATGATACATTTTATAATGCGTGGAATACTAGAAAATTCCTTGCTTCTGACAGTGTTATGCAGAACTTTGTGCTAGCCCAGAGTTGCTCGGATATGAATTTACCTTTAATAAATGAAAAAACAAGAGGCGTTTGACAAAACAAGAACAAGTTGGTTTGATTAAATGCTGCTGCTGGGAGAGCCTGGACAGACTGCGTCTTCTCAAAATCTCCCGATGTACAAAGTTTTGGCTCTCCATTTATACAGGTCATGAGGTACAAAGAAAAAACTTTGCTACATGCCAAAAAAGCATATTAGTTGCAAATCAACAAACGTGGGCATCTGATAAGGACACAGATGGCTCTCGACCTCGGGGAAAGCTATTGTGGGCCAGTGTGTATGTATCCAGATGTCCAGCATGAGGAGCGTGTGATCACTATGTGTGGTGTGCCTGTCATGTCCTGATTGGTTGAGTGTGCCTATCAGCATGTGGTACTTCTGCGGAATGCGGGCCTTTGGCCGAACGAGTTTTATTGGGGCCATTTATCTCAGACATGTTTGTGGTGTAACTTTCCATCTGTGGAATTAATCATGGTTTTCCTTGGGTGCGTGTTTGTCTTTGGTTTATGGGGGACCCCACCTGTGACCTGTTACTCGATAGGCGTGGACATGGGTCGCAGGGCCTGCCTGACCACGTATCACTGACTCAGGGTTGATGGAGAGGTCCCCTTGGGTGAATCTGACAGCAATGATGTGAGTTCATCGGCACGCCTACAAGTAATATGGCAGCCACTGGTATCATTTGTATCGACTTTATCATTATTACGCATACAGTTGTTATTTTGTACATTAATATCGCTTGTACTGATGTTAACAAGATTATGCTTTATCTGGTCTGAAAGTACGTTGACATTGTTCTTATTAATATTATCATAAGAGCATGGATCACAGAATACATTGGTATCATGATTGCTGATGTAGGCGCTGCTGTGCAGTTACAAGTACAATATACATTGACATTGCATTGATGGGCATTGTGCAGGTACAAGTGGTGGCATACGTTCACATCGCATTTACTGATATTGCTGTTGTCAGGCCTGCGCATATCATGACATTCATTGACATCGTATTCACCCATCTCAACATTCCTCCCTCTATTTGATTCATCAACTTCTCTATCCTCCTCATATGTCATGACAGTTATGTTATTTGAAAGTGTGTGTGTGTGTATAGAGCCGGTTGCGTTTTCCCTCCCTAAGTGCAAACTACCTATTTTGTGAACTGCGTTTTTACAGCAAGAAACCCGTACCTGTAGGAAACCACATAACAGAAGTGCAGCAATGAGAACTGGTGTGAACAACGTAAATAGTTTGGATACCTATAAGGGAATCCATGAAAAAATTAAATGTAACCAATCCTGCTCCGTGGCACCTCCCTCCTTCTTCATGTTGGTTTGTAGACAATGTTTTTCTTGGATAGCATGGGCTGATGACCCATTGTTGGACTTGGCCCTCATTGTCCCGAAATTTTTCGCTTTTCCCCCTGGCCTATGTATTTTACCATGTGTTTAAAATGTAATTGGGAAATACTGTGTAATGGTGTCACTGTCACCTTTAAAATGTACGCCATTCCGGCCTGCCTATGTGCCGCCTGACTGAGTTGAGTGGCGGTCTGGATGTTGTTTCCCAGCACTCCCAGCTTTTGGAGGGAAGCCTGGCACCCAGGGTGCTCTACACCTCCCCCTAAACCAGAAGGGACCGGTTTCCCAGGGCACCTTCCAGAAGCTTCCAGCCCTTTCTGGTAGGTGTGGTGAGGGGGGCTGTGCCTCCATGTGCTCAGACTGAGCGTGGACCTGAATGAGAGGGGACACTCTGCCAGGAGGTACCGCCACATTGGGCCTGTGTGCTGGCCCCTGTGCCCATCTGCACCCCTCCGCTGTCCACAGGGCCAGTGAGGGCTCTTTACTGGAGTGAAGACTGCTGTGTCAGGAGGAGTGCCACTTTATGGGAGATGACTGCTTCTAGGAGCTGCTGTCCTGTTCTGATGAGTACCCACTGCCTGCTGATCTTGCCCAGTATTGCCTGCCTGCTCTTCTGCCGTCCTAAGCCCAGCACCTGGTGAGCGCTATATCTTACTGCCCAGGAGGTAAGGAGCTGATGCCTGCAGCGCTGTGATTCCAAAGCGCTACATCTAAAGTGCCAGGAGTGAGGAGCTGACGCCTGCAGCGCTGTGCTGTCTAAGCGCTATATTCAAGGTGCCAGGGGAAGAGGAGCTGGCGCCTGCAGCGCTGTGCTGTGCTGTCTAAGCACTATATTTCAATTACCCCGCGGTGGTGATTGGGGCTCAGTCATCCCGTGGTTGGGGGGTGTATCGGGGCACATTGCTGGTGCCCGCCCCCGGTGCCAGTATTCTTTTGGGGGCATTGGATTACCCAGGAGAACAGAGAGAGGAGTGAGAGACCCTCCTGCCCTAGCGCTTTGCGCACCTTTGTTTTCGCTGCCCTAACTTTGCGGGACATAGGGCTTCTGAGCCCCTGAGAGAGGCCAGTTGGCCTGGGCCCAGTTTCAGAGTGTTGTGCCCCCGATTGGGGCGACCGGGGTTTATGCTGGCGGGGCCTATTGCCCCAAGTGATTTATTGCAGAATAGGGTTGTACGATGCATTTGTACCTAGGATGATACCTAATGCTTTTCCCTCAAGTTTGCAGTGCTGATTTTAGGCCTATTTTGTTCTAAGGGGGCCCCCTGCTAAGGTTATGGGAAGGCCTCATGTGCCATACCTCATGCGGCTAATGTGGCTTATGCCCCCCTGGTAGTATGGTTATGCATAAGGTGCTATTGAGATACCCCCTGGGTTTATGCTAATGGGAGTGATGCCTAATGATAACGCCTAATGCTCCTCCACTGAGTATGATGCCCACTGCTGATGTATGCCTTCATGCGCATAGTGTGTTTATATGCCTGACCGGATGTTTTCATTCTAGGCTTCATGTGTATGCCCGATGCTGTTGGCGTTCCGCCTAATGTTCATGCCCACAAGGATGCCTAATGCATGTGATTATGCCTATTGTGCATGTTTAATGCTTTCATGCCAACGTGGTTCAGGCTCATGCTTGCAGGCTACGGCAATGGTGCTTTATTCGTATGTCTAATGCTCACATGATTTGTGCTAATGTGCCCAATGCTTTTTCCTAGGGTGTACATTCCTGATGGTTATGCACCAATGATACTTTAGGCGTAGGTTACGCCTGATGCTAAACTTGAGTGGGGGCCTGATGTGATGCATAAAGCGTTGTTTAGATGCCCCAGGTTTATGCCTTCATGTTAAGGAGGATTGTGTGCCTAATATTGTTGCTTATGGACTTTCATTTATTCCTGTGCTTATGTTGGTTCTGGCAGCGGCCCGATTGGCGCTGCACTGTAAATAGTCCCCACTGTTTATATCTACCGGGTGCCGGTTGGCGCCGTGTTGACTACTGTGGTTACCACCTGCTATGCTGTTGCATAATACAAATGTTATTTTTCTTACTCAAACTGGTGTGGTCTCCTTTTTGTAGTGTGCCTGGTGTGTCGCCTGTGTGTGCTGCGCGGATGCTTTACACAATGCTCCTGGTTTAGCCTTCCCGCTCCGCACCACGCTACCCGTTTCCAACATTGGTGTTCAGCGGTGGAATAGGACTTGTGTTTGCGCAGTACCACAGCGACAACTGGTTGCACTACAAAGGGTGCATTTGAGAGTAATCACAGGTTTTGGGGATTATTTTTCCTGATTGTGTTGCGCCCTGGAAGTGTCCTTTTGAATTGTGCCCTCCTGTAGGCAGATCTTGCCCCTAGGTCCCTTGTCTTGCACTGTGTTGTGGTGTCTTGCCAAAATGGAATCTGCCTTTGATTTGGACAATCTGTCTAAGTACAGTGTGTTGGAGTTGAGGGGGTTCTGTGAGGAGAGAGACATAGTAGTAAGTGGGTCAGACACCAAGCCAGTCCTTCAGGGATTCCTGATCCAATGGCAAGAGGATGAGTTGGGACCGGGAGCACTATGAGCAAGAGAGGGCCCTGGCCGTATGCCAGGAGGGTGGCCCTAAGGATCCTGAACAGGAGTGTTAGACTTGGCATCTTTTGGCGTGTTTCCCCTGACTTTTTGCTTTCTGACCTCCCGGTTTTTACTCTGTTTTTGCTGGTGTAATGATTCTGCGCACTTTCCTCACTGCTGTCCAGTGGGAAAGTGCAAGTGCTCCTGTATAAAATGTGTTACGGATTGGCGTTTCCATGATTGGCCTATTTGGTTTATGTGTCAGTCCCTTGTAAAGTGCACTGCGAGTGCCAGGGCCTATAGACCAAATGCTGTTGGTGGGCTGCAGCACTGGATTGTGCCACCCACGCAAACAGCCCGTAAAGTGTAACTCGGGCCTGCCATTGCAGAGCCTGTGCGCAGCCTGGGGCTGCCATGTCGACTTGGCAAGTGCGCACACGTGCAAGTCCCTAAACCTTCCCTTTTCTACATGTTAGTCACCCCTAAGGTAGGCCCAAGGTACCCCTGTGGGCAGGGTGCGTTGTATGCGAAAGGTAGGACATGCCCTGGTGTGTGTGGCATGTCCTGATAGTGAATTACAGCCTAGTTCGTTTTTCACTATTGCAAGGCTACCTGTTCCCCATAGGCCAGAACGGGCAGTTTTGATTATTACAGTTTATAATCCTAACTGACCCCGGGAACATGGTAGAAATTCGAGTTTAGTATGCCTGGACTCAGAATGATAAAATGCATCTTTTAGTGAAGTTGGTTTTAACATTCTGCGTTTGAAAATACCACTTTTAGAAAGTGGGTATTTTCTTGTCTAACCATCCAAGCCTGCCTCTGCGAGGTTGTGTATTCCTTGTCTGGAGTGTGAGTGACAGGGGCTGGGGGATGCCAGGAGACAGGGTGAGTCAGCACAGGGCTGAATAGCAAGATCTACATGTAGATGGGTGGGAGGAGTTGCACCTGGGCCCTGAATAGGACAGTGCCTTCCCTCCACAATGCTGGCTCCACCTCCTGTGGTGCGTCTGATGTCCCTGGCCTACTCTCTGAAAGAAGGGACGGAGACTTGTCAACAAAGTGCTCCAGAACTGGTTTGGACTAGGCAAAGGCCTCTCTGCCTTCAGAGAACAAAGGAATTTGGGATATAAATATTGGGGCCCTGACCCCATGAATTTAGATCTCACTGGAATCAAGGAACCTGCCAAGACGAAGAGCTGGAAGAGCTGCCAGGAGGAGTACTGCCCCTTTGCTGTGTTGTTGCTTTGTTGGGTTGGCCTGCAGCTGCTGCTTCTGCCTTGGGCAGTGAAAGGACTGAACTTTCTACAAACTTGTGCTGAGTATCTCCAAGGGCCTGGAACCGAGCTGGCCTCCTGTTAAGAAGTCTCAGGGACTACAAAGACTTCACAAGCCTCTGGGTACCGCTTCTGGAACGCTGTTTCAGTTGCCACAGAGGAAGGGAACTTCAACCGACTCCGTCAACCGAATCCATCCCTGACCGGTGACCTGTTTGCACCGCAGACCGCATCGCCCCTCTTCGCATCGCAACCCTGGTCTCACCGTAGGCGACGTCCGACGCCGTCAACATCGAGCCGCTGCTTGCACCGTGACCTGTGGGCACCGCAGTTCGCATCGCATCGCTTCACTGAACCAGCCGGACCCGACCGACGCGGTCGCTGCAACTGGCTCAACAGTCGTGACCGCATCGCATTTGGGGCACCGCTCGCACGTTTACGACGCACCGCTCCGACTCGCACCGCTGTCCGACGCCAGCTCCCGCACTCCGGCTTGGTCGCCTGCATCGCAACCTGTCAGCACCGCATCGAGCATCGTCTCACCCTGCATCGCACGCCCTGGACTCACCGACTCCGTCTGCACGACGCTCATCGAGCCGCTGCCTGCACCGCATCGAGGGACACCGCACCTTGCGTCGCTCCGTCTTGCACCGCAACCGCAACGAACGCCGACCGGCTCGTACACTCCGTACCAGCCACAACGAGAAAGGTACTGTGACCGAGTCTGTTCACGACTCTGCTGGCCCGTATCGACGCGGTCGGCTGGAACTGTTAGACTCTGTGGTTTTCAGCATCGCAGTAGGCTCGGACGGAGCTACCGACTCGTACGAACTTTGTTTTTGAACTATTCCTGCAAAGAAGAAGTTACCTTATCAAGCATTCATTTTTAAAGTATAGTATTGTGGATTTTTGTCGTAATTGGTCTTGTCTTGAGTATATAAAAATTGGTTATTTTTCTAAACTGGTGTGGTGTCCGTTTGTAGTGCTTACACTGTATTACTGTTGGTTATGTGCAAATGCTTTACACACTGCCTCTGAATTAAGCCTGACTGCTCGTGCCAAGCTACCCCGAGGGTGAGCAGGGGTTACTTCACGAGTGTAACACCCTTACCCTGACTAGGAAGAAGGGTCCCTACTTGGACAAAGGTGCAAGCCCTTGCCAACTAGAGATCCCATTTCTAACATTGGTTGTCAGCGGTGAGGATAGGACTTGTGTTTTCACTTGACTTACAGTGATTGGTGTGCACTACTACCATATCGCAGACCATTACGTACCACATACTGGTTCTTTTTCTTTTGGCCTATTTTTGATCTTGCCAGTTTTCAACTCACTACTTTTGTCATGCCTGACTCAGCTGCATCATCCGTTGCATCTCTGGAAGTTCTCTTTGAGGAGGATAGGTTGGAAACCTACGCCGTAAAGGAACTACGAGCAATTTGTAAAAACCTGAAAGTCCAAATTAAAGGCCTCACAAGGAAGGAGGAGCTACAGAAGGCGCTGAGGGCCTGGGTAGCAGCCAGACATGCCAGTGGGCAGCCTGGTAATCTCAGTGAGGAGGTGGAGGAGCCTATTTCCAGGGTGGATGTGCTTTTGGGTGGGGGAACCCGCCAGGTCAGGCAGCAGCAGTCTGTCCCCAGAGGAGCTGGAGGACAGGCGGGAGGCAAGGCAGTTTGAGCTACAGAAGCTCAGGCTGGAGAGTGAGCGGGAGGAGAAGAGATTGGCCATGGAGGAGAAGAAGATGCTCTTAGAGCATGAGAGAGAACTGAAGGAGCTAGAACTTAGGAGTAAGTCAGGCTCAGATGGTGGCAGCAATTCGTCCAGAAAGGCAGACAGGATTGTGCACATTCCCAAGAATGTAGGCAAGGAGTTCAAGAAGGGGGATGACATACAAAGGTGGTTTCAGGGTTATGAGGCAGCCATACACATGAATAGGGTCCCTGAGGAGAATTGGGGAGCAGGATTGTGGCCACTTTTCCCTGAAGAAGCAAGGGATGCTCTGATAGCTTTGGGTAAGGGGTATCACCTCACCTATGCTGACATGAAGGATGCCCTTCTCACTAAGTATGGTCTTACTCCTGAAAAGTACAGGGATCAGTTCAGGTCCAGTAAGAAGTCTGATGCCAACACTTGGTTGGAATGTGTGGATGTGTTCTGCAGGTCTCTGGATGGCTGGGTAAAGGGCAGTAGTGTAACAGATTTTCAGGGGCTCTACAACTTGATTGCATGGGAGCACTTGTCTAGTCTATGTTTTGCAGATCTGCGCCAGCACCTAGTGGATAGTAAGCTAACTGACCCCAGGAAGCTTGCTATGGAGGCGGACCGCTGGGTGAGTACCAGGGTTCACAAGAAAGCGTTTGGGGAGACTCAGCCAAAGGTGGGCAGGGTCCCCAGCAGAAAAGTGGGGGGACAAGGGTAAAGCACAGGAGTTCTCTAAAGGGCCCCAAACTAGTACCCAGGGTAAAGGTTCCCAGCCCCCCGGTGATAAGAAGAAAGGGGTCTCTACAGGGAAGCCTGTTGAGACCGGCCCCCGCAAGTGTTATGCATGTGACCAGGTAGGTCACTTTAAGGGGGACCCCAAGTGCCCAAAGGGGACACAGCCACGCACCGGTGGACAGTCCAAAGTGTTGGCTAGTGTAGCGCTTGGGGAGGAGGGGTGCCCACAGGAGGGTGGGGATCCCGCAGAAATGACCCTTGTCTCACTAGGGGACAGTGAGATGGTCCCAGGAAACCAGGTGCCCCCTAACACAAAGAAATATAGCACCTGGGTGACCATCAATGGGAACAGGGTAGAGGCTCTCAGAGATACTGGAGCCAGTGTGACCTCAGTCCGGTGTCACCTGGTCTCTGAGAAGCAGGTAGTCCCAGGGGCATTCCACCAAGTAGTTGCTGTAGACAACTCTGAGCGCCAGTGTATGGTGGCGCAGGTTCCCTTTGAATGGGGGGGTCTCAGGTCCCTTGAGGGTGGTTGTGAGCCCTACCATGCCTGTAGATTGTCTGCTAGGTAACGACCTGGAGCAGTCCTTATGGAAGGATGTTGAGCTCAGGTCTCACTTGGAGATGCTTGGGTTGCCAGAGTGGGCATGCGTGTCTACTCGGTCAATGTCAGCCAAAAGGGTGATCAAGAGGACTTGGAGCCTGGAACAGTGGCCCAAGTCCCTGCCAAGAGAAAGGGCAGGGGGCGCGGGAAACCGGCCCCCGAAGTTCCCACGGACCGGGAGGAGGCGGACCTCGAGGGGACGCCCGGTGCCTACAGGGGAGCAGGTAGCCAAACTGGGAGACATCTCTGAGCTGACCCATTGGCAGCAAGAAGGGGGTCCCACCAGGAGGAGTTCTGCAGGGAGCAGAACGAGTGCCCTACTCTGGAGGGTCTGCGGCGGCAGGCTGCAGACCAGGCAGCTGGTAATCAGTCCGGGTCACATCTGATCTACTGGGAGAGTGGTCTCCTATACAGTGAGCCTAAGGTTGCTGAGCCTGGGTCAGCCCGTGTGCTGGTGGTACCCCAGCGCTTCAGGACCTTCCTATTGGTCTGGCTCATGACGTGCCTTTGGCAGGACATTTGGGGCAGGACAAGACCTTTGACAGGCTTGTCACCCACTTCTTTTGGCCCCAAATGCGAAGGCAGTCAGATGCACACTGTAGGTCTTGCCAAACTTGCCAGGCAAGTGGTAAGAGTGGGAGGAAGGTCAAAGCTCCTCTCCAACCTTTTCCTGTTGTTGGAACACCCTTTGAAAGGGTAGGGATGGATATTGTGGGGCCACTGGACCCCAAGACAGCCATGGGCAACAGGTACATCCTGGTCTTGGTGGACCATGCCACCCGGTACCCGGAGGCAATCCCTCTCAGGACAACGACAGCGCCAGTGGTGGGCCGGGCGTTAATGGGGATCGTTTCCCGTGTGGGATTCCCCAGAGAGGTGGTTTCTGATAGGGGACCAATTTCATATCCAAGTATATGACATCCCTGTGGAAGGAGTGTGGTGTAACCTACAAGTTCACCACTCCTTACCACCCACAAGGAAACGGTCTGGTGGAGAGATTCAACCAGACCTTGAAAGGCATGATCAAGGGTCTAACAGAACTCATGAGGCGTAAGTGGGACGTCCTCTTGCCATGCCTACTCTTTGCATACAGGGAGGTGCCTCAGAAGTCTCTTGGGTACAGCCCCTTTGAGCTCCTGTATGGCCACCCTGTCAGAGGACCTCTGAGTTTGGTAAAGGAAGGCTGGGAGGCAGCTCCCAGGAAAACTCCCCAGGATGTGTTTAGCTACATGCTGGCCTTTAGAAACCAAACTGCCCGCTTCAGGAAACTCGCTCAGGCGAACCTAGAAGCAAGCCAGGAAGAAATGAAGAGATGGTATGACCAGACTGCCACTCTGGTCGAATTTCAACCTGGGCAGAAAGTGTGGGTCATGGCCCCAGTGGCACCTTGTGCCTTGCAGGACAAGTGGACTGGGCCATATGAGGTGGTGGAGCGCAAAAGTGACGTCACCTACCTGGTGGATTTGCAAGCTCCAAGGAACCCTTTGAGGGTCCTTCACGTGAACCGCCTTAAGCCCCACTTCGAGAGGTCCGAAGTGAGTATGCTCTTGGCGACAGATGATGGGGTGGAAGAGGAGAGTGAGCCTCTCCCTGACCTCCTGTCTACCAAGGAGCATGATGGGTCAGTAGAAGGTGTGATCCTCTCCCCTACTCTGACTCAGGAGCAGCAGGGGACTGTCACCAGTTGTTGGGACAGTTCGCCCCACTGTTCTCGCTGACCCCCGGTGTTACTCACTGGTGTACCCATGACGTGGACACTGGTGACAGCCCTCCTGTGAAGCACAAGATTTACAGGTTGACTGACCGGGTCAGAGCCAGCATCAAGGAGGAGGTCTCTAAGATGTTGGCGTTAGGGGTGATTGAGCCCTCCCACAGTCCTTGGGCCAGCCCAGTGGTCTTGGTCCCAAAGGCTGCTGCGCCCGGTGCCACTCCAGAACTCCGGTTTTGTGTGGACTACCGTGGGCTCAATGCCGTCACCAGGACTGATGCGCACCCCATCCCCAGAGCTGATGAGCTCATTGATCAGTTGGGAGCTGCCCGGTTCCTCAGCACGTTTGATTTGATGTCTGGGTACTGGCAGATTGCCTTAACCGATGGGGCCAAGGAGAGATCAGCATTCTCAACCCCAGAAGGTCATTACCAATTCCGGGTGATGCCCTTTGGGTTGAAGAATGCCCCTGCCACCTTTCAGAGGTTGGTCAATCAGGTGTTGGCTGGGCTGGAGGATTTCAGTGCCGCCTACCTGGATGACATTGCTGTGTTCAGTTCCAGCTGGGAAGAACATTTACAGCACCTTGAGAAAGTGTTGAGGGCTCTGCAAGGTGCAGGCCTCACGATCAAGGCCAGTAAGTGCCAGATCGGGCAGGGTTCTGTGGTGTACTTGGGACACCAGGTAGGAAGCGGCAAGGTGGCGCCCCTACAACCCAAGATTGACACCATTCTGGCTTGGGAGCCCCCAAGACCCAGACAGAGGTGAGAGCCTTCTTAGGTCTCACCGGCTACTATAGGAGATTTGTTAAGGGCTATGGCACCATCGTTGCCCCCTTAACAGAGCTGACTTCTAAGAAGCAGCCCAGGAAAGTGATCTGGACTGAGTCCTGCCAGAAAGCTTTTGATGCCCTGAAGGCAGCCATGTGCACGGCGCCCGTGCTCAAGGCACCTGACTTCTCCAAGGAATTCGTCGTGCAGGCTGATGCTTCAGAGCATGGTGTGGGAGCGGTGCTCTCACAACTGAACAAAGAGGGCCTGGATCAGCCTGTAGTCTTCCTTAGCAGGAGACTACTTCCCAGGGAATAGAGGTGGAGTGCCATAGAAAGGGAAGCTTTTGCTGTGGTCTGGGCGCTGAAGAAGTTGAGACCATACCTGTTTGGGACTCACTTCCGGGTTCAGACAGACCACAGGCCCCTCAGATGGTTGATGCAAATGAGGGGTGAGAATCCAAAACTGCTGAGGTGGTCCATCTCCCTACAGGGAATGGACTTTACGGTGGAACACCGTCCTGGTACAGAACACGCCAACGCAGATGGTCTGTCCAGGTTCTTCCGCCTTAGTGAAGAGAACTCCAATGGGGTTGGGTAGTTCTCCCTACTTTCAGCTGGAGGGGACATGTGTTAGACTTGGCATCTTTTGGCGTGTTTCCCCTGACTTTTTGCTTTCTGACCTCCCGGTGTTTACTCTGTTTTTGCTGGTGTAATGATTCTGCGCACTTTCCTCACTGCTGTCCAGTGGGAAAGTGCAAGTGCTCCTGTATAAAATGTGTTACGGATTGGCGTTTCCATGATTGGCCTATTTGGTTTATGTGTCAGTCCCTTGTAAAGTGCACTGCGAGTGCCAGGGCCTATAGACCAAATGCTGTTGGTGGGCTGCAGCACTGGATTGTGCCACCCACGCAAACAGCCCGTAAAGTGTAACTCGGGCCTGCCATTGCAGAGCCTGTGCGCAGCCTGGGGCTGCCATGTCGACTTGGCAAGTGCGCACACTTGCAAGTCCCTAAACCTTCCCTTTTCTACATGTTAGTCACCCCTAAGGTAGGCCCAAGGTACCCCTGTGGGCAGGGTGCGTTGTATGCGAAAGGTAGGACATGCCCTGGTGTGTGTGGCATGTCCTGATAGTGAATTACAGCCTAGTTCGTTTTTCACTATTGCAAGGCTACCTGTTCCCCATAGGCCAGAACGGGCAGTTTTGATTATTACAGCTTATAATCCTAACTGACCCCGGGAACATGGTAGAAATTCGAGTTTAGTATGCCTGGACTCAGAATGATAAAATGCATCTTTTAGTGAAGTTGGTTTTAACATTCTGCGTTTGAAAATACCACTTTTAGAAAGTGGGTATTTTCTTGTCTAACCATCCAAGCCTGCCTCTGCGAGGTTGTGTATTCCTTGTCTGGAGTGTGAGTGACAGGGGCTGGGGGATGCCAGGAGACAGGGTGAGTCAGCACAGGGCTGAATAGCAAGATCTACATGTAGATGGGTGGGAGGAGTTGCACCTGGGCCCTGAATAGGACAGTGCCTTCCCTCCACAATGCTGGCTCCACCTCCTGTGGTGCGTCTGATGTCCCTGGCCTACTCTCTGAAAGAAGGGACGGAGACTTGTCAACAAAGTGCTCCAGAACTGGTTTGGACTAGGCAAAGGCCTCTCTGCCTTCAGAGAACAAAGGAATTTGGGATATAAATATTGGGGCCCTGACCCCATGAATTTAGATCTCGCTGGAATCAAGGAACCTGCCAAGACGAAGAGCCGGAAGAGCTGCCAGGAGGAGTACTGCTCCTTTGCTGTTTTGTTGCTTTGTTGGGTTGGCCTGCAGCTGCTGCTTCTGCCTTGGGCAGTGAAAGGACTGAACTTTCTACAAACTTGTGCTGAGTATCTCCAAGGGCCTGGAACCGAGCTGGCCTCCTGTTAAGAAGTCTCAGGGACTACAAAGACTTCACAAGCCTCTGGGTACCGCTTCTGGAACGCTGTTTCAGTTGCCACAGAGGAAGGGAACTGCAACCGACTCCGTCAACCGAATCCATCCCTGACCGGTGACCTGTTTGCACCGCAGACCGCATCGCCCCGCTTCGCATCGCAACCCTGGTCTCACAGTAGGCGATGTCCGACGCCGTCAACATCGAGCCGCTGTTTGCACCGTGACCTGTGGGCACCGCAGTTCGCATCGCATCGCTTCACTGAACCAGCCGGACCCGACCGACGCGGTCGCTGCAACTGGCTCAACAGTCGTGACCGCATCGCATTTGGGGCACCGCTCGCACGTTTGCGACGCACCGCTCCGACTCGCACCACTGTCCGACGCCAGCTCCCGCACTCCGGCTTGGTCGCCTGCATCGCAACCTGTCAGCACCGCATCGAGCATCATCTCACCCTGCATCGCACGCCCTGGACTCACCGACTCCGTCTGCACGACGCTCATCAAGCCGCTGCCTGCACCGCATCGAGGGACACCGCACCTTGCATCGCTCCGTCTTGCACCGCAACCGCGACGAACGCCGACCGGCTCGTACACTCCGTACCAGCCACAACGAGAAAGGTACTGTGACCGAGTCTGTTCACGACTCTGCTGGCCCGTATCGACGCGGTCGGCTGGAACTGTTAGACTCTGTGGTTTTCAGCATCGCGGTAGGCTCGGACTGAGCTACCGACTCGCACTGAACTTTGTTTTTGAACTATTCCTGCAAAGAAGAAGTTACCTTATCAAGCATTCATTTTTAAAGTATAGTATTGTGGATTTTTGTCGTAATTGGTCTTGTCTTGAGTATATAAAAATTGGTTATTTTTCTAAACTGGTGTGGTGTCCGTTTGTAGTGCTTACACTGTATTACTGTTGGTTATGTGCAAATACTTTACACACTGCCTCTGAATTAAGCCTGACTGCTCGTGCCAAGCTACCCCGAGGGTGAGCAGGGGTTACTTCACGAGTGTAACACCCTTACCCTGACTAGGAAGAAGGGTCCCTACTTGGACAAAGGTGCAAGCCTTTGCCAACTAGAGATCCCATTTCTAACAAGGAGGTACAAGATGACAGGGCGGGGACACCAGTAGGTAGTGAGGACCCCATAGATAGGGAGTCCCTTGCTGGGTCCAGTCCCAGGGGCACTGCCCCATCCCTTTCCCTGTCCCCAGAAGAGTGGGTAGATAGGAGGGAAGAAAGGGAGCATCAGCTGGCGCTGGAAAGGCTCAGAGTGGAGCTAGCGCAGCTGAGAGTTGAAGAAAAGAGGCTAGAGACCGAGAGGGTCCTAGCACAGGAGAGAATGGCTGAGGCGGAGAGGGCCTTCGCCAGGGAAAGACTAGCTCAGGGGTGTAGGTTGTCCCCTGAGAGTGGTTTCTGTGGTCTGGATTCACCAGTGAGGGTGGGATCCAGTGGTGGCAGCGAGAGTGAAGCCAGTGCAGGAAGTCCCACTCCCAGAGCCCGGAAGATGGGGCCTGATCCCCAGAAGGAGGGGGGCAGGTTGGAATTTAGGGGCGGCAAGAAACTGTCCCATCAGTCTTGGGGGGAGTATGTGGACGTGTGTTGGACCGCACTGGAGGAGTGGATGGTGTGTGGCGCCGTGACAGATGGGGAAGGGCTGTTCCGTCTGATTATCAGGGAGCACGTGCTCAGGAGTTGTTTACCAGGTTGCGCCACCACCTGTTGCAGTGTGGGCTCTCCGACCCCAGGGAGCTTGCACGGGAGGCAGACCTTTGGGTGAGTGCCAGAGAGTCTGAGAGGGCATTGGGGAGTGATCCTGAAGGGAGTGGTGCAGGGATCTCCCAACCCAGCGAGGTGGGAGAGGTGGAGAATAGCCCAGCTAGGTCCCAGGATAGTGAGAGGGTTGTAGGGCCTCACATCCTATCTATAGGAAGGAGTGAGACGGGGAGGTGTCCCGAGGTGCCCCAACCGCAGTCTCAGGGCCTGGAGAGTTCCATAAGGGAACCCCAGGTTGGGAGCCTAGGCTGTCCCGATGGGCCATCCATGGAAGGGGATCCCCCAGTGTCAGGAGAACCCGGGGCATCTATAATCCGAGCTCCAGGGGTTCTGGGGTCTGCTCAGCCACAGGGTTTAGATCCTGGGCTGGGGTGCCAGGTTCAGGGGCTGCCTGACCTGGAGGGAGGGGCACTTGTAATCAAGGTCCCTACCAGTTTCACTTCCAGGGGTACTTCTCCATGTGGGAGGGTGCGGAACTCTGGAAGGGGGTGCAGAGGGAGGAAGGACTCGCCTCTGGCACCGGCTCAGCCACAGGGCTTAAATCCTGGGTTGGGAGGCCAGGGACAGGTACTGCCTGACCTGGCGGGAGGGACGTCTGTAAGCAGTGTCCCTCCGGAGCTGTCTTCCAGGGGTACCACTCCAGTTGGGAGGGTGCAGAACTCTGGGAGGGGGTGCAGAGGGAGGGAGGACTCGCCTCTGGCACCGGGGCAACCTAAGGGTCTAGACACTGGGTTGGTGGATCGGATGCAGGGTCACGGCCCTGGAAGAGTGAGAGAGTGGTGTTCTGAGGGTGCCCCGCATAGGAGGAGAGGGCGGAACCCCAGAAGGAGAGGTAGGGGGAGGAGAGCCTCGCCCCGGACTGCTGGTCAACCTGAGGGTGCGGACCCTAGGTGGGAGGACCAGTGGCAGTTTGGCACTGCACAGAGGAGAAGGAGGGTGGCCGACGGGTACTACGGGCCTGGGGCTACTGCCCCCCGCTCTGTGAGACCGCAAGGGCCAGAGACATCTGGACGGCCTAGCACCTGGTCCTGGCCGCGGACAACTAGGGAGCACCAGTGGGGTGGCTTAGTTGGTCCGGGGAGGTTTGAGAGAGGGAACCATCGGGTTCCGGAGTGGCGAAGAACCTGCGGGTGCCCCTGCAGTTGTGGGCCCGCGTCCAAGTTTTTTCACCCTAAGCAGGGAAGCCCATCAAGGCATTGATTGGTCTACCCTGGCTTTGGCTGGGAGGGGGTTGTGTTGGACTTGGCCCTCATTGTCCCGAAATTTTTCGCTTTTCCCCCTGGCCTATGTATTTTACCATGTGTTTAAAATGTAATTGGGAAATACTGTGTAATGGTGTCACTGTCACCTTTAAAATGTACGCCATTCCGGCCTGCCTATGTGCCGCCTGACTGAGTTGAGTGGCGGTCTAGATGTTGTTTCCCAGCACTCCCAGCTTTTGGAGGGAAGCCTGGCACCCAGGGTGCTCTACACCTCCCCCTAAACCAGTAGGGACCGGTTTCCCAGGGAACCTTCCAGAAGCTTCCAGCCCTTTCTGGTAGGTGGGGTGAGGGCGGCTGTGCCTCCATGTGCTCAGACTGAGCGTGGACCTGAATGAGAGGGGACACTCTGCCAGGAGGTACCGCCACATTGGGCCTGTGTGCTGGCCCCTGTGCCCATCTGCACCCCTCCGCTGTCCACAGGGCCAGTGAGAGCCCTTTACTGGAGTGAAGACTGCTGTGTCAGGAGGAGTGCCACTTTATGGGAGATGACTGCTTCTAGGAGCTGCTGTCCTGTTCTGATGAGTACCCACTGCCTGCTGATCTTGCCCAGTATTGCCTGCCTGCTCTCCTGCCGTCCTAAGCCCAGCACCTGGTGAGCGCTATATCTTACTGCCCAGGAGGTAAGGAGCTGATGCCTGCAGCGCTGTGATTCCAAAGCGCTACATCTAAAGTGCCAGGAGTGAGGAGATGACGCCTGCAGCGCTGTGCTGTCTAAGCGCTATATTCAAGGTGCCAGGGGAAGAGGAGCTGGCACCTGCAGCGCTGTGCTGTGCTGTCTAAGCGCTATATTTCAATTACCCCGCGGTGGTGAGTGGGGCTCAGTCATCCCGTGGTTGGGGGGTGTGTCGGGGCACATTGCCGGTGCCCGCCCCGGTGCCAGTATTCTTTTGGGGGCATTGGATTACCCAGGAGAACAGAGAGAGGAGTGAGAGACCCTCCTGTCCTAGCGCTTTGCGCACCTTTGTTTTCGCTGCCTTGACTTTGCGGGACATAGGGCTTCTGAGCCCCTGAGAGAGGCCAGTTGGCCTGGGCCCAGTTTCAGAGTGTTGTACGATGCATTTGTACCTAGGATGATACCTAATGCTTTTCCCTCAAGTTTGCAGTGCTGATTTTAGGCCTATTGTGTTCTAAGGGGCGCCCTGCTAAGGTTATGGGATGGCCTCATGTGCCATACCTCATGCGGCTAATGTGGCTTATGCCCCCTGGTAGTATGGTTATGCATAAGGTGCTATTGAGATGCCCCCTGGGTTTATGCTAATGGGAGTGATGCCTAATGATAACGCCTAATGCTCCTACACTGAGGATGATGCCCACTGCTGATGTATGCCTTCATGCGCATAGTGTGTTTATATGCCTGACCGGATGTTTTCATTCTAGGCTTCATGTGTATGCCCGATGCTGTTGGCGTTCCGCCTAATGTTCATGCCCACAAGGATGCCTAATGCATGTGATTATGCCTATTGTGCATGTTTAATGCTTTCATGCCAACGTGGTTCAGGCTCATGCTTGCAGGCTACGGCAATGGTGCTTTATTCGTATGTCTAATGCTCACATGATTTGTGCTAATGTGCCCAATGCTTTTTCCTAGGGTGTACATTGCTGATGGTTATGCACCAATGATACTTTAGGCGTAGGTTACGCCTGATGCTAAACTTGAGTGGGGGCCTGATGTGATGCATAAAGCGTTGTTTAGATGCCCCAGGTTTATGCCTTCATGTTAAGGAGGATTGTGCGCCTAATATTGTTGCTTATGGACTTTCATTTATTCCTGTGCTTATGTTGGTTCTGGCAGCGGCCCGATTGGCGCTGCACTGTAAATAGTCCCCACTGTTTATATCTACCGGGTGCCGGTTGGCGCCGTGTTGACTACTGTGGTTACCACCTGCTATGCTGTTGCATAATACAAATGTTATTTTTCTTACTCAAACTGGTGTGGCCTCCTTTTTGTAGTGTGCCTGGTGTGTCGCCTGTGTGTGCTGCGCGGATGCTTTACACAATGCTCCTGGTTTAGCCTTCCCGCTCCGCACCACGCTACCCGTTGCCAACACCCATTATCCAGGTCATTCCCAGGATAAAAGTATAATAGGAAGCACCAATCTTGGAACATACTGCACCGTCCATATCAGTCATCAAGCCCTACATGTTGCATCACCATAAGGTGGATGGCTCTCAGCTCCTCTTTGATGACGGTAAGGGCAAGCTCAGTACTGTTCATGAGTTTCATCATCTCCCATCTGGTTATTTGTAACCAGTGGGCGTTGGCTTTTGTTTGCATGGTGAAAAAGGGTATTGATCCTCCAGCATTTACTTGGTCTTCTGTGAACAGTCTGAATTCTTTTAGGAATGTCCTTGTACTGAGCCCAGCCAAAATACTCAGCTGTTCTTCTCCTTCAAGCTTGATGCAACAGAGTTGTTGTCTCCTGAAACGGATGCTGATGCAGTTTAGATATATCTTCTCCAGGGATAACCGGGGCTGGGGTGTGTATGGTCACAAGGGTGCAGAGGACACACCATCCGGGGACGAGCTGGGCAGAGGCAAGGTCCTCACATTGCTAATACAGATATATCAATGTAGAGGTGCCCCATTGCAGGTCCAGTATGTGGATTACTGCACTGCAATTTTCATTCCTACCCAACAGTATGGTTCCTCTGCCTCTGAGTACAGCATAAGTTTCCATAGAATCAGGGGTTGCCCCTTCCCCTCCAACCACGCATACCTATCGATCATGGTATCCCAGGTTTCTTGGCACGGGTGTCTATGCTGGCATTGGACCCCTCCCATGGCACTCATTCCCCCTCATGATTGAGAGGAGTGGCCCTTCGCTGGAATTCCATGTCCGGGGTCCACTGATCATTAACAAAGGTGGCCCCAATGATGTTAAGAGCCACCCTGGGACTGCAGATGGAGGCGGGAGCAGACGTGCTTGTGCACTGGTGTAGTGGTCTTGCTACCTCAAGGAACCTCTTTTTAACAAAGTCCCGGGGCCAAACAGTGTCTTCTCCTATGGTGCCCCTTCGGCACATACTGTCTACCTCAGATTGGATAGCACTTGGCTCAGTGAAAAGTTATAGTGCAGTGGGGTTGGTCTCATACCGGGTGATGTTTACTAGAGTCCTACGGGGTTCTACTCGGTTGGGTTGTATTTTTGCTTTGATCCTATATAGATACAGATGGATGAGGTATTTTTCTTTTTCGGGGACTGTCTCCTGTGATAATTTTAGCCTGTCTGTGCCTACGGCGTGAGATATCAGAGAGCAGATGTAACATGATCTATTCGTAGTTGAGGTACCTATACTGCTCATATACCAATACCAGGTGTTGTGTAGGAGTGTGCTGTATAGTGCAGGAGGAATACTAGCATTTGGTTCAGTGTACGTGTAGGTGAGGTAGAGAAGTCTCTGTGCATGTGTTGCATGAATGAAGAATTAGAGCTTACGAAATCATGTACATTTTTGGTTCTGGAGGGGCTCGAAAGCACCCTGACTAAGGAGAGCGTGTACAAAAATATAAGGGTACATAACTTGAAAAGCGTTTGTCGAATGTAGAATCATCTTTTTTTTTTTTTTTTACATTTTTATTGGCATTTCGTTATGCATTTATCAACACACATTTTTGTTCAGACATAAATCATAGAAGTTCTCTTACATACGGAATATTACAGAGTCTAGTATGTTTCCTAAACACTTTATGTCCCAAGCTTATCTTCAGAGAGGGGCCCAGTAGGCATGGTTCTCAGCAATCAACGTTTCTCATTTCTGCCCTTACATGGCCTAATTTTAGGGTGCCTGTTCCCATGCCCGCTTGGCCCTTTAAGAGTTTGTGCTTCCTTTACCACTCAGGGTAGCTATGTCTGGGTATGTGGTGTCTCTGCCATCTCAGGATCGCATATACATAGATCTTATCAAACAAGGGGTTTTGAACAGGGTTTCTAGCTGCCTGTCAGGGTCCTACACGGCGAGAGCAGACAAGCGGTCATCAGGAGGAGCACCTACCTTGATGTAAGTGTGACTACAGGGGTTCTCTCCTTGTCTCTCGCCAGTTTTAACATTGTCTTAAGGTAAACTCGTACCAGGGGATAGTACTATTTAGGGCATACCTCGGTGCAGGAACAAATAGTTCTGGCACTACCGTACTTCAGGAAACGAAGGGACCTAGATCCTGGGACCGGTAAAGTCCTGATGAAGGCTGGCATGACCCTGCACTAGGGGCACATAATAACGACTGAAACATGTCGACAAATTGGCAGTAAGGAGGGGTGTAAGGAGCTCATAACCTCTCTCAATCACCACCATCCATTACGTTTTTAACCCTGGCCGGGGGGTCCAGGAATAAATTTGACGCACAGCGACACCTCCGAGCTAGTTTTAACTCACACTGCACTTTCACTTCCGGTGATCCCAGCCAATTTATATATTTCTCTTTTGTGTTGTGTCTTGTCTTCCCCTACCCTATTGCTCCACCCCAGGCGTTGGGTGCCCGGGGGTGTTTTGAAGCAGCCCTATGATGAAGCATGTCACACAACTGTGCGAGTGAGGGCAGTATTTGGACACACAGCACGTGCCACCACATCTAGAGATATTTTATCACCCCCTGCTCCTTTTGGTGTGTTTAAGCTGTCTTTTTGGGGGAACGGAGTAGGGTGGTTTGTTTCCCTCACCCCTCCTCTTTTGTGTTGAACCTCACAGGCTAGCCCACCTACATTCTCCATTCCTTTTTGTGCAGGAGGGAGAGTGCCTAGTGGTCCCTTTCGCGCAGCCAGTCTCGCGGGCCGGGTCAAGTGATCCCGGCGGGGTCGTCTTGTTTCTTTATTTTAGGCTGAGGGGGGTTCACTTTCTCCATCCATGCTACTTGGAAAACTCGGATATTCCCAGGCATGCAATGTGTCCCTCCATTGTTCAGCTATTGGGCGTTGGCGCAGTCCTCTCAATTCCTCCCTTCGCAGTGCTCTCTCCTCTGCTCCAGCCCAGGTAGTTACCTCCCTCTGCCAGATATTCACCTGTGGACCCATAGATGCTTTCCACGTGATTGCTATACGCCTCCTAGCTAGCGCAAGCTTCAAATCTATGAACCTATTTCCTACTTTACGCTTAGGGGGTCTAGGAAAGAGTCCTAGTAAGCAAACCTCTGCGGTGCAATTAAGCGTTCGCCCTAATGCGTTATTGAGTTTAGGGAGTACTTCGTGCCAAGATATTTGTGTGACCCTGCATTCCCAGGTCATATGTTAAAAGTCTGCAACTTCCCAGGTTGCATCTCGGGCATCGCCTCGGCTCTCCCCCGAAGGTGACAAAGATCCTGTGCGGTGTCAAATAAGTCATATGTACATAATTAAATTGAACGTATTTCAATTGTGTGTCTTCTTGGGGGATTCCAAGACTCTGCTCCATTCTGCATCTGTGAGGTCCCTCCCCAGATTTCTTTGCCATTTCTCCTGCAATTGCAGCAGGGGGGTCAGTGAGGCCTCGCGTAGAGATGCATAAAACCACTTAATTTGGTGTCTCGCTGTGCCCAAAGTGATCAGTGAGTGCAGTACTCCATGCGTCTCTGGCTCTTCTCTATTTCGGCCCCATAAATTCGCAAACGCTCGCTGCAGCCCCTAGTATACTAGGAACTGGCCTGAGGGCAAGCCACAACCCTCTATCAATTCCGCAAAGGGAAGCAAGTTTTTCTCATAGTAACAGTCACCTACCGCCGCCCAAGGTACCATCTGCTCCGCAGTTATAATCTGCTGGGGTTCACTGTGCGGCAGTCCTACCAGTGGTAACTCCGGCGAGTCTTTTGGGGTATCAGGTATTGTCTTAATGCTACGCCTCCAACACTGTAGTGCTGTGGTCTGCAATATTGAGGTGTAGGGAACCTTTGTTGTGTGTACCAAAATCTTTGCCAACAGCAAACAGGGGCTCTGGGCAGGTTCCGTTAAAAAGTTCCCCTCTACGTTCACACTTTTCAGCTATTGGGCCAGCCATGCCCAGACGTGGGTCCAGTGCTCTCCATGCCACTGGAGTCAAGCTATCCTGGCTGATGAGGGCTGAAAGCCCGAAACCGGTCCTAGGATGCTTGTGTCCAGTCAAGGGAGGACCTAGCCTGGCAGTTTGGGCTGGACTGTTCCCATTGGGCGCAGGGTCAAGACTGATTTGCATATGGCTGGTTCCAAACTGGAATGGCATGGTGAGCAAAAAAACGATGGATTTAGGCCCAGATCTTTGTACTGGGGTGAATGTATGACATTGTTCTGCATTCTGTCCATCAATTGTTGTTTTTGCATTTGTCACCCCGAGTGGGCCGGGTATGCCCAGATGTGGGTCCCGTGCTCTCCATGCCACTGGAGTCAAGCTATCCTGGCTGATGAGGGCTGAAAGCCCGAAACCGGTCCTAGGATGCTTGTTTCCAGTCCAGGGAGGACCTGGCCTGGCAGTTCGGGCTGGACTGTTCCTATTGGGCGCAGGGTCAAGACTGATTTGCATATGGCTGGGTCCAAACTGGAATGGCATGGTGAGCAAAAAAATGATGGATTTAGGCCCAGATCTTTGTACTGGGGTGAATGTATGACATTGTTCTGCATTCTGTCCATCAATTGTTGTTTTTGCATTTGTCACCCCGAGTGGGCCGGGTATGCCCAGACGTGGGTCCCGTGCTCTCCATGCAACTGGAGTCAAGCTATCCTGGCTGATGAGGGCTGAAAGCCCGAATCCAGTCCTAGGATGCCTGTTTCCAGTCCAGGGAGGACCTGGCCTGGCAGTTCGGGCTGGACTGTTCCCATGGGGCGCAGGGTCAAGACTGATTTGCCTATGGCTGGGTCCAAACTGAAATGGCATGGTGAGCAAAAAAACGATGGATTTAGGCCCAGATCTTTGTACTGGGGTGAATGTATGACATTGTTCTGCATTCTGTCCATCAATTGTTGTTTTTGCATTTGTCACCCCGAGTGGGCCGGGTATGCCCAGACGTGGGTCCCGTGCTCTCCATGCCACTGGAGTCAAGCTATCCTGGCTGATAAGGGCTGAAAGCCCGAAATCGGTCCTAGGATGCTTGTTTCCAGTCCAGTGAGGACCTGGCCTGGCAGTTTGGGCTGGACTGTTCCCATTGGGCGCAGGGTCAAGACTGATTTGCATATGGTTGGGTCCAAACTGGAATGGCATGGTGAGCAAAAAAACGATGGATTTAGGCCCAGATCTTTGTACTGGGGTGAATGTATGACATTGTTGTGCTTTCTGTCCATCAATTGTTGTTTTAGCATTTGTCTCCCCGAGTGGGTCGGGTATGCCCAGACGTGGGTCCCGTGCTCTCCATGCCACTGGAGTCAAGCTATCGTGGCTGATGAGAGCTGAAAGCCCGAAACCGGTCCTAGGATGCTTGTTTCCAGTCCAGGGAGGACCTGGCCCGGCAGTTCGGGCTGGACTGTTCCCATTGCGCGCAGGGTCAAGACTGATTTGCATACGGCTGGGTCCAAACTGGAATGGCATGGTGAGCAAAAAAACAATGGATTTAGGCCCCGATCTTTGTACTGGGGTGAATGTATGACATTGTTCTGCATTCTGTCCATCAATTGTTGTTTTTGCATTTGTCACCCCGAGTGGGCCGGGTATGACCAGACGTGGGTCCCGTGCTCTCCATGCCACTGGAGTCAAGCTATCCTGGCTGATGAGGGCTGAAAGCCCGAAACCGGTCCTAGGATGCTTGTTTCCAGTCCAGGGAGGACCTGGCCTGGCAGTTCGGGCTGGACTGTTCCCATTGGGCGCAGGGTCAAGACTGATTTGCATATGGCTGGGTCCAAACTGGAATGGCATGGTGAGCAAAAAAACAATGGATTTAGGCCCCGATCTTTGTACTGGGGTGAATGTATGACATTGTTCTGCATTCTGTCCATCAATTATTTTTGCATTTGTCACCCCGAGTGGGCCGGGTATGCCCAGACGTGGGTCCCGTGCTCTCCATGCCACTGGAGTCAAGCTATCCTGGCTGATGAGAGCTGAAAGCCCGAAACCGGTCCTAGGATGCTTGTTTCCAGTCCAGGGAGGACCTGGCCCGGCAGTTCGGGCTGGACTGTTCCCATTGCGCGCAGGGTCAAGACTGATTTGCATATGGCTGGGTCCAAACTGGAATGGCATGGTGAGCAAAAAAACAATGGATTCAGGCCCCGATCTTTGTACTGGGGTGAATGTATGACATTGTTCTGCATTCTGTCCATCAATTGTTGTTTTTGCATTTGTCACACCGAGTGGGCCGGGTATGACCAGACGTGGGTCCCGTGCTCTCCATGCCACTGGAGTCAAGCTATCCTGGCTGATGAGGGCTGAAAGCCCGAAACCGGTCCTAGGATGCTTGTTTCCAGTCCATGGAGGACCTGGCCTGGCAGTTCGGGCTGGACTGTTCCCATTGGGCGCAGGGTCAAGACTGATTTGCATATGGCTGGGTCCAAAGAGGAATGGCATGGTGAGCAAAAAACGATGGATTTAGGCCCAGATCTTTGTACTGGGGTGAATGTATGACATTGTTCTGCATTCTGTCCATCAATTATTTTTGCATTTGTCACCCCGAGTGGGCCGGGTATGCCCAGACGTGGGTCCCGTGCTCTCCATGCCACTGGAGTCAAGCTATCCTGGCTGATGAGAGCTGAAAGCCCGAAACCAGTCCTAGGATGCTTGTTTCAAGTCCAGGGAGGACCTGGCCTGGCAGTTCGGGCTGGACTGTTCCCATTGGGCGCAGGGTCAAGACTGATTTGCATATGGCTGGGTCAAAACTGGAATGGCATGGTGAGCAAAAAAACGATGGATTTAGGCCCAGATCTTTGTACTGGGGTGAATGTATGACATTGTTCTGCATTCTGTCCATCAATTGTTCTTTTTGCATTTGTCACCACGAGTGGGCCGGGTATGCCCAGACGTGGGTCCCGTGCTCTCCATGCCACTGGAGTCAAGCTGTCCTGGCTGATGAGGGCTCAAAGCCTGAAACCGGTCCTAGGATGCTTGTTTCCAGTCCAGGGAGGACCTGGCCTGGCAGTTCGGGCTGGACTGTTCCCATTGGGCGCAGGGTCAAGACTGATTTGCATATGGCTGGGTCCAAACTGGAATGGCATGGTGAGTGTTAGAACTGGGGGTCTCTAGTTGGCCATGGTTTGCACCTTTGTCCAAATAGGGACCCTTGCTTCTAGTCAGGATAAGGGGGAAACACTCCTAAAATAACCCCTGCTCACCCCCTGGTAGCTTGGCACGAGCAGACAGGCTTATCTCAGAGGCAGTGTGTAAAGCATTTGTGACCACATACAGTAATACAGTGAAAACACTACAGATGGACACCACACAGGTTGTTTATGTAAAAATAAGTAATCTTTATATAGACTTATCACAAGACCCAATAGCAAAAATCCACAATACTGTAATCAAAAATAGACTTAAAATGATAGAGACAGTTCACGTTATCTTCAAAAATAGGATAGTCAATCAAATAAAGCTTGTAGCAACAAATAACTCCACTTGGAGTTATCACGACGTCGTGACCGGTGGAAATCCCAAAGTACGGCGCCGACCGCGAGGTGCGCGGCGTCGGGCCTGGAGTCGAGCAGACCCACAAAGAACAGTACCTGGAATTCGATGAAAACAAAGACGGGGCACGGCGTCGGGGAGGTGATGCTTCGTTGGCGCCGGCGGCGTTGGTTCCTTACGACCCCAGGGGAGGTGATGTCTCGGTTCCTTACTGCAGCGCAGGGGAGGTGAGGCGTCGGTTCCTTACTGTGTCGGGGAGGTGACGTCACGGATGGCGGCGAGGCGTCGGTTCCTTACGATGGTGCGGCGTCGATGGATTCGGGGGTCACCCACGTCGAGGATCGGCTCCGCGATGATGAAGCCCTGGCGTCGGTGAAGTCGGGGCTGCGGTGCGAGTCGGGACGGTGCGTCGTGAGCGTCACGAGCGGTGTCCTCGGCTCCGGTGCAGGCAGCGGCCTCGATGACGGCTTCGGAGTCGATGTCGCACGGCGTCGGCAGGCGTCGGGCCTACGGTGCAAGTCGGGCGGTGCGTCGTGCTCTTCACGAGCGGTGCCCACGGCTTCGGTGCAGGTTACGGCGTCGCTCGCCGGCGTCGGTGTTGCAATTTCCCTCTGTTAGCAGCTAAAACAGCAGTTCCAGATGCAGGCAAACAGAAGGGGTGAAGTCTTTGTGTCCCTGTGACTTCAGGCAGGAGGCAAGCTCAGTTCAAGCCCTTGGAGATTCCCTTCTTCAAGATGACAAAGCACAGCAAAGTCTTTTCTCCTGTCCTTGGCAGAAAGCAACCACTGCAGGCCAACCCCAATCAGCAAAACAGCACAGGGGCAGTACTCCTCCTTCAGCTTCTCCGGTTCTTCTCCTTGGCAACAGGTTTCTTGATTTCCCAGAAGTGATCTAATTTCCTAGGGGTCTGGGTCCCCTTTTTATACACCTTTTCCCTTTGTTCTCTGAAGGCAGAGAGGCCTCTGCCTAGTCCAAAACCAGTTCTGGTCAGTCCTGGAGCACTTTGTTTTTCTGACTCCTTCTTTCCTTTGTGAGTGAGGGGCAGAGCCATCAGACGCCCGGCAGGAGGTGGAGCCAGCATTGTGGAAGGCAGGCACAGCCCTATTCAGACCCAGGTGCAACTCCTCCCACCCATCCTCCTTCAGGCAGACCTATTCAGCCTAGTGCTGACTCACCCTGCCTCCTGGAATCCCCCAGCCCCTGTCACTCACAAATCCAGACACACAATACACAACCTGAGCAGAGGCAGCTGGATGGTTTAGGCAAGAAAATACCTACTTTCTAAAAGTGGTATTTTCAAACAAAGAATGTTAAAACCAACTTCACTAAAAGATGTATTTTATCATTCTGAGTTCAGGCATACTAAATTCGTTTTTCTACCATGTTCCCTGGGTCAGTTCTGACTATAAAGTGTAATAGTCAGTCTGCCCATTCTGGCCTATGGGGAGCAGGTAGCCTTGCAATAGTGAAAAACGAAAATGGCTGTAATTCACTATCAGGACATGCCACACACACCAGGGCATGTCCTACCTTATACTTACAATGCACCCTGCCCTTGGGCCTACCTTAGGGGTGTCTGATATGAAGATAAGGGAAGGTTTAGGGACTGGCAAGTGGGTGCACTTGCCAAGTCGACATGGCAGTCACAGACTGCACACAGGCTCTGCAATGGCAGGCCTGAGACACATTTTACAAGCTGCTTCTGTGGGTGGCACAACCAGTGCTGCAAGCCCACCAGCAGCATTGGATTTACAAGCCCTGGGCACACGCAGTGCACTGTACTAGGGACTGACAAGTAAACCAATCATCCAATCATGGAGTCACTAATCCATAACACAATTTACAGTAGGGAGCACTTGCACTGTGGCACTGAACAGCAGTGGCACAGTGCCCAAAAGCATCTAAAACCAGCAAAACATAAGAGGCAACAGCAAAAAAATGGAAGGGAGACCCACGCCAATGGTGCCAAGTCTAACACGTGTCCCCTCCAGCTGAAATGTGGGGAGAACTACCCTTCCTCCTGGGAGTTCTCATCACTAAGGCGGAAAAATCTGGACAGACCATCAGCATTGGCGTGTTCTGTACCAGGGCGGTGTTCCACCGTAAAGTCCATCCCCTGTAGGGAAATGGACCACCTCAACAGTTTTGGATTCTCACCCCTCATCTGCATTAACCATCTGAGGGGCCTGTGGTCTGTCTGAACCCGGAAGTGAGTCCCAAACAAGTATGGTCTCAACTTCTTCAGTGCCCAGACCACAGCAAATGCTTCACGTTCAATCGCACTCCACCTCTGTTCCCGTGGGAGTAACCTCCTACTAATAAAGGCTACAGGTTGGTCTAGGCCCTCCTCATTCATCTGTGAAAGCACAGCCCCAACACCATGCTCTGAAGCATCTGTCTGCACAATGAATTCCTTTGAGAAGTTGGGCGCCTGAAGCACGGGCGCCGTGCACATGGCAGATTTCAGGGCATCAAAAGCCTTTTGGCAGGCATCAGTCCAGTTCACTTTCCTGGGCTGCTTCCTGGAAGTCAGCTCAGTCAAGGGTGCAACAATGTTGCCATACCCCTTGACAAACCTCCTGTAATACCCGGTGAGTCCTAAGAAGGCCCTCACCTCTGTCTGGGTTTTGGGGGTTCCCAAGCCAGAATGGTATCTATCTTGGGCTGTAGGGGCGCCACCTGGCCGCTCCCAACCTGGTGTCCCAAGTACACCACAGAACCCTGCCCGATCTGGCACTTACTTGCCTTGATCGTGAGGCCTGCCCTCCGCAGCGCCTTCAACACTTCCCAGAGGTGGTGCAGATGTTCCTCCCAAGTGGCGCTGAACACTGCAATGTCATCCAGGTAGGCGGCACTGAAATCCTCCAGCCCAGCCAACACCTGGTTGACCAACCTCTGAAAGGTGGCAGGGGCATTCTTCATCCCAAAGGGCATCACCCGGAATTGGTAGTGCCCATCTGGTGTGGAGAATGCTGACCTCTCTTTGGCCCCATCAGTTAAGGCGATCTGCCAGTACCCAGACGTTAGATCAAACGTGCTGAGGTACCGGGCAGCCCCCAACCGATCAATGAGCTCATCAGCTCTGGGGATGGGGTGCGCGTCAGTCCTGGTGACTGAATTGAGTCCTCGGTAGTCCACACAGAACCGGAGTTCGGGTGTGGCACCAGGCGTGGCAGCCTTTGGGACCAAGACCACTGGGCTGGCCCAAGGGCTGTTAGAGGACTCAATCACCCCTAAGGCAAACATCTTGGAGACCTCCTCCTTGATGCAAGCTCTCACCCTGTCAGTCACTCTGTAAGTTTTGTGCTTCACAGGAGGACTGTCCCCAGTGTCCACATCATGGATGCACCATTCAGTGATACTGGGAGCCAGGGAGAACAGATCAGCAAACTGCCCCAACAGTTGGCGACAGTCATTCTGCTGCTCCGGGGTCAGGGTGGGAGAGAGGTTCACACCATCCACTGACCCATCTTGCTCTTTTGCATACAGGAGGTCAGGAAGAGGTTCAGTCTCCTCTTCCATCCCAGCATCTGTTGCTAAGAGCATGCCCACTTCAGACCTCTCAAAGTGGGGCTTCAGGCGGTTCACATGCAGGACCCGCAAGGGGTTCCTGGGAGACTGCAAGTCCACCAAGTAGGTGACTTCACTCTTGCGCTCCACCACCTCAAATGGTCCGGTCCACTTATCCTGGAGCGCACAGGGCTCCACTGGGGCCATGACCCACACCTTTTGTCCAGGCTGAAACTCGATCAGAGTGGCATTCTGATCATGCCAACGTTTCATCTCTTCCTGGCTGGCTTCCAGATTCGCCTCAGCGAGTTGTCTGAAACGCCGAGTCTGGTTTCTGAAGGCCAGCATGTAACTAAATACATCCTGGGGAGTTTTCCTGGGAGCTTCCTCCCAGCCTTCCTTGACCAGACTCAGAGGTCCTCTTACAGGATGGCCGTACAGCAGTTCAAAGGGACTGAACCCTAAGGACTTCTGGGGCACCTCTCTGTAAGCAAAGAGCAGGCATGGCAAGAGGACGTCCCACTTACGCCTCATGGGTTCTTCCAGACCCATAATCATGCCTTTAAGGGTCCGGTTGAATCTCTCAACCAGCCCATTACCTTGGGGGTGGTAAGGAGTGGTGAACTTATAGGTTACACCACACTCCTGCCACAGGGACTTCATATACTTGGAAATGAAGTTAGTACCACGGTCAGACACCACCTCCTTGGGGAACCCCACACGGGAGAAAATCCCCATCAGTGCACGTCCCACCACGGGGGCCGTCACTGTCCGAAGAGGGATGGCTTCCGGGTACCGGGTGGCATGGTCCACCAAGACCAGGATGAACCTGTTGCCCATGGCTGTCTTGGGATCCAGAGGCCCCACAATGTCAATACCCACCCTCTCAAAGGGGGTGCTGACAACAGGGAAAGGTTGGAGAGGAGCCTTGTGCTTCCTCCCACTCTTACCACTTGCCTGGCAAGTCTGACAGGTCCTGCAATGAGTATCTGAACTCTTGCGCATTTGGGGCCAATGAAAGTGGGTGACAAGCCTTTGAAAGGTCTTGTCTTGCCCCAAATGTCCTGCTAAAGGCACATCATGAGCCAGACCCAGTAGGAAGGCTCTGAAGCGCTGGGGTACCACCAGCACACGGGCTGACCCAGGCTCAGCAACCTTAGGCTCACTATACAGGAGACCATTCTCCCAGTAGATCCAGTGTGATCCAGACTGATCACCTGCTGCCTGGCTTACAGCCTGTTGCCGCAAGCCCTCAAGAGAAGGGCACTTCTTCTGCTCCTCGCAGAATTCTTCCCTGGAGGGGCCTCCTTCCTGCTGCCAATGGGTCAGCTCAGGCAGGTCCCCCAGTTCAGCCACTTGTTCCCCTGTAGGTTCCAGGGCATCCCCCTCAAGGTCTGCCTCCTCCTGGACCGTGGGAACTTCGGGGGCCGGTTTCCCGCGCCCCCTGCCTCCTCTCTTTAAGGCAGGCACCTGGGCCCTTCTTCCAGGCTCCAGGTCCTCTTGAATACCCTTACCGGCTGCCATTGACCGAGTGGTCACACACGCCCACTCTGGCAGACCCAACATCTCCAAATGAGACCTCCGCTCCACCTTTGCCCAAGGGGAGCTCTCCAAATCATTGCCTAGCAGACAGTCAACAGGCATGGCTGGCCTCACAGCTACTTGAAGGATACCTGAGACCCCCCCACTCAAAGGGAACCTGGGCCACCTTGCAGTGGCTCTCTGAGTTGTCAGCGGCAACTACAGGGTAGAATACATTGGGGACCACCTGCTCCTCAGACACCAGCCGACAACTGACAGCTGTCACACTGGCCCCGGTGTCTCTCAGAGCCTCCACCCTATGGCCATTGATGGTCACCCACTGCCTGTATTTTTTAGTGTTATCAGGCAGCTGGGTCCTAGGGACCATCTCACTGTCTCCTAAAGAGACCAGGGACATCTCTGCGGGACCCCACCCACCTTGGGCACCCAACTCCTCCCCCAGGGCTACACTAGCCATCTGCCGGGGTGGTGCACCAGTGGGTGCAGTGGTCACGGTATTGGGGCACTTGGGACTTCCTACAAAGTGACCCACCTGACCACAACTAAAACATGCTTTGGGCCCCTTCTGAACAGACTTATCTGTTGGGACCCATGGTCTTTTCTCAGTGGGAGGCTGGGAACCCTTACCTTGGTTCCCTGGGGGTTTACTTTGGGGCCCTTTTTGGAACTCCTTCTGTTTACCCTTGTCCCCCCACTCTTCTGCTGGGGACCCTGCCCACCTTTGGCGGAGTCTCCCACAAGACCCTTGTGGACCCGGGTACTGACCCAGCGGTCCGCCTCCTCAGCAAGCTTCCTAGGATTAGTCAGCTTACTGTCAACTAGGTGCTGGCGTAGCTCTGGAAAACAACTACTGGACAAGTGCTCCCATGCGATTAAATCATAGAACTCCTGTAAGTCATTTACTTTGCTACCCTTCACCCATCCATCCAATGCTCTGCAAAAATAAGACACATACTCCACCCAGGTACTAGACTCCAGCTTTTTGCAGTTCCTAAACTTCTGCCTATAAAGCTCTGGAGTTAACCCATACCTTGCCACTAAAGCTTCCTTCAGGTGGGCATAGGACATCTGATCCACTGTGGGCAAGGCTAGCAAGGTTTCCCTTCCCTCACCTGCAAAGCGGCCCCACAACCCCGCTCCCCAATCCTTCTCAGGGACCCGGTGTGATGTCATGGCGATCTCATATGCTTTAAACCATTGCCCAATGTCCTCCCCCTTCATGAAATCCTTAATAACCTCCTTGGGGATGTACACTCTACTTTCTACAGGCACTGGAGGTGTGCTGCCACCAGAGGGAGTGATTTCTAGGCTTCTAGCCTTTAGCTCTAGCTCCCTCACCACTCTCTCATGCTCTAAAAGCATCTTCTTTTCTTCCATCGCCAACCTCTTACTTTCTAACTCCAATTTCTTATGCTCAAGGCTATCATGGCTTCCCTGTTTCAGTTTGGCCATCTCCATTTCATGCATCCTGCTTTTGTCCCTGTCCTCCAGCTCCTCTGGAGACAGGCCCTTTGAGAAACACTGCTGCCCTCCCTGGAAGGCGCTCTCCTCCCAGTTAAGCCCAATGGCCCCTCAAGCTGCCCATCTAAATTCTCTGCCTCCTCCACAGGCTCCTCGGACTGCCCACTGGCATTCCGTGCTTCCAACCAGGCTCTCAGTGCCTTGTGAAACTCCTCCTTCCTGGTGAGGCCTCTCATAGAGATTTTAAACTTTTTGCAAACAGCTTTGAGTTCTGGCACAGTGTAGGTATCAACCCTATCTTCTTCAAATTCAATATCTGCAGGTGCAATGGATCCTTTTTTGCTCATGGTGAAAATTGGCAGTTCTCAACAAAAATAAAGGTTCCAAGGAAAAAAGTCCTATCAAAAAGGTATGTGGTCGCGTATTGGTCTGCACTCACTAGTAGTGTACACCAATCACTGTATATGAATCACAAATGCAAGTCCAAATCCTCACCGCTGACCACCAATGTTAGAACTGGGGGTCTCTAGTTGGCCATGGTTTGCACCTTTGTCCAAATAGGGACCCTTGCTTCTAGTCAGGATAAGGGGAAACACTCCTAAAATAACCCCTGCTCACCCCCTGGTAGCTTGGCACGAGCAGACAGGCTTATCTCAGAGGCAGTGTGTAAAGCATTTGTGACCACATACAGTAATACAGTGAAAACACTACAGATGGACACCACACAGGTTGTTTATGTAAAAATAAGTAATCTTTATATAGACTTATCACAAGACCCAATAGCAAAAATCCACAATACTGTAATCAAAAATAGACTTAAAATGATAGAGACAGTTCACGTTATCTTCAAAAATAGGATAGTCAATCAAATAAAGCTTGTAGCAACAAATAACTCCACTTGGAGTTATCACGACGTCGTGACCGGTGGAAATCCCAAAGTACGGCGCCGACCGCGAGGTGCGCGGCGTCGGGCCTGGAGTCGAGCAGACCCACAAAGAACAGTACCTGGAATTCGATGAAAACAAAGACGGGGCACGGCGTCGGGGAGGTGATGCTTCGTTGGCGCCGGCGGCGTTGGTTCCTTACGACCCCAGGGGAGGTGATGTCTCGGTTCCTTACTGCAGCGCAGGGGAGGTGAGGCGTCGGTTCCTTACTGTGTCGGGGAGGTGACGTCACGGATGGCGGCGAGGCGTCGGTTCCTTACGATGGTGCGGCGTCGATGGATTCGGGGTCACCCACGTCGAGGATCGGCTCCGCGATGATGAAGCCCTGGCGTCGGTGAAGTCGGGGCTGCGGTGCGAGTCGGGACGGTGCGTCGTGAGCGTCACGAGCGGTGTCCTCGGCTCCGGTGCAGGCAGCGGCCTCGATGACGGCTTCGGAGTCGATGTCGCACGGCGTCGGCAGGCGTCGGGCCTACGGTGCAAGTCGGGGCGGTGCGTCGTGCTCTTCACGAGCGGTGCCCACGGCTTCGGTGCAGGTTACGGCGTCGCTCGCCGGCGTCGGTGTTGCAATTTCCCTCTGTTAGCAGCTAAAACAGCAGTTCCAGATGCAGGCAAACAGAAGGGGTGAAGTCTTTGTGTCCCTGTGACTTCAGGCAGGAGGCAAGCTCAGTTCAAGCCCTTGGAGATTCCCTTCTTCAAGATGACAAAGCACAGCAAAGTCTTTTCTCCTGTCCTTGGCAGAAAGCAACCACTGCAGGCCAACCCCAATCAGCAAAACAGCACAGGGGCAGTACTCCTCCTTCAGCTTCTCCGGTTCTTCTCCTTGGCAACAGGTTTCTTGATTTCCCAGAAGTGATCTAATTTCCTAGGGGTCTGGGTCCCCTTTTATACACCTTTTCCCTTTGTTCTCTGAAGGCAGAGAGGCCTCTGCCTAGTCCAAAACCAGTTCTGGTCAGTCCTGGAGCACTTTGTTTTTCTGACTCCTTCTTTCCTTTGTGAGTGAGGGGCAGAGCCATCAGACGCCCGGCAGGAGGTGGAGCCAGCATTGTGGAAGGCAGGCACAGCCCTATTCAGACCCAGGTGCAACTCCTCCCACCCATCCTCCTTCAGGCAGACCTATTCAGCCTAGTGCTGACTCACCCTGCCTCCTGGAATCCCCCAGCCCCTGTCACTCACAAATCCAGACACACAATACACAACCTGAGCAGAGGCAGCTGGATGGTTTAGGCAAGAAAATACCTACTTTCTAAAAGTGGTATTTTCAAACAAAGAATGTTAAAACCAACTTCACTAAAAGATGTATTTTATCATTCTGAGTTCAGGCATACTAAATTCGTTTTTCTACCATGTTCCCTGGGTCAGTTCTGACTATAAAGTGTAATAGTCAGTCTGCCCATTCTGGCCTATGGGGAGCAGGTAGCCTTGCAATAGTGAAAAACGAAAATGGCTGTAATTCACTATCAGGACATGCCACACACACCAGGGCATGTCCTACCTTATACTTACAATGCACCCTGCCCTTGGGCCTACCTTAGGGGTGTCTGATATGAAGATAAGGGAAGGTTTAGGGACTGGCAAGTGGGTGCACTTGCCAAGTCGACATGGCAGTCACAGACTGCACACAGGCTCTGCAATGGCAGGCCTGAGACACATTTTACAAGCTGCTTCTGTGGGTGGCACAACCAGTGCTGCAAGCCCACCAGCAGCATTGGATTTACAAGCCCTGGGCACACGCAGTGCACTGTACTAGGGACTGACAAGTAAACCAATCATCCAATCATGGAGTCACTAATCCATAACACAATTTACAGTAGGGAGCACTTGCACTGTGGCACTGAACAGCAGTGGCACAGTGCCCAAAAGCATCTAAAACCAGCAAAACATAAGAGGCAACAGCAAAAAAATGGAAGGGAGACCCACGCCAATGGTGCCAAGTCTAACAGTGAGCAAAAAAACGATGGATATAGAACCAGATCTTTTTACTAGGGTGAATGTATGACATTGTTCTGCATTCTGTCCATCAATTGTTGTTTTTGCATTTGTCACCCCGAGTGGGCCGGGTATGCCCAGACGTGGGTCCCGTGCTCTCCATGCCACTGGAGTCAAGCTATCCTGGCTGATGAGGGCTGAAAGCCCGAAACCGGTCCTAGGATGCTTGCTTCCAGTCCAGGGAGGACCTGGCCTGGCAGTTCGGGCTGGACTGTTCCCATTGGGCGCAGGGTCAAGACTGATTTGCATATGGCTGGGTCCAAACAGGAACGGCATGGTGAGCAAAAAAACGATGGATTTAGGCCCAGATCTTTGTACTGGGGTGAATGTATGACATTGTTGTGCATTCTGTCCATCAATTGTTGTTTTTGCATTTGTCACCACGAGTGGGCCGGGTATGCCCAGACGTGGGTCCCGAGCTCTCCATGCCACTGGAGTCAAGCTATCCTGGCTGATATGGGCTGAAAGCCCGAAACCGGTCCTAGGATGCTTGTTTCCAGTCCAGGGAGGACCTGGCCTGGCAGTTCGGGCTGGACTGTTCCCATTGGGCGCAGGGTTAAGACTGATTTGCATATGGCTGGGTCCAAACTGGAATGCCATGGTGAGCAAAAAAACGATGGATTTAGGCCCAGATCTTTGTACTGGGGTGAATGTATGACATTGTTCTGCATTCTGTCCATCAATTGTTGTTTTTGCATTTGTCACCCCGAGTGGGCCGGGTATGCCCAGACATGGGTCCCGTGCTCTCCATGCCACTGGAGTAAAGCTATCCTGGCTGATGAGGGCTGAAAGCCCGAAATCGGTCCTAGGATGCTTGTTTCCAGTCCAGGGAGGACCTGGCCTGGCAGTTCGGGCTGGACTGTTCCCATTGGGCGCAGGGTCAAGACTGATTTGCATATGGCTGGGTCCAAACTGGAATGGCATGGTGATCAAAAAAATGATGGATTTAGGCCCAGATCTTTGTACTGGGTGAATGTAAGACATTGTTCTGCATTCTGTCCATCAATTGTTTTTGCATTTGTCACCCCGAGTGGGCCGGGTATGGCCAGACGTGGGTCCCGTGCTCTCCATGCCACTGGAGTCAAGCTATCCTGGCTGATGAGGGCTGAAAGCCCGAAACCGGTCCTAGGATGCTTGTTTCCAGTCCAGGGAGGACCTGGCCTGGCAGTTCGGGCTGGACTGTTCCCATTGGGCGCAGGGTCAAGACTGATTTGCATATGGCTGGTTCCAAACTGGAATGGCATGGTGAGCAAAAAAACGATGGATTTAGGCCCAGATCTTTGTACTGGGGTGAATGTATGACATTGTTGTGCATTCTGTCCATCAATTGTTGTTTTAGCATTTGTCACCCCGAGTGGGTCGGGTATGCCCAGACGTGGGTCCCGTGCTCTCCATGCCACTGGAGTCAAGCTATCCTGGCTGATGAGGGCTGAAAGCCCGAAACCGGTCCTAGGATGCTTGTTTCCAGTCCAGGGAGGACCTGGCCTGGCAGTTCGGGCTGGACTGTTCCCATTGGGCGCAGGGTCAAGACTGATTTGCATATGTCTGGGTCCAAAGAGGAATGGCATGGTGAGCAAAAAAACGATGGATTTAGGCCCAGATCTTTGTACTGGGGTGAATGTATGACATTGTTCTGCATTCTGTCCATCAATTATTTTTGCATTTGTCACCCCGAGTGGGCCGGGTATCCCCAGACGTGGGTCCCGTGCTCTCCATGCCACTGGAGTCAAGCTATCCTGGCTGATGAGAGCTGAAAGCCCAAAACCGGTCCTAGGATGCTTGTTTCCAGTCCAGGGAGGACCTGGCCTGGCAGTTCGGGCTGGACTGTTCCCATTGGGCGCAGTGTCAAGACTGATTTGCATATGGCTGGGTCCAAACTGGAATGGCATGGTGAGCAAAAAAACGATGGATTTAGGCCCAGATCTTTGTACTGGGGTGAATGTATGACATTGTTCTGCATTCTGTCCATCAATTGTTGTTTTTGCATTTGTCACCACGAGTGGGCCGGGTATGCCCAGACGTGGGTCCCGTGCTCTCCATGCCACTGGAGTCAAGCTGTCCTGGCTGATGAGGGCTCAAAGCCTGAAACCGGTCCTAGGATGCTTGTTTCCAGTCCAGGGAGGACCTGGCCTGGCAGTTCGGGCTGGACTGTTCCCATTGGGCGCAGGGTCAAGACTGATTTGCATATGGCTGGGTCCAAGCTGGAATGGCATGGTGAGCAAAAAAACGATGGATATAGACTCAGATCTTTTTACTAGGGTGAATGTATGACATTGTTCTGCATTCTGTCCATCAATTGTTGTTTTTGCATTTGTCACCCCGAGTGGGCCGGGTATGCCCAGATGTGGGTCCCGTGCTCTCCATGCCACTGGAGTCAAGCTATCCTGGCTGATGAGGGCTGAAAGCCCGAAACCGGTCCTAGGATGCTTGCTTCCAGTCCAGGGAGGACCTGGCCTGGCAGTTCGGGCTGGACTGTTCCCATTGGGCGCAGGGTCAAGACTGATTTGCATATGGCTGGGTCCAAACAGGAATGGCATGGTGAGCAAAAAAACGATGGATTTAGGCCCAGATCTTTGTACTGGGGTGAATGTATGACATTGTTCTGCATTCTGTCCATCAATTGTTTTTGCATTTGTCACCTCGAGTGGGCCGGGTATGCCCAGACGTGGGTCCCGTGCTCTCCATGCCACTGGAGTCAAGCTATCCTGGCTGATGAGGGCTGAAAGCCCGAAACCGGTCCTAGGATGCTTGTTTCCAGTCCAGGGAGGGCCTGGCAGTTCGGGCTGGACTGTTCCCATTGGGCGCAGGGTCAAGACTGATTTGCATATGGCTGGTTCCAAACTGGAATGGCAATGTGAGCAAAAAAACGATGGATTTAGGCCCAGATCTTTGTACTGGGGTGAATGTATGACATTGTTGTGCATTCTGTCCATCAATTGTTGTTTTTGCATTTGTCACCACGAGTGGGCCGGGTATGCCCAGACGTGGGTCCCGTGCTCTCCATGCCACTGGAGTCAAGCTATCCTGGCTGATATGGGCTGAAAGCCCGAAACCGGTCCTAGGATGCTTGTTTCCAGTCCAGGGAGGACCTGGCCTGGCAGTTCGGGCTGGACTGTTCCCATTGGGCGCAGGGTTAAGACTGATTTGCATATGGCTGGGTCCAAACTGGAATGGCATGGTGAGCAAAAAAACGATGGATTTAGGCCCAGATCTTTGTGCTGGGGTGAATGTATGACATTGTTCTGCATTCTGTCCATCAATTGTTGTTTTTGCATTTGTCACCCCGAGTGGGCTCGGTATGCCCAGACGTGGGTCCCGTGCTCTCCATGCCACTGGAGTCAAGCTATCCTGGCTGATAAGGGCTGAAAGCCCGAAACCGGTCCTAGGATGCTGGCTTCCAGTCCAGGGAGGACCTGGCCTGGCAGTTCGGGCTGAACTGTTCCCATTGGGCGCAGGGTCAAGACTGATTTGCATATGGCTGGGTCCAAACTGGAATGGCATGGTGAGCAAAAAAAAGATGGATTTAGGCCCAGGTCTTTGTACTGGGGTGAATGTATGACATTGTTCTGCATTCTGTCCATCAATTGTTGTTTTTGCATTTGCCATTGCATTTGGGCAGCGAGCTGGTAGAGTTCAAAGTCGGGAACTCCCAAACCTCCCGCATCTATAGGGCGTCTCAATACCTTTAGTGACACTCTACGCCTACCATCCCCCCAGATTAAGTCTTTCACCAGGGAGTCCAGATTGCGGAACCAGGTCGCAGGCATTAACACTGGCATGTTAGCGAAATAATATAACACACGAAGGAGCATAACCATTTTTGCCAGAGATATTCTAGCCATTATGGGGAGGCGTATCATACCCCAAAACTGAACATTAGATCTAAGAGATCACAGCGCTTTGTCCAAGTTTCCCTCTCTCAGATCTTCCAACGAGTGGAAGATCTGAACGCCCAGATATTTAAAGGTGTCCGATGCCCAGTTAAGGTCCGCGGGTACATCCGGGGGGCACGCTAATGGTCCGGCCACCGGAACAGATACGTCTTGCGCTTATTGACCCGTAGGCCTGACAGTTCCCCAAATGCCTCCAAATGTTGCAGGGCCATTTCCGCCCTGAGCAGCGTCACAAAGGTAGACAAATAGATCATCTGCATAAAGAGAGATGATATATATCTGTCCCCCTATTGTCAACCCCATGCCTCCCCCCCCTGTCGAAATAATTCAGCCAAGGATTCAATCGCCAAGGCGAATAGAAGTGGCGAGAGGGGGCAGCCCTGTCAGGTGCCTCGTGCCACGCCATATTGTGGGGAAATGGTTTTGCTGGTCTTAACCCTGGCTGCAGGGCGGGTATACAATAATCGTACCCAGGCCAACCATCCATCACCCATACCCAAGCGCCTCATAACCGCCAGCAGGTAGTCCTATCCCACGGTGTCGAAAGCCTTCTCTAGGTCAATCGATAAAATGGCGGCCTGCCGGAAAGCATGTGCTTTTGGATGGTACAGCACCGAATACAGTCGACGAAGATTATACGAGGTATTGCGGGAGGGGATGAACCCATTTTGGTCTGGATGAATTAAGTCCTGCATATGCGGAAGTACCCTGAGCACCAGTACTTTACTAAGTATCTTAAAGTCAGTGTTGAGCATAGAGAGGGGCCTATAATCTTTTACCTCAGCATCCGGGGTCGCAGGCTTGGGGAGTGGAATCACCAGCTAATCTCGTGTGGTGCCCGTCAGGTAGCCCAACTGAAGAGACTCCGCAAACAGGGTCACTAGCCGCGGAGCCAATTCAGCCCCGTATTTCTTATAGAATTCTCCCCTCAGGCCATCCGGGCCGGGAGTTTTCCCATTAGCCATAGCAGCAATGGCTCCCCGTACCTCCTCTAGGGTCACCGGTCCCCCCAATTCCTCACTTGCCTCTGCATCCAATGTGCGGAGGCCTAACGGATCTAAGAAAGCAGCAACAGATGCACTAGGGCACTCAGGGGGGGGCGGTGTAGAGTGCCCTATAATAGTTCCTAAACAAAACATTAATTTCTCTTGGATCATGCATGGTTAAACCGACAGCCGTCCGTATGCGCATAATCGGAGATCCAGGCATTTCCGGCCAGATCAACCAGGACAGGAGACGACCATCCCGTCCCTCCTCCCCCTGTACCCTATCCATATATGACTTATAGTCATAAGACCTGAGTCGCTCTAGCGTGTCAGTGTATTGTGTGCGTTTATCCAGGAGGCGTGTGTGGGCCTGTGCTTCCTGCCCCTGAAGATTATCTAACTCTTGTAGTTCTCCCTCTCTAGTCAACAAATCACGGTGTAGTCCCCTGCGCACCCCCACAGTTTGCCCCATGCAATGTCCCCGCACCACCACTTTAAACGCTTCCCACTCTATTAATACAGAGGAAGCAGATCACTCATTTTCGACAAAGTATTCGCTAACAAGGGAATGTAAGGCATCCGCAAATGGGACATCTTCTAGGGACATCGGGTTAAGGCGCCATGTGGGTATTGGGGATCTATCTCCATGCGGTCGGTATATCAACAACAATAGGCTATGATCGGACAGGGTTCGTCCCAAATACTCTGTATGTGTGATGGAGTCACTAAGGGTGGGGGAGCACCAAAAGGCGTCTAATCGTGTATGGAGTTGGTGCATTGGGGAATAAAATGAGTATTCTCGAGTGTCCCTGTGTTGGATCCTCCAAATATCTCTCAGTCCCCAATGGGACATCCAGTCCCGCAGTCCAGTCGCCACTCGGCGGGTCTGGGCTCCAGGCAGGGGAGGATGAGATCGGTCTAGGTCCACGTCTATCACTCTGTTAAAATACCTCCTATGAGTACTGGACCCACCATCATGTCCACTATACGAGTTGAAAGATCAGCCATGTAGGTCATCTGGTCCTGGTTAGGGGCATACACGCAACCCAGTGCGACTTCCCGCCCATATAATCTCCCCAGGAGGAAGACATACCTACCCTCCTTGTCTATGGCAGACCGTATTAGCTCAAAGGGCACTCCCGATCTAATCCAAATTAGCGCCCCAAGGGCATATGCAGAGAAGGACGTAGCTTATACCAGTCCCCTCCACCGTCTAAGCAGTCTTTCCACTTCTATTTGGAGCAGGTGCGTCTCTTGCAGGAGGGCTACCGGCACTCCCCGCCTCCTAAGGTAATTATGTATGCTGTGGCTCTTGGACATGGACCCCATCCCTTTAATGTTCCACGTGAGACGTTTCAGCATCTGGTAGTGTGCTGCCATTGTTGGCTAAGTGATCCATCTTTCCCACTACCCCCGAACCCCTCGCCAGCCCCCCAGGTTGGAAAAGCAATTCAATCCCCACGCTGAAGACAAGACCGGTCTTACGCAAAAAAGGAAACAAGGGCAAAACGGAAAAAGAAAGGAGATCCCAACATGGACCAACTCCCCAGTCCCCAGAACAGTGTGGCAACGGCCACTCGCCCAAACCCTTCATGCAACTTTGATAGTCAATCGAGATTCAAACCAAGTATGGTGAGGTCCTGCAGGGGGGTCGTGGCTTTGTCCAGTGTCTGTATATAGGATATCAGGGGACCGTGCCAGGCACCGACCTCCCCAAGAATTGGACCTGAACCATTTTACCTCAGAGTTCCAGCACGGGCCTGCCGCCTCCAGAGGACCAGGATACGCAACCAAGTCCACTCCACATGAAAGCCCCCTCTATATGATCTCATCCGCAGTCTTCCGGGTAATCTGTGGCATTTTTAGGCTGTCTGCATTGGAGGAGTCCGATGTCGAGCCCTCCATGCCTCTCGGCGAGCGCAAACCCACCTATTACTGCTGTCTGTCTTCCTGCATTATCTCAGCCACCACATGCAGTGCCGCTGCTCTTTCTCTCTCCATTTGCGAGGGGCTTGGCTTCTTTGGGGCGCTCCTCGCCGGCCGTCTCCTGGCTCGTTTTCCGGTCCTTCGGCCCTGGCGGGGTGGCGCCTGTTCCCGTGCCACCCGGGGGGCCCCAGTCTTGAATTCCTCCAGCCACTCCCAAGCCGCCGAGGTGTTTTCACAAAAGTGCATCTTGCCGTTCTCTATAATGCGTAGCCGAGCATGGAAGATGAGGGAGTGCTGGAGGCCCTCCGCTCTCAGCGCCTTCTTAACCTCCAGAAAGGAGGCGCGGTTCCGCTGCACCTCGAGGGCATAATCCGGGAATATTGAGACCTTACTGTTATCTACATCAAACGGGCCATCTGAACAAGCTTTTTGTAATAAAATGTCTCTGTCCCTGTAGTGTAGGAGTCTGGCCACCACCGGCCTTGGGGGACAGCTCGGTGCTAGCGGCCGCGCCGGTACTCGGTGTGCTCTTTCCAGGGTATAGAACTGTGTGAGTCCTTCCGGCGCAACCACTGTACGGAGCCATGGTTCCAAGTAGGACATCATATTACCATTTTCAATCCCCTCCCGCAGGCTCAAAATGGGGATATTGTTCCTCCGATTGCGCCCCTCACTATCCTCCGCTCTGCGTTCCAGTACTCTGACCCTGTCAGTTAATTCCGCCATTTGTTTAAGCGTCGCCTGGTGGGCCAAGGACAGCTCCTCAAGGGATGACTCCACCACTACGTTTCTGGTGTTCAGCACGTAAGAGTCCCAATCCAACCGACACCATGCTTAAATCTTGGTGTAATGTCTCTTTTGTGTCCGATATCGCCTCCAGAATCCTAGCTAGCTGCTGTTGTATTGGGTCCTCAGTGTGTTGAGCCACTGGGGTATTCCGAGCCGACCCCCGCTGGTCCTCCTCCTGCTCCGGGGCAGCCTCCATTGGTTTTACTCTGGTTTTACCCATTTCAGCCCCGCAGAAACACCGGTGTCCCAACACGGTCCCAAGGTCTTTCCATTGTGGCCTCCTCCGAACCAATCGCAGCAAGGATATCAGACAGGGACCCAGGAGGTTCGGCGTCTCCTCCCTCACGTGGCTCCCTCGGCTCGGTGGACGGGCCTCACTCAGACAGTAGCCGTGTCCAGAAGTACCAAACCACAGCAAAAAGGGGCAGGTGGGAGGGAGGGAGGAAAGAGGAGCCCCTCTCGATCAGTGGCCTCTATGGGGGTCCCCCAACACAGGGAACCAGTCACTCACCACCCCACAAGGATCACGACGCTGTCTCTGGGGTCTCACACCTACCCCACTCCACCTCTTAGCAACGCGAGCTCGGGGGGCCCACACAGCAATCTTCAGGCAGCACACCAAGCCCCTCCAGGGCGCCCCTCGTCCCGGCACACCTCTGCAAGGCTCTCCTCCACCGCAGCAAACACCATAAAGCAGAGTCAGTTAGAGGCCCACTCCCACGAAGTGTGCATGAATTCTCCCAGATGCAGCCACACACAACTGGGTAGGCCTCGCAGTTATAGGGTCTAGGCCAGGGGCCGCCATCAGCACTGCACCCACGTGGCTTAATCCAAGGCCAGCTGCAGGTCCACTCATGCGTTGCACCACCAGGCCTCCCAGGCCCCCCTCATCGCACAGTCCGCCTCTATGAGCTTGCGGCAGTTGAGCTCGAATTCAGGGAGATAGGCCCAAACACATTTCCCTACCATTCACCAAGTCCAGCCGCGGCCCAGCCGGCAATCCGAAGAAGTGTTGGTAGCGGGAGGGGTAGGCCGCGGCGAACACAGCGGGTCGCGCACTTCTGCCCACGGGTAGGGCACAAAGGGAGCTCCGCGCACCTCCTCCGGCGAACCGCCTCATGGGTCCACCCGCCTTTCGGCACGCCTTCTTTCTTCAGGGAGGCCCAGGCTGCCCCTGGCTCCAACCGCAGTGCAGCCGACCGCCTGCTGCGCCGCCGGCTGCACCCGCCCCGCACCAACGCTCAGGGGATGCCACCAGGCTGCCGCAGGTGCCTGTTCCGTTGCCGCTCACCTCCCACGCAGAGCGGTTGCCTCCTGCAGCAGGCGTGGGTCCCGCAAACACCGCGGCCCAGCCTCGATCCGGTGCTCGATTCAGTGGCACGTCTTCTCTCTGGGCCTGACCTCGTATCCACGCAGGTCCCAGTATCTCCGGAGGAGCTCAGCGTCTCAGCTGCCGCAAGGTCTCCCCAGAGGCAGCGGGTCCCCAGGAAACAAGCGGTCGCACTTATAGAAGTGCTCAATGGCAGGAAAACAGCTTTTTTAATCGGATAAATGTCTGGTTGGTGCGGAGCCACTCGCTCAAGCGTCCGCCATTACTGGCTGCCAAGCCACGCCCCCAATGTATAATCATCTTTGGGAGAAATGTCTGTTGTTTGGGTCTGTCTTTTGTTGTTTGTTGTCTGTGGTTTGGTGTCGGCAGCCTGTTGTCTGTGCTTCAGTGTCTGATATTTGTTGTCTATGCACCCATGATTTTTTTCGTCTTGGTGCACTGCAGAAAGAATGCCTCTTAAAAACAAAGTTACAATGGTAAATTGAATTCAGAAGTACTTGAGCAACTAGTCTTTTGAAAGTCTTTTGAAAGTCCGAATTAGAGGAATGGCAAGTTACAGCAACATTGGTGCACTTACACTTCAATCATGGACCTGTAGGGTAAGAGCTGTGGGTCATAGGTTAACTGGAAAAAAAACACGTTTGTTAGGCATTTTATTGGAACATTACTATTTCATCTGTAAAATGACCCTGCATATTATTTTGCTAAGGAGCAAATTTTCCTATCGGAATTAAACAGAGGTGATAGACTTTTTAACAGCATTGGTGAGGTTCTTTTTCAGTGAGCATTAGAATTTTGGGGAGAACTGGGAATTTTTAAACGATTTTTAATGTGGCTCGCATTATTGGTACCTCCCCAATCTCCTTGCTACAGTGAGATCGGTATTTTCTGTGCAAGCTATTATATTCAGAGCATGATGTTTTAGCAGGTGTTGAGGTGTCCTTTTGACCTATCTGGGCTGCGTGCAATTGTGAGGAGAGGTGGATGTTTAAATTTTAGGGTCAAGTTATCCTTGACACATGTGTGCCCCTTGGGTCTTGCATGTGTCATGCAGCGTGGTTATTCTGATTGGGACAAATTTCCAGGTCCCATCCTTCTTGTGGAAGGGTTGAGAACCTTGGTGCTCAATTGTGTGGGTCCCAGTGGGCTGCTTAACAGTTCTCGGGCATTGCCACTTCTAACAGAGGATACTCGAGGTGGTTGAAAGGTCACGTGTGGACCCATTGTTGGGGACCTGCAGTGAAAATTATGGCTGGGACTATGTTTGCCTGCAATGTTTTCTTGGTGAGAGTCAAGCGTCCCATTGAGACTCTAGGTGTCCGGCCTGATTGAGGTGGCATAAACGAACTTGGTGGGACTTTCCAGTGGATTGGGGCCCATGAACTGGGTTCTTTCTTCTGGGTTTTGAGGATCCGTCGCTGGGACATTGTTCTGTGGATCCTGTGGCTTGAACACAGCCATGTCTGGGATCGGGCCGTCCACTTCTTTGGATGCTGCCTCATGGGGCCCTGCGAGTGTCATTTTGACCAGCCAAGCATGGCCGGCGTGACCATCTCTGTACCCCGGACTTGGACTAAGAAGGTCACCTCCTACTGATCCGCTCTCCTCTGGATGATCTGGATCTATCTTTTGGCGAGGTGTGATCCAATGGGTCGACCTCAGAAGGTTTTGGTGGAGTTTTAGGGGAGAGGAGGACGGAGCTAAATGCTCTACCCCCGAGGAGAGTCCGGTGTGCAGTTGGGGGCTTCTTGCATGGTAAGTGAACTGAAATGGCTGCTCGCTGGTGGATTTATCTATTGACTCAGTGCTGGACCAGTGTGGTACCAGTGTAGCTCCAGTGTTCTTCTTGGAACCCCCATCCCCAAGATGACTGAAAGGTCTGGCTTCCACCAACGGAGCATTTCACCCCGTTTTGATACTATAGGCAGGCCTCTATTTTGGGGAGGCCTGAAAGACATTGGAGAGTGGGGTCCTTTCGAACAGCGGTGCACCTTGGTGGTATGGGCACAAGGATCTGGGTGCCCGCTTTCATGCACTGGTGCGGGCTGTTCCGCTTCCCCCCAGGGGTGCGGTCAGCCAACCTGCCTCGTAGGATCAACCACTGAGGGGGCCCCAGGTCTCCTAAGGGCAACCGAATGTAGAACTCTAGTGTTTATTCCCAGTTGATAAAGCACAGCCATCCTGAGGTTTTCCTGTATGCACTTAAAGGGTTTACATTATGCCTACTTTTGCTGTTAATTAAATGTTTTCAGTTATTCTTATTGTTGTGGTCAAATGAAAGGTTTTGAGTTATCCCTACAGTTGTGATGTTGCTTTTTTCATTTGGGGTGAGTTTCTAGAAGCGAGTGTATAGTGGGTGCTGGTGCTGAGGCTCTGAATGTACTGCTTGTTTGGGGGGTCATGAGGTTTGTCCTATGCGTAGGGATTCTGTGGGGGTAACCCTGATGACAGTCTATTCCGTTCGTGGTATACCTTGAGGTGACAATGGGCAGCCTTGTGGTTTTTCTGGGGCAGTAGTAGCACTCTATGCTGGTTTGAGGCCACCCGCTTTTTTGGCTTTCTGATGCAAGCACTCAGTTGCATTCCCCTGGGGTCTTGTGGCTGAGTCCTTTTCCCATCAGGTGCCCCCTGTACAAATATGGTCACCCGACCCCTTTGTGGGTGCTTTCGTCAGTTTCTTGGTCGCTCCAGCAGAACCACGGGTAAGGGAGTGTAAAAGAAAGCCTGTCCACTCCGGCCCAGGGATTTCCCCCATGCCACTGGATGGGACAATTCCCTTAGGCAGTATCCTGATGGTCGAACATGTCGCTTTCCTTGCCGTGGTTATTTTTCTGGGCCCAGTATCGGGTAGCAACGAGGGGGCTCTTAGTGCAGAAAACACACCCCTTGGCTGGGTGCTGCTTCGCCTGGGCTGCTTACTCCTTTGAGGAAGCACAGGGTGGTGGCGGAGGCCGAATCTGGAAGTCCTGAGCCAGCCTTCCCCCTAGCCTTGGGGGATGTGATGGTCCTGTGCGTGAATGATCAGGGATCCCCGATTCCCTGCGTTCCCTACATGCTACTGCTTTGGCTATTTATACAAAGCGATAGTGTGCCCGGCGGGTCCACTGTCATGCTAGGCCATACAATTCTAAGAGATTTTTCATATAACCCTGGACTGCTCCTCTAAAAAGTGCTCATCAGTCCGGGGTTGCTCTGGCTAGCAACCCTGAGGAGTGGGCGCATGGTGTTGGTCCACACTCGAGGGGGGAGGAGCAGGCTATAGCTCTGTTCTCAGTGAATTGGATGTACATTCTTAATTTGGACAATTGATTGCGTCCTAATATATTGATTGGGGAAGAGGGATAGTGCAGTAACTGTTCCATGATCTTACTTCCTCCTATTTACCGCTCAATGGGTTCAGTGAGAGGGACTTTGGCCATGGATCCCGAAATCCCCTTTATTGTGGCAGTGATCTTTGATAGAGGGGCTGCTCCTTGTCATAGGCATGACCTGGCCGTCCCGATGTCCACCAAAAAGTGGTATGGTGTTTTGCTTATGAGCAGTGTGAGCACAGAGCCCTCCTCAAAGCTGTCTGGGGCTGCCAGGGGGTTAAGCATGTTTTTCGGTGCCTGGGTGAACTTTGGCGAGCGCTTCCTACCTGCCCCCTGGCTGGGCAGGCCCCATTCTAGGCTTTCGCCCTTGCTGTCGGACTCAAAGGAGATGGAGTCTTCCCCTTCGCTGCTGCTGCTAGCTCTGTGGTCATGTATGGTGTATATTAGGGCTGTCCCTCTGTCGGCTCACATCCTTAACCCTTGTGTCTGGTCTGAATTAAAGTTTTGGTACATTCTATGGTATTGGCGTTGAACGTTCCCCCCTCAGGCCAGGGAAAGGTGCATGTCTTAGTATAGGTATGCCACTCACTACAGTGTATTTCTAGTCTAGAAGCCTGGTGGGGGAATTTTGCTCACACGTGGTCTAATGGAGTCTCCATGAAGGATTGGGAAATTTGTTTGTTTTAAAGGTTTGCTAACTTTTGGTTATCTCAAGATTTGTGGAAGCTGTGTACAAAGGGGTAGTATTACAACTCGATCTACTGGTTATAAGCTCAAAAAACAACCTGATAGAGCAAATAAAAATTGGTTAACATAGAAACAGAGACAATAATGCATTGAACCAATAACAACCTGTAACAAAAGTGCAATTGTTAGTTCAGGGCAATGTGGATTGTTTTGGAGCAGAAAATTAGCAATAATGAACTTCTGAGTAAAAACAGTTATTATCACTTAAAAGCATAGAATTATTAACGAGACATAACATTTAAACATGCAGCATGATTTGCAAAATTTCAACAGCACCACAACATCAATAAACGTGTAAAAAATGGAAAAGAATCTAATGGAGACTAAAATGGTTGACAGAAAAAATAGTTCTTTTGTCCAAAAAACTGAGGGGATGCTCAGCACAGTACGTGGAGCTGGGTAAGCCTGATAGTCTGTCACTACCAGCTCGGCGAAAAAAAATTAGCAACGATTCACCCAGGTCCGATATGTTTCCCTAACTGCTGAATTACACCCTATATGACACCCAGGGGTTGTGTGTATCACTGACTAATGCCCAGTGATCCAAGCTGAAAGAAAAAAGGGAACACTTCTCACTTCTTACAGCTGCTATCAGTGTTGAAATCAATAGCCCTAAGTGCTTTCAAAACAAAAAAATCAAGTTTGAGATGTTGCCTCTATATCACACCCAGAGCCTATGTGAACCGACTAGCCACTACACCCAGCGGTCCAAGCAATGCCCTTCTGACAACTGGGGACTAAGCGTATCCTCTGAACCACGCCCAGAGATACAAGTGATCCCTTACTGACACCCAGGGACGAGCCGTACCCTGCACCCAGGGTAAAATACCAAAAATTGCAGCTAGCCTCGCCTTCTTCTTGCTTGCTGACTAGGAGAAAAAACTACAGTGATCTATGCACTTGTCCTAGTTTGCCACACACCACTACTGGGACTAAGGAGCAGATGTAGCTCTCTTACCCTCTGACGGCTGCCTCTAGACAGACCTCTGCCCCGTGGACTCAGCAGGACTTTTAATCAATTATGGCTTTTGCCCACTGATCTTTTTTGCGCAGATGAATCAATTCGGGCTGGGGTCCTTCCTTCGACAGCAGTCGTTTTTGATGAACCAATCTCTCCTATCTGGCTCACCAAAATGTTTCTCGGATATGAATTTGCCTTGAATAAATGAAAAGACAAGAGGCGTTTGGCGAAACAGGAACAAATTGGTTTAATTAAACGGTGCGGCCGGGAGAGCCTAGACAAAATGCATCTGCTCATACTCTCACGATGTACAAAGTATTGGCCGTCCATTTATACAGTTCATGAGAAACAATAAAACACTTTGCTACATTTCAAAAAAGCATCTCAGTTGTAAATCAACAAACGTGGGCATCTGGTAAGGATGCAGATGGCTCTCGACCTCGGGGAGAGCTAGTGTGGGCCAGTGCGTATGTGTCCAGATGTCCAGCATGAGGAGCATGTGATCACTACGTGTGGTGTGCCCGTCATGGCCAGATTGGTTGAGTGTGCCTAACTACATGTGGTAACTAGCTTTGTGGTATTTCTGGGGAACGCAAGCCTTTGGCCAAATGGGTTTTATTGGGGCCAATTATCTCAGATTTGTTTGTAGTGCAACTATGTATCTGTGGAATCCATCAAGGTTTTCCCTGGGTGCATGTTTGTCTTTGATTTATGGGGGACCCGACCTGTGATCAGTTACTCGATAGGTGTGGCATTTGTCACAGGACCTGCCTGACCATGTATCTGTGACTCGCGGTTGATGGAGAGGTCACCTTGTGTGAATCTGACAGCAATGATGTGAGTTCATCAGAACTCCTATAAGCAATATGGCAGCCACTGGTATCATTTTTATTGACATTATCATTATTAAGCATACAGTTATAAAATTTTGTACATTGATATCATTTGTACTGGTATTAACGAGATTATGCTTGCTCTGGTCTGAACGCACGTTGACATTGTTCTTAATAATATTATCGTATGAGCATGGATGGTGCAGAGGTAGAATATCGAGTAAAAAATATCGAATTGCACAAATATTGTATCAAAAATATCGTGGGTCAGGAATATCGACAGACAAATCTCCGTGGTCAAGAATATCGATTTTAGGTAAATAATATCGATTTAAAAAATATCGAAGTGTTTAACATCATTTGCAAAAATATAGTTGTTAAAAATATCGATTTTTTATTAATGTTATGTATTTTAGTATATATTTTATGTGTGTGATGTATTTTTTTTGTATAAGAATTGTTTTTATTTTTATTATGTGTTAAAATTTTAGTAGTTATTTTTTTTTTTATTTGAATTTTGCGTTTTTAGTTCCGTAGCGGGTTGTGGGTTTATAGGGGGATAGGGTGGGAAGTAATTTAATTATATAACATTTTTTGCTTATTTTTAGTAGTTATATTTTTTTTATTTGAAATTTGCATTTTTAGTTCCGTAGTGGGTTGTGGGTTTATAGGGGTGGGAAGTAATTTAATTATATAAAATGTATTGATTATTTTTAGTAGTTATTATTTTGTTTTTATTTGAAATTTGCGTTTTTAGTTCCGTAGCGGGTTGTGGGTTTATAGGGGTATAGGGTGGGAAGTAATTTAATTATATTACATTTATTGAATAATTTTTATTGATTAATATTTGTTTAATTGAGATGTTCTAGTGTTAAATGCGTAAAACAATTTATTATTAATTATTTAATAATTAGTTGCTAATTAATTTTAATTAATTAATTACTAACTAATGATGGTAATTGTGTAATTAATTTTAGGTGTGTGTTGTGTTTATAGGTGTAAATGGTGGGAAGGGTAGGAAGTAATTTATTTTTTATTGATGAATTAATAATTAGTTGTTAATTAATTTACATTAATTAATTAGTAATTAATTATGGTAATTGTGTAATTAATTTTAGGTGTGTGTAGTGGATATTATAGTGTTAAAGAATGTGTACTCAATGAATGTTTATCATTTTTTTTATTAATAATATTTTTACAATTCATTATTAATTATGTTAATTATGAAAATGAATTTAAATAAAAATGTTGAAGTATTTTTTATTGGTGTGATGTTATAGGGTAGGAAATAAAAAAATACATTTATGTTTTAAATAATTTGTTTGTTTGTTAATATTTGCTCCTTTTAAATAAATATTGTTTATAAATGTATTTATAATTTTTTCTAATATAATATTTGTACCTTTTTGTTATATGTAATTAATATTATAATATGTGTTCTTTTTATATGTTTAATATATTTAATCGTATATTTTTAAATATTGTTTACTTATTTTTAAGATTATTTAATTTTTGTTCAATTGTTTAAATGTTATTTGTAATTTTTGTTTCTCTGCTATCCAACACTTTCCCTAGTGCTGCACTCACTGGAGTGGGAATGGTAATTTTTACCCCTCTACTATCCAACACTTTCCCTACTGTTGCACTCACTGGAGTGGGAATAGTAATTTTTACCCCTCCGCTATCCAGCACTTTCACTACTGTTGCACTGACTGGAGTGGGAATAGTAATTTTTACACCTCCGCTATCCAGCACTTTCCCTACTGTTGCACTCTTTGGAGTGGGAATAGTAATTTTTACGCCTCCGCTATCCAACACTTTCCCTACTGTTGCACTGACTGGAGTGGGAATAGTAATTTTTACCCCTCCGCTATCCAGCACTTTCCCTACTGTTGCACTCACTGGAGTGGGAATTGTAATTTTTATCCCTTCGCTATCCAATACTTTCCCTACTGTTGCACTCACTGGAGTGGGAATAGTAATTTTTACCTCTTCGCTATCCAGCATTTTCCCTACTGTTGCAATCGCTGTAGTGGGAATAGTCATTTTTACGCCTCCGCTATCTAACACTTTCCCTACTGTTGCTCTCTTTGGAGTGAGAATAGTCATTTTTGCCACTCCGATATCCAACACTTTCCCTACTGTTGCACTCACTGGAGTGGGAATAGTAATTTTTACCCCTCCGCTATCCAACATTTTCCCTACTGTTGCTCTCACTGGACTTGGGATAGTAAATGTAATTCTTCATTTATCCAACATTTACCCTACTTTTGCACTCACTGGAGTGGGAATAGTCAATTTTACCCCTCCGCTATCCAACACTTTCCCTACTGTTGCACCCTTTGGAGTGGAAATAGTCATTTTTACCGCTCCGCTATCCAACACTTTCCCTACTGTTGCACTCACTGGAGTGGGAATAGTAATTTTTACCCCTCCGCTATCCAGCACTTTCCCTACTGTTGCACTCACTGGAGTGGGAATAGTAATTTTTATCATTTTGCTATCCAATACTTTCCATACTGTTGCACTCACTGGAGTGGGAATAGTAATTTTTACCCCTTCGCTATCCAGCACTTTCCCTACTGTTGCAATCACTGGAGTGGGAATAGTAATTTTTACCCCTCCGCTATCTAACACTTTCCCTACTGTTGCACTCTTTGGAGTGGGAATAGTAATTTTTGCCCCTCCGCTATCCAACACTTTCCCTACTGTTGCACTCACTGGAGTGGGAATAGTAATTTTTACCCCTCCGCTATCCAACATTTTCCCTACTGTTGCACTCACTGGAGTTGGGATAGTAAATGTAATTCTTCATTTATCCAACATTTACCCTACTTTTGCACTCACTGGAGTGGGAATAGTCAATTTTACCCCTCCGCTATCCAACACTTTCCCTACTGTTGCACTCACTGGAGTGGGAATAGTAATTTTTACCCCTCCGCTATCCAGCACTTACCTACTGTTGCACTCACTGGAGTGGGAATAGTAATTTTTACCCCTTCGCTATCCAGCACTTTCTCTACTGTTGCAATCACTGGAGTGGGAATAGTAATTTTTACCCCTCCGCTATCTAACACTTTCCCTACTGTTGCACTCTTTGGAGTGGGAAAAGTAATTTTTGCCCCTCCGCTATCCAACACTTTCGCTACTGTTGCACTCACTGGAGTGGGAATAGTAACTTTTACCAATCCGCTATCCAACATTTTCCCTACTGTTGCAATCACTGGAGTTGGGATAGTAAATGTAATTCTTCCGTTATCCAACATTTACCCTACTTTTGCACTCACTGGAGTGGGAATAGTCAATTTTAGCCCTCCGCTATCCAACACTTTCCCTACTGTTGCACTATTTGGAGTGGGAATAGTAATTTTTACCCCTCCGCTATCCAACACTTTCCCTACGGTTGCACTCACTGGAGTTGGAATAGTAAATTCAATTATTCCGCTATCCAACATTTTCCCTACTGTTGTATTTATTGTATTGTGAAACGTACGTTTTAATATTTTTTTAATAGTTTAGGGGCCCATTACGATGGCGGGCGGCAGCACAACCGCCGTGCTGGCGGATGCAAAAACCACCAGTTACCGCCGGCACGCAGCAGTCCACACGCCCGCCCAATTACGATGCGAAAAGCAGGCCAAACACCGCCGGCAAGCCAGCAACACCGTCCGCCATCAAAGTGCGCCCGCACACGTAGCGGCGCAGCACAACTGACACACACCGTCCGACGAAACACGTCCCGCCCGGCGCATAAATTACGATGCCGCAAACAAACGGCTCCCACGGCAAAGAGACACCGCACGTGAAAGAGAGGCGGAAACACGGACGCAGAGCACGGACAACGAAGAAGCGGCACCCCGGGCATGAATCCAGCACTGCAGGCCCTTCCCATGCTTCTGCTGATGCACCACCAAGGACGCAACGTACCGCGGAGACGCAGGTAGGCACACACACAACAAGTGCACGCAAACAGCGCACACAGTGCAAGGGCGGATAAAGCGGACAACCCCCCACCAGCGCGTGCACACTACACATCCACCATTGCATCCACATATGACACACAGGCCAAATCCTAACATCGCGGAACACATGTGTACACACCACCTGGGACTAGGAACCAACCACCCCGTCACGGCCCCAAAGCGCCGATGACGCCGCCACACATGCGCACAACGCAGAGGCCAACCGCAGCGCCATGCATGCGTCGCACACAGACACAGGGACACAACCAAGCAGCACACACATCAGCCCCACCCCAAACGCACATGACACGTGACAGGCCGGCCACAGACATGTCCCCAACGCCCAACTCACGGACAACACCCAACGCCACACAACCGACGCACACATGTCAGTGAAGACACGCAACTGCAGGACACACCCCAGTGTAACAAACATGGCGTAGCACACAGCGGCGGCAACACCAACTAGGAGAAGCAGGGCTCCTTCGGGAAGAGGAACGCCAGTACCACACTGAAAAACCCATACCACCCTGCACATATGAACAAGACATATGAAACGGAACACCAAAGAGCCCGGGGACCGACAACAGGTGGCCCAAGAATAACATCCACACACAAGGCCCAACGCAGAGCGGAAAGGCAGCCTGCCGCCCACACAAGGGAGAGCAGACAGCACTGAATGACCTTCCATTCCAACTCCGAAACCACAGCCCTACGACAGAAGCCGGTGAATACAGCCATTGTCCAAGAATAGACCAACACAGGCATGCCGAGGAGACCGACCACAGGGCAGATAGCGCATATCACAGAAGCACACAACGGACGGGGAAGAAAGAAGAAAACACTCCCCCATGTCGGCCACATGCAAGTTAATTGGAAGGAGTCACACAGCACTGACCTTGAACTGTCTGAGAAGCATGTGGGAAGAGGGCCCGTGTCCTCCAAACAAGCAAACAGAACACAAGTCCTGTCTCCCTACGACTACACAGAGCTCACAGCAACCCCGGAGCGTGCACATTGCAGACTGCACACACAGCCGGAGCACGCCATCTCAACGAACCGCTGCGAAATGGCAACCGCAACACACCTACCCAACTACGCCGAACAGCTCAAGCTGTACAAAACCAACACGATACATACATTGGGATGCGATCTCCTGTCCCTGCTGAACGTAAGTTACCGACTGACTTACCGCATCACATTGTTCAGCTGCGTCATGCCCGTCTTCTACTGTCGGAGGTGTCCCTACCAGCATCCCGTCGAGATATGCCTCTCCAACCCGGCATGTCTGAAGGCGGACCTGCTACCACTACTCCTCCCTCTGGACGCACACGACAGGGCCTGCTCTGCCTATGGGGGCATGGCGTATGTGGCCAACATCGCACCCGCACTGAAATGGAACCACTGTGCCTCCACACGACGGATCATCGAGAACAGCTACATCGAATGTCACCCAGCATGCCCCATCATGGTCCTCCAAGGGGCAACCTACGAACAACACCTTGACAGCCACCATCCGCTTCATTGGCTGGCAAACATGTACACCACCAATGACATGGAAGCCCTGCTGGACGGCATCGCATACCTGACAACCTGTAAATACGTCGGACCACAACGCAGGTTCCCCGAGTGACCCATGAAGTCCAACCCCGCACCCATGCTCAGCTTCCGCACGGACTGGCCAGTCACCACCACAACAGCCATACCAAACGACCGGCAACTGTAACCACACCATCAACGACATCGCCATGACATCGGATATGACCGGGACATGCACACTGTTCCCCATCACATCCAGGAACACCGCATGCATCGTGGGAGGCAGTGGCATGGGCTCTGTGTATCGCACCCACATGGACGGAACTGCACGAACAACCAGGACACGACATGGATCCAGCGCACATGGACACACACACCGCTCAGTGGACATGAATAGGTCGCCTGGAGTCTGTGGGTGCTGCACCCCTCCCACCCCCGCCCCGGGAATCCCATACCAGGACCTTTGCATGGATGACAAGTGCATACAACAACAACACGACCCCAGTGACTGTGACATGTCCAGTAACCACCACAGTGCAACAACAAGTGGCACGCCGCTGCATGCACGCAAGCACATGCCCTGATGTCATCTCACATGCACGCGTGCATGAGGAACAACCGCAGCAAACCTGTCACATGGAACTGAGATGGACTGTGCCCATGATGCCGAGCGGTCTGGTAGGCTATATGTATACCGTCTGTGTCAAAGTCCGCAGCTCCGCAGCTATACGTAAATGTACATTAGCACAGCCTTGGCCAAGCAGATGTAACCCCACACCCTATCCCATTTGTAATCATGCTCAGTATATCCTCAACATGTATCCCGCTGCCAGTAGTGTCCACTATACTGCATCACAGCGGACAGAAGACTCAATATAATGTTTGAAACCAAAACTGTCTCCGCTGACTCATTTCACAAGTACGAATGAGAGAGGATGAGAGTATGTGAAGTACACGGCAGTCGTGACATGACCATGTAGTCCACTGGTATTGGATGTCAACGCAAATGAGTAGCACTACTGTGGAAGACACACATGTGTCGTGTGAAGTCGTATGGACGCAGTGCTCAGGTGGGTGGGTGCGACGGGTAGATAAGCACATGCCAAGTTGGAGCACGCCGTGTTGGGAGGGGTCATGAACAGTACACCACCGCTTCCCTGGGCATTGTGAGAGGACACCTGTCGGGGGGAGTGAACACGTGTGTGCACAGCAGCCGGGCACACGTACAAAGCGGTACCAGGCGCACCTCAGCCCACCCTCTGTGGACAAGCTGGATCCTGTTGTGCGCCCGCCATGCCCCTTGACAAGGCACACACAGCCCCAGTCGACCAGGTGTAACCCCAACATAGTCAATCCGCACAGGCGATACAGGGCACGGGATGGCAGTGGAGCATGGTGTGTGTGAGGTCTCCTCGCGCTCCTCCTGGTCATATCACGCAGGCAATAGAACCTCAACGTCTAGCATGGCACAAGTCAGATGGAAGTGTAGGGGGACGCACCACAGCACGAGCAGCACTGACGTCACGGGAGGTGGCTCGCACCATCCCATCCATTGCCCATCATACCAACCACGACACATGCCATTGCGACTAAGTGCAAGCGCGTGCGCCACCACCCCGAGCCCTCCCCAGAGAGGCCAAAGAGTGAATGTGTGGGCCAACAGCCACAGACGGACGCGGCCTGGCCGCAAGGGCAGCCACAGCCACTGGGTGTCGCAGGTGGCGGATCCGGAAGGCGAAGACTGTGATGCATAGTCCATGCAGGCCGGGTCTCCATTTGGGGCACCACGCAGGTGGACGGCGTCCCGCCACACATCATACCCTGAGACAGCCCACTCGTGCAACTGGACCCACACATACACTCCTTGCCCTCTCTGGTGCGAGCTTGGGGCTGCCTGTGCAAGCGCTAGCCTCGCAGGTGAGCATGCATATTGGGGGCGAGGGGAGGACATGAGGGCTGGGGCGAAGATGACTGTATCACTGTCAGTTAGTACAAGGGATGACCCAGATGTGGAAAGGAAGAGACGTGTCCCGTGTGTACTGCAACTAGTCGCCAATCCAACTACCCCCCATGTCCGGAATGTAAGCCCGCACCTAGGCCCGCCCATCCGCCACATCGAACATACCACCAGCACGACAACCTTCCCATTCGAAACACTGACTGGGGGTGGCGACCAGTGAACAATCATGTGTAGCCTACCCACGCGTACATGTGGGCCCTCCATGATCCATGTCACCTGCGGCAAAGACATGACATGCGCAATGAGGGAAGTGAGGAGAGTTGTCCGCCCCACGCGCAGAAGGTGCATCAGCTCCACAGACCCAGCAGCGAGTCCAGCAGGGGTCACATGTGCAGGGGCAGCTGTGCCTGGTGTGAAGGCACATGCATATAGACAGCACATCGACCAATGTGTAGTCTGCTCACATCCACAGTCCATCATCATGCGGACATAGGAATTGAACACAGGGCAACACATCTTAGTTGGTGCACCCACCGTGACCAACAATGCGCAATCATCGACGTACCCGCCCTGTGCATGGCCCCCCACCCAACGGAGGCACATCCAGTGCCACCATCCCACACACACAAGCCTTCCACGGAACATGCTGTGTCCAATGGTCAGTACAGAGTCAGCGCCCATCTGGTGGATCCTGAACAGGAGACACATGCACACACATGCCAGCTCCCACTATGTACGTCTGCCACCTGGCACGTGCAATGTAACCTCTCACCTGTGACGTGTGACTGCAAGCACACAGCCGTCTTGGCATGGGGCTGTCAATGTGGACACCAGTCAATGTTTCGGGAGCTGTGATCCGTACAGTGCTGTACATAGGGTGCAGTGCTGACACCTACTACTGTCTCATATCCCCTCGTGCCACAGGTCCCACTTGTATTGGCCGCTCAGCCCGTGCCCACATCGTCGTCGTCGTGTGCCATACTCATCCAGCCTCGGAAGCAGTTCCATGCTCAGCAGACATTCATGTTGCCGTGGCGTTGCCGCTTGACGAATATGCAGTCAGTCCCCATCAGCACGCCCTGCAAGTCATTGGGGCCTAGATCCCCATGTGCATGCACATGGCAGTGGTATGTCTCACTTGCCATTGCCATTGTTGGGAGACCTGTGTAAGTGTATTGTGGCCGTGCCGTCCCAGCTTGACAGCTGGGCTGTGGCTCATGTGCTTGCTCAGTCATGTCAGTGATGTGTATGCGAAATTGCTATGTGCCGTGTTGCTTTGACATGTGTCCTCTGCCATTTAACCCAGGCGGAGACCGAACATTGACCGCCCATACCAATTGCTGGCGGACATGGACGATACAGAGGTAATCAGGAAGTTTCGGCTGGACAGGCCAACTCTGCATCGACTGTGTGCCATGTTAGAGCCCCATCTCCGTCCCCGCAGGGTGTATCCGACTGCTGTCACCCCCACGGCTAAGGTGATGGCCGCCATGCATTTCTTCGCCACTGGGTCATTCCAGCACACAGTGGGCAGTGGAGGAGGGATGTCCCAGCCCATGTTCAGCAAGGTGCTGAGGGATGTACTGGCAGCCATGATGCTGTACCGAAACAGGTACATCAGATTCCCCAGGGCTCGTGAATTGGCGGCAGTGAAGGGTGCATTCTATGCCCTTGGCAGAATCCCACACGTCGTGGGAGCCATTGACTGCACACATGTTGGCCTTGTTCCACCACAGGCCACTGAGCACCTGTACCGCAACAGGAAGCACACGCACTCCCTGAATGTGCAAGTGGTGTGCCTTGCGGACATGGTGATCACCCACGTGTGTGCCAAGTTTCCAGGCTCGGCACATGACGCACACATAATGCGCAACAGCATCTTGCCACGACTGATGGCCAATCTGCAACAGGATCGTGGCTGTATTGTCGGTGAGTATGTGGAGTGGTGTAGCGTGCTGGTTGTGCGATGCTGTCCCCTGTCCAGTTGGAATAGCAACGGTTCTCTGTGTCCCTCACACCCAGGTGACTCTGCGTATCCGAATGGGGCATGGCTGCTCAGTCCATTGAGGAATCCTCGCACCCCAGCAGACGATCGATACAATGAGGCACATGGGAGGACCAGACGTGTGGTCGAGCGTACCTTTGGCCTCCTCAAGTCCAGGTTCAGGTGCCTGGACCGCACCGGGGTGCACTGGCGTACTCCCCACAGAAGGTGTGCCAGATAGTGGTGGCGTGCTGCATGCTGCACAATCTGGCCATTCGGAAGCAGATCCCCCTCATTGTGGATGACGGAGATCAACCAGGGCCCCAGCCCGCAGACCAGGACAGCTCGAGTGAGGTGGACAGCGGAGAGGAGGAAGCTGGGAATGTGCGCCAGCAGCTCATCGCCCGCTACTTCACTTGACGGTGAGTGTCCATGTACGACGGATGATGTGTCTGTATCTGTGCAGGTGTGTGTGTGCTGTGTCAGGGTGGCCGTATGTTCACTGCGTGCAGTGTGTCAACGCTCCATGGCCAGGGTAGTATGCCACTGTTGGTGGCTGTGGCATTGTGCCCTATTGCTCTGTGCGATGTGTGTACATTGCTTGTAGTTGTTGACATGTACTGTGTGATGGGTGTGTGACACACTCATTGAATGTGCTCCTGTTCTGTCTCCCACCCCTAGGTCCCTACAGGCCCTCCGGATTCCATTGCCATGCCACGCATCAGGTGCCTTTCCGCCCAAGGTGGCCGTTGTATTCCGTACAAATAAAACACAGGGCACAAACAGCAGTTAGTGAAAAAGGTGCATTTATTACAAACTGTGACATGTGATTGTGTGTAAGGTGATGACAAAAGTGGTGCGTGCAGTGACAATGAGCTGTCGGTCATGGCTGCGTGATGATCAGGGTGTACCCACTGGTTCTATGTCCATAGTCCAACACACACATGCCATCCAGATGGCTGTGTGGAGTGGGATCGTAGAGCAAGTCAATGCAGTGGCTGGTCAAGGAAGGCTGGCGGAAGGCTGGCTGGCTGCCTCACTTGCGACTGGAGCGTGCGAAGTCCTCCCGGGAGATCTGTTTCCTCTTCGGACGGCCCCTTCCACGTTTGGGAGGGGGTGTGTGGTGGCGACCTGCTGGTGGTGGGTGAGGTGTGCTCACTGGCTGTGGATGCAGGGGAAGTGGACACTGCTGCCCGACCCTGCGCCCTAGCAGGTGGTGGCGGAGGTGGTGTTGCTGGCCTTGCCTGTGACCCCACCGCCACCACCAGCTGGCCCATGAGGTCCACGAGTTGGTCCATACGGGACACGAATTGGCCCATATGGGCGTCCATGGACCTCAGCACCCCCAGCACCTCCCGCGTGTCAGTAGCAGACCTGGCCCATTGTCCTTGGGCCTCTTCATAGGCCCCAAGGACTCTGGCCATTTGAGGCAGGGCATGGCTCCCAGGGGAGGCTGGCGTTTCCCTGACCCTGCTCCTCCTACCAGTCCTGCTGCCACCGGCCTGCCCACTAGCCACATTGCACACCACGGTCCTCGCTGTGGCTCCCAGGGTGGATCCAGTCGGCCGGGCCACCACCTGCGCTGGGGCTGGTGCCAGCGAAGACGTGGTGGTGGTGGAGGCGGTGGTGGTCGGTGCGGCGATGGTGGCGGTTGCGGCAGTGGTAGTGGCCGCAATGACCGTGGGTGTGGCCGCAACGACAGTGGCAGCAGGGGACTGGGACTGTTCAGCATCCCTGGATGATGGGTTGGTGGGTAGGAGGGGTCCTGGGGAGCGGCTGGGCCCTGCCACGCCAGATGGGCCAGCTTGGTGGTCCGTGTCCGAAGAGGAGGACAGATCCTCCAGATCCGTGTGTCCTCGTTGGGGGCTTGTGGGCTGGCTGTGCTGGCTGCTGTCTCCATCCCCAGCATCCGGCAGTTCGTCACCTGTGGAGAGAATGAGATTTGTTATTGTGTTGCACCTGGCGAAGTATGTATTAGTCGTCTGACATTGGCAGTTCGTGCAATCTCGTACATGGGTTTCCCGGAGGCGAGTGTGTGGCTGTGGCATCTGTAGTTGTGTGTGCTAGGCAATGGGACTGTGTGCTGTGCACATGTGGCATGGGACGGATTGGCCATGCCGATGGGTGTGTTGCTGTGCCCCTACTCATTGTGACTCTGGTGTATGCGGGCTCCTGGCCCATCCTGGGTCTGGTTTGTACTTTGCTTTTGGAGTTCAAATGGAACGCTTAGGAACGCATATGGCTACATGGGGGCCATGCCCCAGAGTCGCATTTGGGAGGGGATATGCTTTTGGGGTTCAAATGGAACGCTTAGGAACGCATATGGCAACATGGGGGCCATGCCCCAGATTCGCATTTGGGAGGGGATATGCTTTTGGGGTTCAAATGGAACGCTTAGGAACGCATATGGCTACATGGGGGCCATGCCCCAGATTCGCATTTGGGAGGTGATATGCTTTTGGGGTTCAAATGGAACGCTTAGGAACGCATATGGCTACATGGGGGCCATGCCCCAGATTCGCATTTGGGAGGGGATATGCTTTTGGGGTTCAAATGGAACGCTTAGGAACGCATATGGCTACATGGGGGCCATGCCCCAGATTCGCATTTGGGAGGGGATATGCTTTTGGGGTACATGCTGTGAGCCATGGGTGCCGAACGTGACATGTGTTGTGGCAGCATGACAGTGCATGGTCTGAGGTGTGTGCATGCCTGACATGCCCTGCATATTTGCTGTCTGTTGTGATTACTGGACATGGCATTGGACGCATCGTTATGAGTGAGTGATAGTTGTGTGCCAGCCAACGTATTGCAGTTGTCCCATCTCCTTGGTGTGCGTGCTGCCCTGTGCCATGTGCATCACTGCAGTGCTCGGGGGTGTGGCCCATGTTGTGTGTTGTTGCTCACAGTGTGTCGTGCGCTTAATTGACTTCTGGCACATGGTTGGTCATGGGCATGTGTCTTAGAGTGACTGCTGTATGTGTGGCAGCTGTGCGGATGACATGCCTTTCATGAGACTGGGGCTGACGGATGGGATGGATGGTATGTTGTATGTGCATGGTGTGTCTGTGAGTTTGATGGGTTCAGTGGTGTTCGTGTGCATTTATGTTGTTCCGCTCTGTTGCGTCTAGTGTTGTTTGTCTTACATAGGCGTAGTTGTGGGGTGTGGGGTTGACAGGCAGTGGGGGCTACATGGCCAGGACTTCAATGGTGTTTCGGTTGTGTGTGATGAGTTGCACAGTGGCTGCCGTGTGGGACTATATTCAGTGTGGCTTGTGCATGCAGACGTGGCTCCTTGGGTGTTGCTATGTCTGTGATGGGTCATGTGGGGTGTGAGTCTGTTGTTCATGTCCGTGTGCACATTGTTCACTTGTTCGTGACGGTGGGCGGTGCTGCGTGTTCGTCTGCTACGTGACATGTCCCATGTGTTGGTGGTGTTATGGTCCTCATGCCTCCAGTAATCCAGCCCTGTCCAGTTTCCCACCTGCAAGTTGTTCGTGCGTGCACTGTACTGGATGCCACATGGCTCTAAGCGGGGGTGCTCCATGTTGCAGGTCTGTGGGGGTGGGGGGTGTTGTGGGTCGTGGGGGTGGCTGTACACCCACTGACACCGATTGCTGTGGACCGTGATGTCTGCCTTTCGGCTGTCGTTGTGCACTGCAGTGGCTGACACGTGGCTGTGGGGTGTGGGGGATGCTCCTCCTTGCTGTGCTGTGGGACTGGGGCCTGGTGTGTGTTGTACTTGGGCTGTCCACCGTCCCACCCACTGCACTTTGTGTTCCTGCCACTTACCTGTTACTTGTCGGTTAGTGCAGCTGTGGCGGACACATGGGTGTGGTGGGTGCTCGTTGTGGCGCTTCTGGCATATTTGGGGACCTGTTGGTGGTTACGTGGCTGGCTTAGTGTACACATGTCCCCACGCATCTTACAGTTGTTCGGTTTGGGCTGTGTGTGGTAGTGTCTGTTGCATGTGTGTGTGATGTGTTGTGTATTGTGTGCTGGACATGGGGGTGTTTGTCCCTGGGAGCTGTGGCATGGTAGTTGCGCATGTGAGTACATAGCGGTGTGCTGGTATACATTAGTTTGTACTTACCAGCCTCCACTCCCCTGCTATTCCGGCGAGGATCTCCGGATGGATTACGACTCGCACCTTCTCCTCCCACGCTTTGAAGGTCTTAAAGAGCGCGGGATTCCTCCGCCAGTGACGGCAGCCAGCTCTCTGTTTTTGCCCTCCTTCTTCTTGACCAGGCTCTTTACGTCATTCCAACGTTTGTTAATCTCGACTCTGTTTCTGGGCAGGGTCCCGACTGCATTGACCTGGTCTACGATCCGGTTCCACATTCTGTTTCTGGTGGCTAGTGGTGTGTGCTGGACCATGTTCCCATAGATTTGTGGGTACACCTTGATGATCTCAGTCGACCATGACCGTCAGCTCCATGGGCGTGAACTTGGGCATCCTTTGTGGTGCCATGGTGTTTGTGGTGCTGGTGCGGTGTGTGTTGTGTAATGTGCAGGGGGTTTGTGGTGCCGGGGTGTGGTGGTGGTGGTGGTGGTGGTGGTGGTGGTGGTGTTTGGTGGTGGTGGTGGTGGTGGTGGTGGTAGTGATGTGTGCGTTTCTGTGGTGTGCTGCTGTCCTTGCTGTGTCACTGTGTCCTCTCCTCTCCTCTCTGGTTTGCAATGTAGCAAGGGGTTGTGGTCTGTGGGAGTGCTGCTTTTGTACTCACCTATGTGGGTGTGTCCTCATGGTCTGTTGTTTTCAGGTGTGTTGTGTCTGGGGTTCTGGCCTTTGTATTTTTTGTTTGTCCGGGGGGTGTTTTCGGGATGTGTACTGTGCTTGTGTATTTGTGCGTGCCTTGCTGTGTGGACTTGTTGGCCATGTTGTGTGCTATTGGTTTTGTGTGCGGATGGTTTCTGTGCAGGTACGTTGGCGCCATGGCTTCTGCCGTGTCGATTCTCATCGGCGTTGTTTGCGCTGGCGGGCGGTATATTTGTGGTTTTTCCGCGCTCATGGCGGTGCGATCGTAATTTCACGTGCGGTGTGTCGGCCGTGTGGGCGGGCGGTTTTGTGTTGTCGTGCGTGTTTCCGTCCGTGGCGGGCGGTTTGACTCCGACTCGGACGATGGCGGGCGGTATTTTGTGTGGATTTTTCGCCGATGGCGGTTTTCGGTTTGTGTAATCATAATGGCGTGGTCGGTGTTCAGGCGGTGTGTGCGGGCGGATTTTTGCCGCTTCCATGCCTGGCGGATTTATTTACGCCGGGTATCGTAATGTGCCCCTTAATGTTTTAATTAGTTATAGAATGTTTTTTTTCATTTTAAATTATTGATATATGTATATATTTTATTTTTATATAATTTAAAAGTTTAAAAATTAAATAAAGATAATAGTTAATAAACTGTTTTAAAGTAAATATATGTATATGTATAAATTATTATGTTTGTGTGTTTATATTTTTTAAATCAAGTTTATTTTTTATATTTAGTTAAAATTTATATTAAATTTAATTTATTTTGTTAAAGATAATATTAATATTTTATATATTTAATATATATTATTCTCTTTTATTTATATTTTTAAATAGATATTTTTTTACAGCTATATTTTTAACTTCGATATTTTGGTACTTACCTGTTTAAGTATGGGGAGTCGATATTTTTTTCCGATATTTAGAACATCGATGTTTGTTACATCGATATTCTATCAATGAACCAGCATGGATCATGGGACACGTTGGTATACTGATTGCTGATGTTGGCAATGCTGTGCGGGCACAAGTTACGGTATACATTGTGCGGGTACAAGCAGCGGCATACATTCTGTTGTCGGGCCTGCACATATCATAACATTTATTGAAATCGTATTTACCCATCTCAACACCAGTTCTATAGCAATGAGGCAAAAAACATGGCTAACAAATTCTAGTGTTGATATTCAGGATGTGTTGTAAAAATGTTGCTATCAAGTGCAGAAGGAGCACTTTTGCACCAATGGATCAACCGACAATATGGTGTACATATATTTCTAAAGGTACGATTGCTTTAATACATGCAAATAATATATCTCAAGCTCTGGTTGTGTATTTTTTTAATACATTACATTCATTTTTGGATGTGCTTTCTGCAGTAAATCGTTTTGTCCTGACAGGACCACATGTTATTTGTACTAAATGATACCCAGGTCCTGAGATCTACTGGGTTACCTCATTACAGTATAAGAAGATTTATCATGCCGCACATTGGTGTTTAATGCTGTTTTCTGCTGTGGAACTGTGGTACATGAGGAGTGCATATATAGCGATCTTTTTAAGTTATTTGCAAATTAACAAGCTCACATCATATGTTATCATTGTCATCATTTTGTGTTAATTGGCGCTGTTTCCTTAGTGATTGGCATTATGCAGAACTAAGTGATAATCATGGCGCGTTCAAAAGGACAGTTCTCCTACAGCTGTATGCTGCCTTAAAACTTCCTGGTTTATCTGCAACTTGCTGGAACTTTGGGACGATTTACAAAGAAAGCAGTTCACTTGTTTTACATCTACGCTCAGTAGATTTATTGCTTTATGAAATTCACAAACATTTCCAGCAATCCGCACAGAAAGGTGGACCAGACGCGCATGAGAGCTCCTGGGAACTCATGTGATTTTCCCTTTGGAATCCCATTCCCACCGTGCAGAGTTCTCCATTGCGGAGACCCACCACAGGTGGAATATGGTCTCCTCTGCAAATTGGCATTTTTATTTTTTTCCTTAGGAAATCTATTTTTCCCCATTGAGAACATTTTTCCTCGACCCCCTCCAAATTTGAGGGTGTTTCATTCCCCTTCCAGCCTGGAAAGGGATTTACACTATCACTGGGCTGAAGTAAAAATCTGACCCTTTACAAGCTAGAGAGGGAAATGTAAAGAGGTTATGAAAGCCATCACATGTGACTGTTTGGGCGTATTCCCAAATTTCCAAGGCTAACCATGCCTTGGAATGCCCACATTTCCATCCTTTTAGTAGGACTTACAGGTGCAGAAAATTCCAAAGTTATGATGGAGGTTTCCACATTCATAAATGGGACTGCACCTGCCAGGAATGCCTTTCTGAATTCCTTACAGGAGTTGTAAGGTAAATTTGGTCATAAACATATGTTTGCCACTGAATTTACCTTTGTGACTCAGCCCCGTCGGTTCGGGCGTGACCTTTACCAGGTTTTCTTCAGTTTACATGCACTGGTGCATACAGAGTAGAAAATTTGACTGCATTTTCCCTGCTGCTGGAGCTGTAGGATTAACAACTGCATTTACTTCTTGTAATACTGGGTCCCAAATCGCAGTTTTCTGCTACATTGGGCTTTGCAGCGAAAAGCAGTGCCTCCCAGGGCCGGACTGGGAACCCAAAGCAGCCCTGGCAATTTTGTCGGACTGCTTCCCGGGGAAATGCCCGATGCCCGCTATGGCCAGTCCAGCCCTGGTGCCAATGACTTCTTCCTCAAGGCCTTCCAGCTGTGCTGCGCAGAACTTGGCCTTTCACCTCCGATAAGTCACTGTGGTTGCGCTGATGTGTACTCGGTGCAAAAAACATTGGCAGATTTCGAATACATTAGCCTAAAATGGCTAAAACACATTATTAGGGCATGATAACACACTTAGGCATGTATATGCAACTTAGGCGTGTGCACAGAAATTCTTATTGTGCGGAAAGTGATGAAGTTCGAAGGTAACTGTCATGAATCAGTTTTATTGATAAAATACATCGAGAGGCACATGAAATATTTCAACTTAAAATCAACAGTTATTCTCCCTGTCTCTACCATGCACCTAAGTGGAGGCTATCAAGCTTGTCTAGTACACTGTCTTTTATATATTCCACCATTGCATGCACATTAGGCCTACGGCTTGAGGCCATGTTAAAATTCAATGGCATTTGATAAATCAGCACTTTTGGCAAATGGCCCTCTCTGAAGGGTCCCCATAACTTTATGCCTTCCTACTCCTCTTTTTCTGACCTTTTTTTTGTTGGCGTTAGGACTCTGGGCTCCTCCCCTGCTGCTGCGCTCGTGCCGGCCCACAGGCTAGGATGGACTGTTGATCGTTGAGTGCGCAGACTGTGCGCAGTAGACACGGAAGGTGCTGATTCTGATGCTGTAAGGGGGTGTCCCTTCGCTCCTCTGCCCTCTGAAGCTATTTTGGCGTGGACCCTCGACCACTAAAAGACAGCTCCCCCTTTTTCAACCGCTGCCGTAGCTGTCACTGCCACAGTGTCTGACTCATACGGGGAGCTTAGTGAGTACAGGCATACGGTAGGTTGTGTTCCTGCACTAGTTTGACTTCAGCTGGGGGGTTGAAGTTTGACAATGACCTTTTGAGGCTCCCCTCCAGGGGCGGCTCCTCCACTAGGGCGGAGGAGCGTCGCCCCACTGCTTTCTCGCAGTGTGAGAAGCAGAAACATAAAATAGTAATAACTACCATTTTATGTTTCTGCTTCTCACACTGCAAGAAAGCAGAAGGGATTTGGTTGCGGGCGGGCGGGCAAGTGGGCGGGGCTGCTCTCCGAGCAGGGCTGGGCAGGGAAGGAGTGGTGTGTCCCCTCTGAGTGCGTATGACTGGTTTGGTCGGCCCTCTGGAGCCGACCAAACAAGTCATGCGCACTCTGCCCTTCTCCATGCAGTCTGCAATGCACCAGAGTGCCCAAATAAATGTATAAATGTCTCTCCTTTCATTACCATCAACTTACCTGTTCTTAATGCCTACTTCTAGGAGTCTGCCATAAAGACTCCTGGAAGAAGGGCTGGATGTCTTTCTCCCTAGACACTCGGCATCCTGGAATCGAGAACTACAACCTCTGTGAATAACCTAGCACGTCCGGGAGCCCGTCAGCTTCCAGCCTCGGCAGCCTGTAGGAAGGAAAACTGCTGCAAGTGCAAACAACACAGCTAATAAGACACATTGGAATTGAAAGTTCAAATTAGCTGGGGCATCAAGCAGAGGGAACGAGAACGAAGACACAAGGAGGAGGAAGGCGGAGAGCCAGTTAGGGGCTGGGCTGGAGCTGTTGGACAGAATTGAACTTCCTATGGGAGGAGACGGGCTCGACAACGAGGGATTGGGTCTGCCAGCAGCTGCGAGACCAAGATGTACACTTCCTCCCTAGCTGCCCAGCAACCAATGAAAAAGCGGTGGGAGTGTACAAACCCACAGAGGAAATACACCATGCCTCTCATAGCAGCGTATGTTCGCTGTCTCTAGGCTCGACCTAAAAATGCAATTCTGGGCATTCCCACAATAGCTGCAATGAAATCCATGGGACTCCCGTTTTTCTGGGAATTCTTGTGTACCACAGAGAAGGTAATCCCAAGAATTACCTGGGTGCTATGGGAACTCCCCAGGAATTACCCCTCCCGCAGTTTTGTGCATACAGCAGTGAGAAGGGGTCCCCTAAGGTCGTGGGTATAGGGGTTCAATCTGCTAGGAAGTGTAGAACCACCAGATGTAACATGCACATCAGCATGTTGGTGCACGTACTGTCACACTGATGTCACCTTGGTTCGCCATTTTCCCTCTACAGCCCAACCACTCCTTTAATTAACACAGGACATATGAGAGCTATTGCCACTTGCAGCTGTGGAGGTGGAATGGTAGGGTGGTGATCAGATTTAGATACCTGGCCTGATGAGGGTCTTAGTGTGAACATGTCAGAAGCTTTTAATTAGTTATGACTATTACTGTTGACATTTTATCTGAAAGCTACACCAATGTAATACAGATGGCTGGCCATAGCCACCTTAAGTTTCGTTATCTGAGTCACAAATAGGGAACAGGTAGAAAAGTCATGTTTGGTCACAAATAATAGCAGTTTGAAATCCTCTTTAATGGTAAGTTGGGTTTTAAGTCACAATTCTGAAAATGCCACTTTTAGAAAGTTGGCTTTTCCTTGTCCTAAGCATTTGGTGCCTGAGTCCTGGGTCACATGACTGTGAATAGCTTGGCATTTGGCCTTTGTGTATTCCTCCCAGAAAATGAGACAATAGGGCTTAGGTGTTGGCAGGATGGGCTGTGCCTCCAGCACAATCACAAAGGAACTTTATACCAGCCTTTTGGCACCCTAGACTGTAGTGTCTTGCAAGTTAGCAATGACGGAACCATTTTGGCTCCTGATGGACTCCATAGAGCTATGATATAAATGTTAGAGTGGAATGCAATGAAGGCTGATTTAGAATGTTGAGTTCGCAGTTACACGCACCTGAATAAAGACGTGTAATACTAAGCTCCGTGTGTGGCATAATTATTGGCGGGACCCAGGCTGGGTAAGGCACTACAATTGGGGACTAGCTAGGGGCTAAGTAACCAGAAGATTGACAATGCGCTCCCAGAGAGTTTACCATGGTGCAAGCAAACTTCTCGTGCATGACAAGTGTGCCGTGGTCAAAGTAATTAATTGCTGCTTAATGTATGTGGAGTCAAAGTGCAGCACCAGCCACTGTGAAGGAGTTAAAGATAATGAAAGAATTGCAGAGAAACTATACGTTGTTGGCCGAGAACCTGCTTGTCAGGCCATACTTAGAGGTACCATGCTGCTACACAAGATAAAGTTATATGTTATACAGAGTGTTTCTGCCCAAAGTCAATGCGTACAGATACAGAAAAGAAGCGTTAAAGACGGCAGTAGTCAGATACAAATAAAATATATTAAAGCGCTTTCTGACAGGTGGCGGCTCAGAACATCCCCAGAGGTCTCCAGAAAGTGAAGGGCTCCCATGGAGACCAAGAAGGAGGTTGCCATCCCACAGACTGTCTGGGATGATCCTTAGGCCGATCCTTTGCAGAGCCCCAGGGATGGCACAGATGACACAGGTTCTATTGGACATCCGACAATATCTGGAAAAGCTCCACCTTCAATGTCAGCCACTCCCATAAATGGTTACAACGCTGCTGCATTCCTGAAACCACCATCACCTTTTGATATCGCCAAAATGCAAAATATTGGTGATAGATCGATTATTTGGACAGAGACATTTGAAGATTTCATTGATGCACTTCAAGAGACTGATAACAAAAAGATTATCAAATACCTTAAAAATCTTTCTGGTGAAGGTGCAAAAGAAGTCATAAGGGAGATGCAGCAAAATGACAAAGAAATCACATACTGTCAGCTTAAAGAAACTTTGAATCCCAAATTTAACCCAATGCTCAATGTGGATTACAAAATATACATTTTCAGTCAAGAGCAACAGAAAGTTGGTGAAACCATTGATGAATTTGTGCAGAGACTTGGCACTCTCATCAAACACTGTAAGTTCAACTAATTTATTGACAAAGAAGCTGTACCTTAGAGTTACAGATGGATGCTTGTCAGATTCATTCAGATGACAAATGCTGAGAGACACTCTTAGTCTGGAGCTAGTGTTAATGCCTGCCTGAGCTAAAGAGCCTGCTGATAGACAAGCTACTGACTTGGAGGCAGGAGGTGCCCAGAATGAATCAGTCATGAGTGTGAAAAGTAAACCAAAGCAAAAGATTGAAGGACATAAAGTGATGTCTACACTTGAAAAGAAGTTGTGTTTAGATGTGGATTTACATTTCCACATGAAGGTAAATGTCCATTCAAATATTGTGTGAAGATTACACTGAAAGTAAATGTTGTTTGATACCTTTCATCATTGACAGTGGTGGTTCGATAAATATGCCTGAGGAGAAATATAATGAATTGTCTCCATCACCCCAACTTATGCCATCAAAAACCAAAGCGTATACATGGGCTGCATCAACGCCTTTAAAAAGTCAAGGTTCATTTGTAGCGATGATGAAACACAAGAACATGAAGGTGCAAGTGCCCATCCATGTGCTTCAAGTTACAGTGTCAAGTGCCTGTCTACTCAGTTTCAGCACAGTTGGTGATATGGGACTGATTTCTGTAAACTACAACATGAATGCTCACCACGAAATGGTAAATCAATTCCCTTCGTTGTTTCACAGTTTAAGGAAGCTTAAGACTATAAAAGTAAAGTTGCATATTAGATGACATCCATCCTGTTTGTCAAAGACGTAGACAAACTGCTTTTCATTTACAAGACACTGTTGAAAAGGAACTTGAATTGTTACTTAAGCATGATATCATTGAGTGTTCTACTGGTCCCACGCCATGGGTTTCTCCCATAGTGGTTGTGCTCATAAAGGACAGTGAAGAAGCTGTACGCATATGCGTTGGCATGCTTCAAGCATACAAGGCAATTGAACGAGAACGACATACAGGTCCACACATTGCTGACCTGATAACACAATTACACGTTGCAAAGGTCTTCTCTTGCCTTGATTTCAATAAAGCTTATCATCAGTTGAAACTTGAAGAAAATTGCAGGTACATTACAACCTTCTCTACACACGGTGATACAAAAGACTACGTTTTGGTGTGTTATCAGCTGCAGTACTTTTTCAGGACGTCATTCGACATATCATACAGCCTGTCATGAATGCATTCAATTACAGTGATAACAAATTGGTTTTTGAGCTACACAAAAAGAGCATGATAAGGCTCTTACACAAGTATGTCGTTTACTGGGCGATGCAGGTTTCACTTTGAATACAGATAAATTTGAGTTCCATCAGACAAAGCTAAAATTCTCTGGCCATATATTTTCTGATGGGGGTATGATACCTGATGCTGCTAAAGAGCTGTCAAATGTTGATCCCCCACAAAATGTTTCTATGGTGCGTTCATTTCTTGGCATGGCCAGCTACTCTTCCAGATATATACGAGACTTTGCCACTGTAAGTGGTCCATTGAGAGAGTTTACGAAAAAGAATGTTTCATTTTATTGGTCACATGAATGTGAAAAAAAGTTTACGAAAATCAGACAAGCCATTGAGAATGCTACTGAAATGGCTTATTTCAATCCAAAGCTTCATACAGAGGTAGTTTTCTTACAGAGGTTGTTTTTGATGCTAGCCCAGTCAGGTTAGGTGCTATTCTTGCCCAGCACAGCGGACACCAGAATGCTTGAAGACATATTGTGGTATATGCAAGTAGGAGTTTGTCCCAAACATAACAAGCTTCTTTAAAACCTGAAAAGAAATGTTATCCATGGTATGGGCTTGTGGGCATTTCCATGTATTCCTGTACAGTAAGTCTTTTACGTTGGTAACTGATCATCAAGCTTTACTAACTATACTTTGCAATCCAAAGGCCAAGATGCCTCCTCGCATTGAACGATGGGGACTATGACTACAAGAGTATAATTATAACATTGTGCATCATCCAGGGATGTATCAGAACTCTTCTTGCTACTTCTCCAGAGTGCCTATATAAGGTCATGCATGGTACTCCACCCAAAACAGCTGAAGCCTATATCAATTTCATTGTAAAATCAAACACACCAGCTGCCATTTCATTAGCACAGATTATCACTTCCACGAGCCATGACAGTGACATGCTAAAGTTGAAAGATATAATCACACAACAGTCATGGAACCAACACCCTCGACCTCTCACATCAAAGATGAACCGTCCATTACTCAGGAAGGAGTCATACTACAAGGGTCAAGAATCCTGATTCCCGGAGAGTCTGCGACAGAAAATGATTAAAGTGGCCCACGAAGGACATCGTGGAACACACCAGCTGCCATTTTGTTAGCCTAGATTATCACTGCCACGAGCCATGACAGTGACATGCTAAAGCTGAAAGATATAATCACATAACAGTCATGGAACCAACACCCTCGACCTCTCACAAGTGATGGTGAATATCAAAAATGCAAAAGATGAACCGTTCATTACTCAAGAAGGAGTCATACTGTGAGGGTCAAGAATCCTGATTCCCGGAGAGTCTGCAATAGAAAATGATTGAAGTGGCCCACAAAGGACATCGTTGTCACAAAATGATCTCTCCGAGGCCAAGTGTGGTTTCCATATCTCTATGAGCAGGATGAAAATGAATTAAACGCCTATCACCTATGCAACTGCCTTTCTAAAAAGTTACTCAACACACCTTAAATATGTCACAACAACAACAACAAAACTTTATCCGGTTTTTACAAAGAAAACCATTAAAGTCAAGCAAACACAGTTACAAATTAGTATCACAGGCTAAAAAGAGGCAATACTGTGTATCCATCATATCCCCAAAACATGTATCTAAAAAGGTAACCGAATCCAGAAATAAAATGACATCATCACAGCCCCAAAAGATGCGGAATGAACAAAATATTATGTCAAACACAGTAAGACCATTCATCAAGGCCCCATAAAATACAAGATGGATTACAGGGACTATGTTAAAGACAGTCTCATCAAAACGAAAAAAACATCCATCATGGACCCATAAAATGCTAAATAAATAAATAAGAGATCTCATGTCACAGCCATAACCATCCATCCTGACCCCTTAAAGAGCAAGATAAATAACAGGGGCTCTATTAAGAAAGATCTCAAAACAACACTGTGCCTGAGATTTGTCCATGAAGAGCTAGTCACAGCTGGACCGGAGCCTGATTGCGGCCCTTAAAAAGCTAGGAACATATAGTACAGTATTGTTTGAAAGTAATTGTAAAAAGATAAAAGCGAGTCTAACCTGCCTAAAACTTGCTTTCTTGGTACCTCATAAGAACTACAGAACATTAAAAAATGCGTCATATCCTGTGGAGACTTCCTGTCGTAGCCACAGGGTGGGAGGTACTGCCCTTTATGTGCCCCATTAGGGTGGGCCAGAAGGTAGTGAAAGAGGTCCAAACAAAATATGGTCAATACAAAATGGTCGTTGTTGCTTATGAACCATAAAAGATAGGGATCCACGAAAGGCACAGCTTCCAATAAGGAATACACTCGAACACTGGGCTTCCTCAGCTCTATTTCTTCTCTATCCCAAATGCGCTTTCTATAAAGTTCTCCTTCACCCAAAGCAGGTTCCTCCTGCAGATTTTCTCGGGGTTCTCAAATAGGTCTAACCTTCCAAAGCTAGTAAAACTTTTTCTGACATACTTGAGCTAGCAAATGCGGTTAGAATAATCAACAGAAAGACAGTCCCTTAAGATATCCTTACTTAGGACAGTTCCCTTCTTGAACCAGATTTTCAACCACAGCGATAAAGGACAAAAAGCCAATGAGAGAAAGGCCAAACCTAATTCTTTGTGGGCTACAAAGGATGATGTACCATGTGGTAAGCAAAGTAACCGTCTCAAAAAGGTGTTTTCAACAACTTGCAGTGCATCATGCTTAATGTAGCCCCATATCTCACTACCATAAATAACCTTGGAGATACATTTAGCCTAATAAATTTGCAGAAGGGCCCGATGGGTTTACTGCCCAGTCTAGAGGCAAAATTAAAAACAGTGTCAATAGTCCTATCAAAGTTCCCTTTCTCACGACTTATCAGGGGGCCCCAGTTCAAAGCAGCATCAAACACTACCCCCAGGTAGGAGAAAACATCGGTCCTAGGGACCGGCATGACCCTACTAAAAATGTGTAGGGCTTAGCTGGGCGAAGGCCCACCTGCATTACAAAAGATTTACTATTGTTGACCAGTAAGTCCAAGTCCTCCATAAAACAAACAAAGGAGTCTAATAAAGATTGTAGACCCCTCTCCGTCCTTGCCATAAGGACAGCGTCGTCAGCGTACAGTAGGAAGGGTAAACTTTGCTTTCCCACCTGGAGACAGTCAGGTTTTGATTTCAAGAGGGCCTGCTCCAGGTTATTAATGTACAAGTTAAAAAGAAAAGGGGCCAAGATGCACCCTTGACAAACCCCTCTCTGGATAGAGAACTCACGAGTGACTTTAAGATCTTTAGCATATTGAACTACTGCTTTGGTGTCTTTGTGGAGATCCCTTAAAAACAGGATGATGTTCTTATCGATACCAATGGAGAGCATCATCTGCCAGAGCTTAGATCTGTTAACGTGGTCAAATGCGGACGATAAGTCCATGAAGGCTAGGTAGATAGTGCCAAAAAGAGCAACGGTGTCCTTATTTACAATCATGTAAAGATTTAAACTCTGGTCCACCTTACAACAACGAGGGCGAAAACCATATTGGACGTCGGCAAGAATATTGTTATCATCTATCCAGCTAGAAACCTGTCTAATACCATACGTCCCACCACCTTACCCACTGAATCCAAATGGGAGATGGGCCTATAACAATGAGTACTGACCCGATCTCCCTTTCTGAAATCAGGGACGATGGTGGATAGTGCCCAGGAATCCGGGCGGCCTATCATGACCGTGGTGTTGATAATGGAAGTGAGGGCAGGAACCCAGGTATCAAATTTTGAGATATAAAAGGTCTGGAGGAATCCCGTCAGGTCCTGGGGCCCTATTTTTAGTCAACCGAGATATGCTTGCTCTTACTTCCTGTGCAGTAAACACGATTTCGGATTGACCCTCTATAATATCCTGGGCTTTCCTAGAACTAAGGTCCGTCTGAAACATACCCTCAAAGTGGCACACCCACTCTTCCTCTGTAATGTGGGCATCCAATAGGCTGGCACTGTGTTCTGCCAGGAACGGGTCATTAATAATGCTCCAAAACTTGAAGCTATTCTTCAGGGTGCTGGACTCTATCAAATCTAACCAGGCCTCCTCTTTCAAGGCCGACTTGCGCTTTGCCAGGGCGGCTTTGTTTTGTCTACGATATTCCTTGACCACCATGGGATCCCTTGGTCTGATACTCAGAGCTTCCTTCAGTCTCCTAGAGGGACAGGAACACTCAGAGTCAAACCATCTAGGGCCTATATGAGATAAACGCTTACCCGGGCCTGTAATAGATTAGCTATAACTCCTGACATACTACAAAAAGCCTCCAGAATGACTGATGGTTTCGCCCCCCGTCTAAGCAAGTGGCAAACTTATTGTGACACTGAGTAAACAGGGACTCATAAAACTTGTCAGGAATGATCTGAGCCCACTGTAGTCTCCTCCCCCCTTCCACAGCTTTCAGGGACCCCTTGATTCCGTTCTTGATCGTTTGTACTACCCGGGGCCAGCCAGTCAAGACACATACCGGGTTGTGGTCACTATACACACTCTCCTGGATGGTAAAGTCCCTGATGTAAGAAAAAAAGGGTGTAGAGACAAAAATGAAACTGATGAAGGACTCGCACCCTTTCCCGGTGAAGGTGGGAGCAACATCCTTCTTATCCGGTGGCAATTTATTCATGGCCGAGGTTAAGTCAAACTCATTCATAATAGTGTTAAATAAGCAGCCCTGGTTTGTATGTTCCATGTGCAGACCAGAATGGCGAGCACATCCCACATCTTTAATCCCCTCAGGTCTAGGGTCCCCACACAGATGGACATGAAAATCTCCTGCTATGAGAACATTGGGGCAATACTGTTTGTTCCGAATCCTGTTTCTCAAAAAAGAACCCAACCATGAAATATTACATACTTCAGGTAGGCAGGCTACTGCATTATAAAAATTTTAAAGCATTAACTTATTTGCCCCACTACATAGCAACATAGCCTGTAGGGTAGGACAGTCTGGTGACAACATGACGGAACTGCCTTGGACTGCTAAAGAAACGAAGCTAACAAAGCCCCCCTTAGCTCTTCCAGCAGTAGAAGGGGTGGCTGGCACAAAGAAGGTTTTGTATCCTTCCAAACAATAACAATTTTCTGTAGCCCACGTCTCCTGAAGGCATATCACGGCAAACCTTTTTTTTAAAAGTACCCATTCTGGATCATTAAACTTTCTTGCCAGGCCTGTGATATTCCAGGAAATGAAATTGTACCCCTTCTGATCTAATTGGTCTGAACTAGAGCCCAACAGGGTGCTGTGTTGGAAGAATGGGGTCACGCTCAGTCAATCACAGCACTGTAGTGAACTCAGTGTCGCAAATCTTTTGGATGTAACTAGTCCTGGGATTCCCTCCTGCTGACTCCCCTTACCCAAATCTAGAGGTTGCATCTGAATCCTTCTAGATGGAAAAAATGGGTGAATCTGGGGCCTGTAAAAGTAACCAAGAGGGAGAGCCACGATAGCTGAATTAAAACCCACAGGATTAAAATAAGAAGCCATATTTAAAATTCTATCCACTATGCGGGGGCTGTTAAAGTTGAAGGTGACACAATACCCGTCCCAATTCTTCTTCACTCTGCCAACCCAAGATGTCCTGCGTAACATTATGATGTGGCTTTCTACCCACAAACCTGTTGCAATGTTAGAGTTCAACCAATGTACAACTTTGTTCTTTAGTTGGACACAGTCTTCCTTTGCACCCGGGGCAAGTCGAGGTACATTTGCTAAAATCACTACAAAGGAGGTTGAATCAGATGGCAGATGTAGAGAGCATGGGCTCTGTGTGCAGTTACTGGATGCCCCCGTGTGGATGCCATCACTTGCTCCACCCGACATCATGGTGGACCTGCTTGCAACCATTCCTGGGATAGAGGACATACTTGCTACGGGGCCTGATATTAGGTTCAGCCAGGGCTGTGAAGAAGCACCATCTTTGGACCTTAGTGCCGATGACGGTGTCATGTTCGTGATTATTGTCTGATCCGATGATAACGGGCAAACTGGTCCCATCTCTGGGCAGGTGGGCTGGGTTACACTCTCAGATGTAGGCTTAGAAAAGGACTGGGTGCACCACACTTTGTGCCAAGATCCTGCGCGCCGTGCCTTGCATTAGCAGGTGGTGCGTTTGGGCCCAGAGAAACAATGGGCAAAGCTGAAAGGTCATCTTGTGAGAGTGATGTCAATTTATTCAAGTCCTTTCCAATAGCTGAAAAGCGATAAAGGATAGGGTCTAAGTTACAATCCAGCCCTCCTAACAACGATGCCGTGAAGGTGGTAAACAAGGTCACAAGGTCCGGACTGAGCACAGCTGTAGGAGATGGAGGGCTGTGGTGCAAGCCAATACTCTTCCTACGCTTGGGAAGGTTCCCAATCGAGGGGCCCTTCCTCTTTGCTCTGGCACCCTCCTCCTTTCTAGGGCCCACATTGGGAGCTATTGACTTTGTCTGGATGTCTGATGGGCACACACCACCCCAAGGAGTGAAGTTCATAGAGGATGAACATACTGCCCCGTCCTTGTTCTGGTCCATAATCACAAGCTATGGGGTGGGAACTTGTTCGGGGGTAAGAGGGCGCGAAAGCATGAGGGCGTTTTGGGAGGGATGAAGCACAGTGGATCGAGAGCGAAGACGAGTTGCCAACTCGATTTCCTTGTCCAGGACACCAATAGCACGCTGCAAGAAGGCATCCATGGTTGACACAGTGTTCACCGGTTCTTTGGTGGTGGGCCTGCATTTCCCCATTGTGACAAACCAAAAGTTTTTCTAGGAGATATAACCCCAGGTATATCCTACAGACTGGACAAGTTTTTCAAAAGAAGGTGGCCTGAGTCAGCGATGCAGGGCATTAGCGCCACTTAAAGGGAGAAGATGCAGACAGACAAGGAAGATAGTCAGTAGGGAAACACGAACGTAAAAGCCACTGCTAACACCGTTCTTTACAACAGACAAAAGCACATGCTGCTACAAACAAGCCCAAAGCCTAGATGTTTTAAAAGGGGGGGCAGGTCCCAGTTCTCGGTTTAGTTGTGAAGGTGAAAGTAAGGGTTCTCTTACCTGCACAAGGGCCGCTGGCCGAGTCCGACATCATTCAGATGCCGAATCTGGTAGGCTTGGAAATACTCCAGCTCCTGGGGCCGTATTACCGATGACTGCACCAGCGCTAATTGTCGCTGTGTGCCGGAGTATGCGCCCAACGGCATTACAGAGGATCGGTCTGTAATGCCGTCATGATGTTGGCGCAGACTTTGAACTCTGTGGCTAGGTGCTATGCCTGTGCGCATATTGTATTAGCGCACAGACGCAAACGCACATAAACACAGACATACTCGGGTACACAGCGACAATTAGCGCTGGCGCAGTCATCTGTAATATGGCCCCTGGCAGGTTATAAGGTAGGGGCCACAAGGTGAAGCTTGGCCCCAAGGGTCAGTGAACCAAGAGGGGGGCCCAGAAAGCCTCCTCCGATCTCTGTCGGGCGCAGACGGGCCGGCCCTTTGGCTGGGCTTCACACTGCAGGAGACAGCAGGCACTTTTATGTGCACGGCACGGGAGACTGGCCCCTCCTCCTTGGGCTACAGCACTCCTGGGACAGCGAGTCACCAACACTCCTCTGCAGCAGAGAGGCAGGCAAAGCAAGAAACTTAACAGTATGGGCTTCAAAACTCCTGAGGCAAGCCTGTGAGAGAGACAAGGGACCTCACCTGTTGGTTATTGTGGACGAATACTCACGATTTCCATTAATAACCCCTCAGCCGGGTCTGGTGGCTTAGTGGACCAATGCAACCACTGTACTACTTCTCGTTGTTTTAAATATTTTTAAATCTTTTCTTTGATTGTATCTACACTGCACTAAAGGAGGCTTTAATTTTACTTGTGCTCACCTTCGCTCTCCGTTCCACTGCGGTTTTTACCATTTGATGTGGAGAGAGATTGTGATTTTGTTTACTTCTGGCTGGAGGCTATGGGGTCAGAAGTCTAGCTGCTCTCCCAGATCTCCTATTAAACTTGGATGTCGGCGCTGACGCACAGTGGACACGCACAGTGGGAGCGCTTTGGTGCGCCAAAGTCAAGCCCATCCAAGCCCGTCCCCACCTAACCATCACCAGGAGCAAAGACCCCTGCACCTTTTTCCTCAGAAAACAGGCACCAAGGCAAAATTACCTATTCTGCAGAGTAACGTATCCTTATAGGTAATCAAGGTAAGGGTTTAATCCCTAATGACCCTGTTGCAAAGGTAGATTCCCATCTCATCTTGAAGGTCCTGTAACCTGTTTAAAATGTCATTTCCAAAGCCTCAAGGTTGGTCAGAAAGACAGGCCCTCCCCGAGCCTAAACAATATTTCCTCAATTACTAGCTATCTTCTGAGCAATTCCATCTTTCATACACTCCTTGCTTAGAAGCGTTTTTAGGGGATTACCACTCGTCCTGTTCCTCATTGCCAGGATACTGATCTTATTTTATCTGCTCCGCAATTGATGGCCGCCACGCGGCCAAAGGGGAATGGCACTGAGACATGTGCTCTTGTATCATGAAAGGATAATACAGCATTATCGCTTACTCTTGCTTTGGGAACTAAATGATAACTGGTTCTTGTCCCTTTGGCCGATCTAGTTACAGTGCGTGCAGCCTGTGTTCCACTGTCTCCTGTGCACTTTTGAGGGTGCTCTGGCTATATGCCTTGGAATGCAACCGGTTCAATCTATGGGCATAGGATTGCTGGTGGGCCTGTTAAAAGCTCACTCGCGAAGTTGCCCTACATGATTGCCATTGCTAGAAAATGCATATTACGAGCCTTCCTGGGATGTTTTAGATCCTGGATCTTGGCTCGTCCTCTGCAGATGCACTACTGGCTGTCACACCTTCAGCGACTGCTGAGGGGGGTGGATTGGACCATGTGTGTTCATTGGAACTTGTAAGTGGGGTGCCAACAAAACATTGTCTGCGGCAGCTGGGAGCAGCTTTGTTTTGTCTGCTTTTTGGAACATTTAAACAATCTGGCAGTTTTGAGCAGTGAAGATTTTGTTTTTAGGTCGAGCATTTGAGACCTCTTGTATATACTTTAGTATATACTTATATGTGTATGTACTTTGTGGGCTCTGGAGATCAGCCCTAGGACTTGTCTGCTTCCGCTTTTGGACTTTTTTCTGTTCAACTGCCTCTATTTAACTGTCTTGATAGAAAACGACCAGTAGAGGTCAGTAAAATACCAGAATTGCTTTCTGCTTGTTCAACTGCCTCTATTTAACTGTCTTGATAGAAAACGACCAGTAGATGTCAATAAAATACCAGAATTGCTTTCTTCTGAGGGACTTTCTTTTTTTTATTTTTCTGTCAACTGCCTTTATTTAACTTTCTTGATAGAAAACGACCAGCGGAGGTCAGTAAAATACCAGAATCACTTTAGCATTCTCTAGATTCCAGTCCATAGAAATTCTCTTCCACGAGCACCCGTAGACAATAATATTTTTTTCAAATCTTGTATTTTCAGTGATATGACCACCCAAGGCCCTGATTTTATATTAAACAGAGCTTTGGACTATACTATTTCCCGCTGAAAGGCAATATTTCTCTCCATGTGTTCCCATACCTGGCATGCCACGCAGTTTGGTGCTTACTTTCCCTCCATGTTAAAGAGCAGTGGATGTTTCAGCACCCAGGCTAATGTGCTACATAGCTAAATACATATAAGGTCCCAAAGGCGAGACCGATTGCATTGCAAATGCTTGTTTAATTTGCCAATGTTTGTATTCACAAAATACATTTTAATGCAGCCATTTATGTGCTTTTTTCTATTACCTTTTTAATACACTTGGCTTTCTCTATGCTTTTAATACTAAAGGCAATTTAGACCTTTTATTTTAGCGCATGTTTTAGGAAGCTTTTAGTCGCCTTACGTCCAAGGATTTGGGGGACCAGCAAGGACACCTACAACAGGGCACCCTTCAAGACCTCCCTCAAACTCTACCACCACCTGCTGAGGGCAATAAAGAAGACAGCCCTTGCCGCACACATCGAAACTAGCACCAACAACACCAAGGAACTTTTCAACATCGTTAAGGAATTCTCCAACCCGGCTGCCAGCGAAAAAAACATCACACCCTCACAAGAACTGTGAGAAAACCTTGCCCAAGTTTTCCACGATAAGATCACTACCATATACAGAAACTTCAAACCCCAACCCACACCTAAGGACTTCCCTGACAGATATTCCACCACCCTAACTGACATGAACAACACACTGACCACCTGGATCATCCTCTCCACCCATGACACCACCTCCACCATGAAATCCATCCACTCAGGAGTTCCCACAGACCATTGCCCGTGGCACACCTTCCATCTTGGAAACCAAAGGATCAGCCAGGAACTCTCCACCCTACTCAACACCTCTATCACCACTGCAACATTTCCCGATACTTGGAAACACTGCAAAGTCCGGCCAATTCACCAATTCTCAAAAATCCCTCCGCCAAACCCAGCGAGCTCAAAAACTACTAGCCAATCTCCCTGCTCCCATTCCCAGCGAAGTTACTGGAAAAGATCTTCAGCAATCAACTCATGACACACCTGGAGCAGACCCAGCAACTCAATGCCTCACAATCCGGCTTCTACAGCAATCACCGCACTAAAACCATCCTGATCGCAGTCACCGATGACATCCAAACCCTCCTCGACCGAGGAGAAACAGTAGCTTTGATCTTCCTCAACCTCTCTGCAGCCTTCGACACCGTATCCCACCACACACTGATCAAAAGACTCTACCACATCGGCATCCAAGGGGACGTGCTCAGATGGATCACCTCCTTCCTCACCGGAAGAACCCAGAAGATCCACCTCCCACCTTTCACCTCTGAACCCAAGGAGATCACAGGCGGTATCCCCCAGGGCTCATCCTTCAGCCCCACACTTTTGAACGCATATATGACCCTGCTGGCCAACGTCATCAGCTCCCACGGTCTCAACATAATTTCCTATGCAGACGACACTCAACTCATCCTCTCACTCATCGACGACCCCAACACCACCAGAACCAACTTCCACAGATGCATGAACGCGTCGCCAACTGGATGAAGAACAACTCCCTGCAGCTGAACACAGACAAGAAGGAAGTACTGATATTTGGCAACAGCAGAAAAACATCGAGTGGCTCCTGGTGGCCATCAGACCTAGGACCTGCACCCACTCCCTCCAACCATGCCAGAAACCTCAGAATCATCATTGAGAACAAGCTCACCATGAAATCACATGATCAACGCCGTCTCCTCCACCTGCTTCCTCATTCTGTGCATGCTACGTAAGTTCTTCAAGTGTCTACCCCTTCACACGAGACACACCGTGACAAAAGTCAGAATCGCCACACACTTCTTTAGAGACTTCAGACCTTACAGAAGACTACAGCCAGACTCATCTTCAGCCTTACCCTACAGCCCATATCACACCCCACCTCAGGAAACTCCACTGGCTCCCTGTACAGAAGAGATGCAAATTCAATCTGCTGCATCACACACACAAGGCTATACACAACCAAGGACCCGCCTACATTAACCACCACTGGAACTTCCACCAACCATCAAAAAGAATACGTTCCACCTCGCTTTCACTTGCCCATACTCCCCACATTTACCAAAGCAGAAGTGGAGGATGCTTCTTCTCCCAAATCGCAGCTAAGACCTGGAACAGCCTTCCCTTCACCTCCAGACCATCACCTCACTTCCGTAACTCCAAATGGCTGTCAAGACCTGGCTGTTCGAATAAGACTCTGGGGCCTGCAAGCACCTGGATACCCTATTGGGTGATTAGCCGCACTTTATAAACCCTGATTGTTTGATTGATTTATTGAAGGAGTAGGTGTTATATGGTTATATAGGCCTTGTGCGAGGAACACCACCATTTTACATTTTCACGTCTAAAGTTGACATTTTTCTTGGAGGTTGACTCTTGACACACATTTGCAAGAGTGCACATATAGGATAATATTCTCTGAAATGGAGTTGCTTACATTTGCACTTCTTCGTAGGCATATTATCATGGTCCTGAACATTCTGTACCAGGCTTAAGTTCATTGCACAAAATGTTGATGTTTGTTGTTTTACACTCGGTAACAGCCCTGCAAGGGTAGAATCAATAATGACGGCCTGACTGGGGCTCCAGTATGGTAACATGGGTGACGTTTATTATATAAACAACACCAATCCTTTGTTTAGACAGAAGAGCATTTTGTTGTCACTGTCGAGGTCACCCCATGCTGTAATGAGCACCAAGATTAAACATAACCACAGGTAACTGGGGGATTAGATCACCCTAGGTTATTCTGGCAGATTTGCATCCCCTAAACCCAATAGATGTATGCTTATAATCAATGTAACAGCACAATGGTTAAATTGTTCATCTTCTTTACGATTCTAGTAATGCTGATTACTCTGTTCTGTTTCCTTCTATTAATCATTGCAGCGCATGTATTTTACAGCAGAATCATAATGCTACAATAAATGACTGAGATGCCAATTTGAGTATTTCTCGTGTTTCCCTTTGGGCATGCACGAGTTACTAATGAAAGGGACTAATCTGTTTCCATGATTTCCTTGGGGAGTCAGAGTTGTCATGTTCCGAGGTTGCACATGCCCTCTGGTACCTTTTAAGTTTTAGAGGTCCAGAAGGTGCACTGTGAGCTACTCAGGACTAAGGCCAACATATCCTGATGGCGTGCGTGGAGTCAGTCTTGCATAATTTTGATGTTTATGTTGTCCAAATGCACAGTGTGGTTCATTTAGTATGAACCGTAAGACATGGCATCCAATGTTCTAGCGTGGGTACTTATTTAATAGGTGTCTCGAGTGGTTGTTTTTTTGTGTGCCCAAAGACCCTACTCACCAATTAACCGGAAACGTCTGTGGTGTTCGGGAGAAAATATCCTCTGCAGTGGAAAAACGAACCCCTATCTCTGGCAGTAGGTTGTTCAAGCTTGAATCTTTAAAAGGATGCCCCCACAGAGGTACCCTCTCTGAATTCCAGAATTGTAAGCTTTAGAGGTCCAGAAGGTGCACTGTGAGCTAGCCAGGACTAAGGCCACCATATCCCGATGGTGTGTGTGGAGTCAGTCTCACATAGTTTTGATATTTATGTTGTCCAAACACACAGTTTTACTGATATAGTATGAACCATGCAACAATGTTAGTTCCCCATTTCCATCCTAAAACTGTTAGCAGGCATAATTATGCCTACAAATCCAAAGTACAAAACATTCACAACTCTGGTGTTCAATCAATTTTTCATGGGCACTACATTGAACAATCCAAGTCCAACCAACTAACCCTAAATTTGCAAATCTGGATAGTTACCATCCTGGTTGAATTTTCCAATTCTTAAGTGTCACAGGGCAGGTGTACATTTTGAGCATTTCTGATTGTGTAAATTAGTGTTGGCATTTATTTTTAAATTCTGTTTTTGCGCCGCATAGTTGAACTTAGTTGTGAAAATCCATCTGGGAATTCGACCCTAGGTTGCAGTGAACCTTTCTGTGAGATAGAACAGAACTATTACAGTTAATTGGGGAAGTAGAGAAAGACTGAATTTAGTAAAATGATGACCCTGCTTTACCAGAATAATTCAGAGACTGTAGGTTTAGGGGGAAGTGATTCATACTAGATTTTAAGAATAAGTACCATATAATTCACTAGATGTACATTTATCTTAAATGGATAGGCTGAAAAACTGGAATGGACCCCTCCCTCTTGGACCAACAATGAAAAGGCCTATAAGTAAGTTTAACATGTCCCTTAGTGAAGTTGAAGATCTCTCAAAATGCCTGTATTTCATGAGGTGGGCTTGCTTGCCCAAGATGGTGGATAGAAGGCTCTGAGGCTCTCAGCCATGCCACTGAGCATTCCTAAATATTCCTTTTGTGGTGGGCCAGTTCTGAGATCTGCCCAGCTCTTCCTGGTGGATAGCGCGTGGGTGGCCAGTGGACAGCGCTTAACTGAAGAATGAGTGCTGCGGAGGGAGGAGTGCTGTGGCAGATAAGGAGTCGGGACAGGGATAGAGTGTTGCAGAGGCGTTGTGGAACAGCACACTGAGGTATGTGGCTGCCTGGAAAACCACGGCTTTGATTGATATCTACACCAGAGAAAGCGGCTGACCAAACTGAACGTTGTTGGGGCCCCAGCAATTTTATTAAACTTCCAGTGAGACACTGCCACCACATGACAATATCGCATTCGAAATTCCACTGTTTATCTTAACATTATTTTTTTGCTGGGATCCAAGTGCTGCGGTAGCCATTAAGTGGAGGGAGCTCGCTCGTGGGGAACGTAACTTCTCGAAATGTAGGCCAGAATCTGTTTGGCTTTTGGAGACTGGACTGTATGACACAATACCATGAAAAACTACATTGACTGACATGAATATTGGGTCAAAAATATTGTTCACCAAAATATTGTTTCTATAATTATGATATAAATATTGTGTCAAAAATATCGTGGAAAAGAATATCACCATAAAAAATATCACATTTTTATTAAGTATCACATTATAAGTAAATAATTTCAAAAATGATGTTAGTAAAACATTACATAACTGAAAATAAATACTTTTATTAACACCAAATAGCTATATATATACATATCTAAATATAGAAATATAGTCACTGAAAAAACCACAGGTTTCAGGGACGTTATAGTTAGAAATTAGCAATTAAAAAACCTTAGATACTCACGGAAAAAAAAAAAGTTAGAGGGATGTTACAGTTAGTCTGACATTTCACTCGTACAAAACCAAAGAAATTCAGCCATTATAGTTAGCTGAGGTAACTATAACTCGCACCCCAGCAATGCACTGCTTATGACCTCACATATTACATCACTCATGACATGGTCAGTGACATCACTGATGACATCTCAAATGACATCACTGATGACACCAGTGATGGCATCATCCAGTGACTATGAGTGTTTTTTAAACGTTTATGAGTGTTAAATATATATACCAAGGTGTATTGGTGAATCAGTGGGTTTATGAGTGACTGTATGGAAGACTCAGTGGGTGTGTGACTGACTGTATAAGTGAGTGATTAGGTGTCACAGTGAATGTATGCGTGAGGGACTGGTTGTGTGAATGTGTGTATCTGACTGTCAGTTAATGTCTAAATGGGTGTATGTGTGTGTTAGTGGGTACATGAATGGCTTTATGGGTGATTGATTGGTTGTCTGACTGCGTCTATGTTTGTCTGGGTGTGTGTGTTTGTGGGTGAAGAGGTGTGTGACTGCCTGTATGGATCAGTAAGTGGGTGAGTCAGTGGCTCTATGGGGTACTGTTGCGTGTGTGAAAAGTTGTATGAGTGAGTGAGTGTCTGTATGGCTGTGTCGGTGATTGAGTGTATGTGTCAGAATGGGTGAGTAACTGAGTATGTGAAAGGTAATATATGTGAGTGATGGGGTATATGAGTGACTGTATGGGTGAGTGACTGGGTGAGTGACTGGTTGTGTGAATGTGTGTATCTGACTGTCAGTTAATGTCTAAATGGGTGTATGTGTGTGTTAGTGGGTACATGAATGGCTTTATGGGTGATTGATTGGTTGTCTGACTGCGTCTATGTTTGTCTGGGTGTGTGTGTTTGTGGGTGAAGAGGTGTGTGACTGCCTGTATGGATCAGTAAGTAGGTGAGTCAGTGGCTCTATGGGGTACTGTTGCGTGTGTGAAAAGTTGTATGAATGAGTGAGTGTCTGTATGGCTGTGTCGGTGATTGAGTGTATGTGTCAGAATGGGTGAGTAACTGAGTATGTGAAAGGTAATATATGTGAGTGATGGGGTATATGAGTGACTGTATGTGTGAGTGAGTGAATGTGAGAGTGGCTATATAGATGAGTGCATGCTTCTGTCAGTGACTGTATAACTGAGTGAGTAAGTGTTCCTATTTGTATGAGTAAGTGGGTGTGTGTGTAACTGTTTGGGTGAGTAAGTGGCTGTAGGATTGACTGTATGGGTGAGTGTCTAGGTGTGTAAGTAGTTCTATGGGTGACTCACTCAGTGTGTCAGAGCATGTATGCCTGTATGAGTGGATGTGTCAATGGCTGTATTAGTGAGTGAGTGAGTGGGTCTATGAGTGGCAATATGGGTGAGCAAGTGAATGTGTATATAGATCAATGAATCAGTGAGAGGGTGTGTAAGTACTGGTATGGCTCTGTGAACGGGTTTGTGAATGGCTGTGTGGGAGTGGCAGTGGGTGTATAAAACATTCTACAGTGGTGTGAGTGGGTGCATCAGAGATGCTGTGGATGATGATGTAGGAGGCAGCATTGCTTTTGGGCAGAGGGAGCTGCTAACATGCAGCTCCCTCTGCCCAAAAGCAATTCTGCTTCGCTTCATGGAAGCGAGAGCATTTTCCATGCTCTCGCTTCCATGAAACAAAGCAGTGTTTGGTATGGCTTGGCGGGAGCAGTGCTCCCACCAAGCCATAGCAAACTGCAATGTCCCGGGGGTGGGTGCCCCAGCACATTGCTGGAGCCAGCCCTGTGGGGTGGTGGTCCCCAGGGCAATGGAAGACTCCTGGAGGGGGGTCGCACGGCCTCCCTCCCATCTTCTGTGGAGTCCCGGGGAAGTGGTGGTCCCAGGGGCCAGGGGTCCGCAACAGACCCCCGCATTTACTTAATTTACAGATGCCCCCTCACACATTCATTTTTAAAGATAGCCCCGGGGAGGAGGCGGTCACCGGAGCAGCAGGGAGCACATGGCCCCCTGCATTTTACAAACAGAGTCCTGGGGATGTGGCGGTCCCCGGGGCTATGTGGGGCCCTTTAATTATAAATTAAGCCACGGGGAGTTAGCGGTCCCCTGGGCTGAGGGGGGCGCGTAGCCCCCCAAATAAATTCTATCATTCTAAAAGGTGGAGGTCCACGAGGCATGAGGGGCCCACGCGGGCCCCCGCATCTCATTTGTAATTGCCCCCGAGACCTGGCCCACCCGGGGGCAGAAAGAAAACAATGCGCGGGAGACCGTGCTTCATTTTAAAAAAAATGTTCGATGGGATTCACACACCCAACGCGACTCCCACCGAAAATTATTTTAAAAACATTTTTTGGGGCACATGGGTTCCGTGTAGGTGGGTCAGAGTTTTTCTACCCTGCCCCCTTTTCTTGTTTTTTATTCAACCGAGTCACAAGATGGCTGCCAACACTTCCTGGTTGGAACTGTTGGCAGCAACCACTGAACGGATTTACACCATTTAACACAAAGAGTGCTTTCTGGACAAAGAGCTAAATTTTTGCCAAATTTGGTGTAATTCAGTTCAGCAGTTCGGGCTGTAGACATGTCTAAAGTTTCCTATGGAAATTAACATAGAGAAAACGCGTTTTGGGACCCCCCTTTTTCTCGGCCCCTGCTTGATGAATCACCCTGAAACTTTCAACAAAGGAGCTGACCTGACCGCCCCATTAGTTTTGAAAAGTTCACGAAGATTATTCAAACGGCGCCAAAGATATTGGCAAAAGAAAAAATGCTTTTTGAATAGAAACAAGGTCCAAACTATGAGTACCTACTGGCAACCGCCAGTAGATAATATATATATATATATAATGCAAAAAGAGTTGCCTCTAGGTGGGATGCACTCCTAGGTGGAGATTACGCCAAAGCAAGGGCACACGCCATGAACAAAGTCCTTTTCTGGTTTCCTGCCAGACGCGTTTCGGGCCAACGCCCTCTTCAGTGGCAGACCATGTGACGTGACGGCGTGTGGCAACCACCAGTAAATCCCCGTAATAATTATGCTAAGGTGAACCACCTGAAGCAATGCTTCCTGGGACTGGTGGTTCAGTAAAACCCAAGTGGGTCACCGCCGACGCTCACTTTAAAAAATGTCTTTAAAAGGATTGCCGATGTTCGCGCCGGCACCCCTGCATATGACAGGCACCTCCTGTTCCACAGTTAGCTGCCCCAATAAAGCAGCCGCGGACCCGCAAGTGTTTCGCGGTGGTGCAATCCCGCGACCAGGCAGGCCGCTATACAAAATGCAAAAAGAGTTGCCTCTAGGTGGGATGCACTCCCAGGTGAAGATTACGCCAAAGCAAGGGCAAACGCCATGAACAAAGTCCTTTTCTGGTTTCCTGCCAGACGCGTTTCGGGCCAACGCCCTCTTCAGTGGCAGACCATGTGACGTGACGGCGTGCGGCAACCACCAGTAAATCCCCGTAATAATTATGCTCAGGTGAACCACCTGAAGCAATGCTTCCTGGGACTGGTGGTTCAGTAAAACCCAAGTGGGTCGCCGCCGACGCTCACATTAAAAATTTCTTTAAAAGGATTGCCGATGTTCGCGCCGGCACCCCTGCATATAACAGGCACCTCCTGTTCCACAGTTAGCTGCCCCAATAAAGCAGCCGCGGACCCACAAGTGTTTCGCGGTGGTGCAATCCCGCGACCAGGCAGGCCGCTATACAAAATGCAAAAAGAGTTGCCTCTAGGTGGGATGCACTCCCAGGTGGAGATTACGCCAAAGCAAGGGCACATGCCATGAACAAAGTCCTTTTCTGGTTTCCTGCCAGGCGCGTTTCGGGCCAACGCCCTCTTCAGTGGCAGACCATGTGACGTGACGGCGTGCGAACATCGGCAATCCTTTTAAAGACATTTTTGAATGTGAGTGACGGCGGCGACCCACTTGGGTTTTACTGAACTACCAGTCCCAGGAAGCATTGCTTCAGGTGGTTTACCTGAGCATTATTATTACGGGGATTGACTGGTGGTTGCCGCACGCCGTCACGTCACATGGTCTGCCACTGAAGAGGGCGTTGGCCCGAAACGCGTCTGGGAGGAAACCAGAAAAGGACTTTGTTCATGGTGTGTGCCCTTGCTTTGGCGTAATTTCCACCTGGGAGTGCATCCCACCTAGAGGCAACTCTTTTTGTATTTTATTATATATATATATATATATATATATATATATATATATATATATATATATATATATATATTCACTGAAAAACCATAGGTTTCAGACACGTTATAGTTAGAAATTAGCATTTAAAAAACCTTTGAAATTCACTGAAAAAACCATAGGTTTTAGGGACAGTTATAGTTAGTTGGACATTGCACTCATACAAAACCCGTGAAATTCCCCGTTATAGTTAGTTCAGGTAACTATAACTCGCGCCCCGCAATGCACTGCTGATGACGTCACATATTACGTCACTCATGACATGGTCAGTGACATCACTGATGACATCACTGAAGAATGTGCTAGTATTTGTATGAGTAAGTGAGTTGGTGTGTGTATAACTGTATAGGTGAGTAAATGGGTGTGTGCTTAATTTTTTGCATGACTGACTAGGTGTGTGAGTACCTCTATGGATGAGTGGCGGTGTGTGAGTGTTTATATAGGTGTATGAGTGCATATAATAGTCCTGTACTGAGTGACTATAAGTATGAGTGACTGTACGGGTGAGTGAGTAGATGTGTGTGTGTAGACCTAAGAATCAGTGAGTGTGTATATAGTAATTGGTGTTGGAGTGTCTATGGTTTTGACAATGGCAGTCTGTAATTTACAGTGGGTGTATCAAAAGTTATATTAGGGTGAGAGAAGATGCATCAAATTATCACATGGATGATGTCATCAGTGATGTCATCAGTGATGTCATTTGAGATGTCATCAGTGATGTCATCAGTGATGTCACTGACCATGTCATGAGTGATGTAATATGTGACGTCATCAGCAGTGCATTGCGGGGCGCGAGTTAAAGTTACCTGAACTAACTATAACGGGGAATTTCACGGGTTTTGTACGAGTGCAATGTCCAACTAACTATAACTGTCCCTAAAACCTATGGTTTTTTCAGTGAATTTCAAAGGTTTTTAAATGCTAATTTCTAACTATAACGTGTCTGAAACCTATGGTTTTTTCAGTGAATTTCAAAGGTTTTTTAAATGCTAATTTCTAACTATAACGTGCCTGAAACCTATGGTTTTTTAAGTAAATTTCAAACGTTTTTTAAATGCTAATTTCTAACAATAACATGCCCCGCCCCCTCCCTTCACCACTGTGCAAACGCGCCCCGTGGCGCGTTTTAAGTTGGGGGATTAAGTTCCCTTGAATCATGAGGGTCCCTGGGGTCCAACTAGCCCACCCTGTACCTCCAGTATGCGCCAGGGAGCTGCGTTGCAGAGAGGTGTTCAGAGGCCACGCCCCTTTACACCTCTCTGCAACGCAGCTCTGTGGCGCTTTCTGGACGTACCTGGTGGGCTAGTTGGCTCCCAGGGACCCTCAGGATTGAAGAGGATTTAATTCCCCATCTTAAAACGCGCCACGGGGCCTGTTTGCACACATGTCACCTGAAGCCCCGCCCCCTCCCTTCACCACTGTGCAAATGCGCCCCGTGGCGCGTTTTAAGTTGGGGGATTAAGTCCCCTTGAATACTGAGGGTCCCTGGAGTCCAACTAGCCCACCATGTACCTCCAAAAGCCCCACAGAGCTGCGTTGCAGAGAGGTGTAAAAGGGGCGTGGCCTCTGTACACCTCTCTGCAACGCAGCTCCCTGGTGCATACTGGAGGTTCCTGGTGGGCTAGTTGGCCCCCAGGGACCCCCAGTATTCAAGCAGAATTACTTCCCCTTCTCAAAACGCGCCAGGGGGCGTGTTTGCAGACTGCTGCAGGGAGGGGCGGAGCCTCCGGCACGATGCTGGTCTTTTTTTTTTTTTTTGGTATGGGAGGGGGCTGCGTGGCCCCCTTCCTCGGCCACTTTGGCCCCGGGGACCCCATCCCCGGGGCCTGAGGATTTAAAAAAAAAATTAAAATAAAACGGGAAGGGGGCCGCGTGGCCCCCCTTCCCTGGGCCTATATTGGCCCCAGGGACCCCATCCCCCGGGGCATGCCCTCTTTTTTTTTTAATATTTGGAGGGGGGCTGCGTGGCCCCCCTCCTCAGGCCATTTAAGGCCCCGGGGACCCCATCCCCCGGGGCTGGCCTTTCCGTTTTTTTTAAAATTTATTTTCGGGGAGAGGGGCTGCGTGGCCCCCTTCCAGGCCACTAATAGCCCCGGGACCCCATCCCCCGGGCCTGGCCACTCGCTGGGGACCGTGGGGGTCCCCAATCCCCGCACGGTCCCGCCGGCTCCCCGCGCCCTGCGGGAGCCGGCATTGCTTTTCCATAAGGGGAGCAGCTGACATGCAGCTCCCCTTATGGAAAAGCAATCTGCTTTGCTTCATTGAAGCGAGAGCAGGTTTCCCTGCTCTCGCTTCAATGAAGCAAAGCAAGTTTGAAATGACAGGACGGGAGCCGCGAGGCTCCCGTCCTGCCATTGCAAACAGCATTGCAAACAGCGGTAGGCACCCCGGGACACTGCAGGAGCCGGCCCTGGGGGGTGGCGGTCCCCAGGGCCACCACAGGCTCCAGGAGGGGGGCTGCGTGGCCACCCTCCCTTCAATTGCACAGCCCCGGGGAGGTGGTGGTCCCCGGGGCTTCAGGGGTCCGAAACGGACCCCCACATTTGTTTTCTAAGTGCCCCGGGGAGGTGGCGGTCCCCGGGGCATGTGGGGGGGCTGGAGCCCCCCCACACAGGTGAATACAAAAAAAAAGAAGCCCCGGGGAGGTGGCGGTCCCCGGAGCTGCGGGAGGGTGGAGAGCCCTCCCACACCATTTTTATTTAAAGCTCCAGGGGGTGGCGGTCCCCGGGGCTTGGGGGGCCTTAGAGGCCCCCCACATAAAATATAAACCCACCCCGCATGCCCCCGGGACTTGGGCCACCCGGGGGCAAAATAGCAATTTCTTTTTTTTTATCGGCGGGATCCGCGCACCCTAAGCGCATCCCGCCGATTTATTTATTTTTTTTAAATGCTTTTTTCTGCCCAGGGGGTTTTTGTGGGACCCCCTGAGCAGACCTAGGGGGTCAGGGTGTTTCTACCCTGCCCCCTTGTTGCGTTTGGTGACGTGTTTCTGTTCCTCTAATCACGGCGGGATCCGCGCACCCTAAGCGCATCCCGCTGATTTAAAAAAAAAAGCTTTTTCTGCCCAGGGGGTCCTTGTGGGACCCCTGAGCAGACCTAGGGGGTCAGGGTGTTTCTACCCTGCCCCCTTTTGCGCTTTGCGCACTTGTTTCTGTCCCTCGGTTCTACCGAGGGACAAAATGGCTGCCAACACTTCCTGATTTGGAGTGTTGACAGCCACTTGACAGCCAATTAGCATGCAGCTCGTGATCGGGAGGGTACGCGGACCCTACTCGGCCATAGATATATATGTGAATTTACTTTTGATTTTCTCAGGAACTACTGAACGGATTTACACCAATTCAGCAAAAGGCACGACACTGAACCAAGGGCTACCTATTTGCCAAATTTGGTGTAATTCCGTTCAGCAGTTCGGGCTGTAGCTGCGACTAAAGGTTCCTATGGAAAATTGCATGGGGAAAACGCGTTTTGGGACCCCCCTTTTTTCTCGGCCCCCGCTTGACGAATCACCCCGAGACTTTCAGGATAGGAGTGGACCGGAGCGCCCCAACAAGTTTGAAAATTTCGCGAAGATTCGTCAACCGGCGCCAAAGTTATTTCAAATAGAATGTTGCGGATTTCCTATGGAAAATAGGTCCTAACTATAACTATCTACAGGCGACCGCCAGTAGATATATATATATATATATATATATATATATATATATATATATATATATATATGTCCAAACAAATGCCCGAAACTGGACCTTACAAAAGGAAAATATATAATTGAAATGTCGCAAATGGAAAGTACACCAACTTATGGAATAATGTGAACTCTCTTTTTTTAGGACTACTGAGCCCAAAATGCACAGCAGTTATCAGCGCGGGAGTAAGGCCCACCAGGGGGCCTCATTTGCAATAAAAGAGCATTGTAAAGGCAAAAAGGAGTTTGTGCTTCATTTGTGAAAAGCCCAGGAAGAAGAGTCGTTCCGACTCGAAACGCGTCGGCATATGCAAATTCTTACCGGAAAGTGCAGGAGAATGCTATTGGTATTCCGGAGCGAAGGCAAGCTGTCGAGTGCCCTCCTAAGCTTTCGGGCATTTGTTTGGATATATATATATATATATATATATATATATATATATATATATATATATATATATATATATATATTCCAGAGGAGTTGCTGTACTTCTCCATAGGTCTGCTTCCGGAGGAGTTGCTGTACTTCTCCATAAGTCTTTCCCCTTCAATGTACTTGAAATCTACTATGATGCCATGGGGCAGAGGGTTATGATCTATGGGTCTCTGGAGATCAAGCCCTGGACTTTCATTAGTGTATGCATTATGACCACATGGGGAAAGGATGCACTACAATGGCTATCTAAACTACTGCAGAAAGTCCAACCAGGACAAACACTGGTAGGAAGGGATTTAGCTCAGAGACTCCACTGGCTTTTCACCCATGCTAGAAATTCGTCCCTTATTGGGTGGACATAGTCAATGGGACTGAGTGATTTCTGGTGTGTGATGCAGCCTCAAGATAAAAAACAACACATATAATTCATATGTGCACCACACTTAATCTAGACTGGATTACCTCCTTGTACCAGCTACAGTACTTGCAGATATTGGGGAATCATGAATTCTCCCTAGATATCTCTCAAACTGCTCCCCAATAGAACTTGAAATAGTATGAAAAAAAGCATAGTTGGCCCCATTGGAGAATGAATGCTTGGCATCTCTCGGAGGATGAGAAATGTGAAACCTTACTATTAATAAAGGCTCAGTCTCATCCAATACTGACCTATGCGTGTCCCTCCAGACAGTTGTAAGGGGGTGGGGGGGACAATATCTTACGCAATAAAGCAAAAGAAAGAAAAGGTGGTGATATTCTATCTCGAGAACAACAGATAGTTGAACTCAAGAAGTGGGGTCATCTAATCTCCGGGCTTAGACGCTTAGAGATGGTCAAGGAGTCATTGTTAACAAAATAATGGGATATTTCGAAGGCAGCTATGTTAGCCTGGAAATGTAGAATTTATTTTGCCGGGGACAAAACTGGCAAGCTGATATACTGGCTGAATAAAAGGGATGCCGAGACAAGATATGTTTCACGCATACAGGACTCAGAGCTGGGGCTGATCTCCAACTCTCAGGGACTTGCAACTACATTTGCAAAATTGTATTTTAAAAACCTGTGTGCCAAACAAGACATGCCACCCCTTGCGATGGAAAAGCCTATTGTGCGAGACTTTCCCATGCCTAAGATACAATATGTAGATAGAAATGCCTTGGATCTCCCAATAACAGAGGGAGAAATATCAGGGGCTGTTAAAGAGATGCCAATGGGAAAAACTCGCTGGAGCCCTTCGAGTGTTATGCCTCCAGACTAGTCCCATAAATGAGGTTGATGTTTGAGGAGGCCCTCCAGTTGGGGCCCCCGCCAAATGTGACTAGGCCTGGACAAAATATGAATGAGACCTGAGTAATCTGATTTCTGTAATGTCGCATTACTCTTATGATGAGAAATTACTGAAAAATACGTGATTATACCCATTTGCCTAATTATGAGACATTAGCCACCAAACTCCCACTGCAGGAGCACAGAAACAATGATTTTAACAAGCGCGTGTGGCTTCTGCTGTTTGTGTTCTGTTGCATTTAGTTACATTTTCTTAGCGCAAAATGCATCCTCTGGTCCATTTTAGACGCAAAGGTGTATTTTGCGCTAAGAAAATAGAGCCAAATGCTGGGTTAAACTCCTCGTGTAATTACATGTAATCTTGCTAAATTCTGCTCTAATTTTATGTAATTATGCTACTGCAAATTCCGTGAGTTTCACCCACCCCTACATATGACTTGAGAGGAGCCGCAGTAGTTGTCATTCACAAACAGGGAAAGCCAACATCTGAGTGTGCCGGATATATGCCCCAATTAATAACACAGCCCAGATTTTGGCGGAGGTATTGGCAACCTGGCTGGTGGGGTCAGTTAGATCCCTGGTAGACTGTGATCCCTGGTAGAGTGCTGCCGCCAAGCCTAAAAGGAGATGAGATTGTATGGTAAGATAACCAAGAAGACCCCCTTGTGGTATGGTAATTGGCTCTCGGTGTTGCCCCAGTTGACCTATTTCTCTGGTTTGGATACCATTGTGATTTCCATGGTGTGAGATGCCTGGGAGGCCTGTTTTAATATGTTCAGTCAACTACAAAAATATTTTGAGTTACATAAACCACAGGTCTTAAGATGCCTACAGATAAAGCATGGTCTCAAACTTGAAGTTCCACCTAATGGCTGTCCCAGACTTCAATCCACTCAAGTAAAAATTAGGGCCTGACTTAGATCTCGGCAGACAGTTTACTCCATCACAACGGTGACCAATATCCCATCTGCCGAAATATAAATCCCATTATATCCTATGGGATTTATATTTCGGTGGACGGGATATCTGCTACTGTTGTGACGGAGTAACCCATCCACTGAGATCTAATTCAGGCCCTTAGTCTTTGAACAATTGGGGGGGGAGCATATCTAGAATATATAGAGCCCTAGAGGCGTACATGCCAGATCTGTGCATACCCTTAGTGAATAATAGGGACTAGATCTGGGTACCCTGGAGGAGGCGGGATGAATGGAAGCAAAAATGTCTGCCAGGACGCAAGTGATACTGGTGTGATGCTACCTCATTCAGTTTAAGTATTTTCATAGAGTTTACCTCATACTGGAATGCCTTTATAAGATAGGTAGAAGTCCAAATTCAATATGTATAGAGGGTGGGAGGGAGGTGGATGCCTTTCTTCACGTTTTGTGGGATTGCCCAATTACCTAAACATAATGGTTTAGAATCCATAATATTCTTGCTCAAGTAATCGGAGGTGCCCTTACAAAGGAGCCTAAAATGGCATGGGGATAAAGTCTGGATAAGACGGAGGCTCAGCACAGAAGAGGTTAGTATCATTGGGCTTAAAAGTAGCCAAAAGAAGAATTGCCCCTACCTGGAGGGCTTTGGCTGCCCCAGCTGTGGACGACTTGAATAGAGCTATGGACGTTTGTGCAAATGTGGAAGAAAAGATTTAGAAGGGATGGGGATGCCCTAAAAATATGTTAAAAAATGGAAGGCGTGTTGGGACAAACTTCAATAGATTCAACCCTGATTGTCATTATGAAAGAGAGCTCAAAGCTAATGAATGTCAATGGGCAACTTTACTGAACGTAACTCTGAGGATGTTTTCTATTGGGAAATGTTGGGTAGGGCTGCAATGTTTCAAATGTTCAATGTCATAATGTCATAAACATTAAATAAAATAAAAAACAAATCCCTCTGTTTACCCACATCGTTTTTTCTGTCACTGCTCATCTTATCTGCAAAACGTTACCATCCGCTGTGGCAGTGACTGGAGGTGTCTAACTGAGTGACATGTCTAGATTCTTTCAACATTTTCTCAATGCGATAATGACTGAAATGAGCAAACACATCTATTTTCAACACCTACGTAGGCAGAACAGCAGTGAATGAAACAAGGTTGTTTATGCCTTTGCTGACTTTAAAAGCGTAATATGAGTCATAAATACAATGCCCATAGTTAACTGCCTACCAGCTTCATGCAAAAAACACTGGGGCAGATTTACAAGGCCCTTTCGCCACTTTTGCGTCATTTTTAACATGGGAAAAATGACGCAAAAGTGGCGCAAGGGGCTTGTAAATCTGCCCCCCTGTGTCAGAATGCCAGAACAACTTACTTTGAAAATGCAAAGCCGCGATTCACAATGCACAAAAGTGTATTACAATACACATTGGACATTAAGGACCACAGTGAAAGCATTGTGCACCATTGCCACTTGCAAGGAAATGGGATGGGGAGGGTAAAGGTGCATTCTTCTAGTTTTGTGATTTATAATAACGAATGCTGAACATCCATTTTTGCATTCAAATCATAGAACAGTCAAGTTTTCTCAAGGGCAGATGACAGTTATTCACAAAGTGTAAGCTGTGAAAATTTGTGCACACTGCAGACATTGAGAGGTGCAGATAATTGTCCCAGGGACAACGGCTAGTGTGTCCCAGGTGCCACCTATTGGGCGGGGTTTGGGGATGCCATAAGAGTGCCCTTCTCCAGCTAGAGGAAAATCGTATATGCTGGAGGCTTTTGCACTATGCCACCCACAGCCTCCTGTCATATTTTGCACCTAGAGCTAAACCAGAAATACATAGCCGACAGGGTTCAGTTAGCCCCACTCTTGTTGTGGGTTAGCGTTTGGGCAAATCCGCACTCTCAGCTCTGTAGAGACATCATCTTGGACTGTCTCAGTTTGGATAAATGGAGCAGCATTCCCTGGTTTAATTACATCTCTTACACATTTCAGGAGTTGGGGTTGGCTTCTCTTTTTTTTGTCCCCGAAGACTATTAAAAAAGACGATAAATCATTTGTCAAGAGCCACTTTTAGGACTTTTGTGAAACTAGAAGGCTGCAAACTGAGTTAACGTAAAACACGGTGTTGGTTTTTTACAGACACTTCGCTAGCCAAAGCCCGTTTTTTATTTAACAACTTTGCCTCACTCTATGGGCGAGTCTCTCCATTTCCGTTTTAGGGCTGGTACGATGTGGCGGCTCATAAGCACAGGTAACTCAATTGATATGTTGGGGGGTATATTTTAATTTGTTCCTGTGACGGGGTCTCTGAACAATCACAATTACACTACATGTTTTTCTGAAACTTTTTTAGATACCCTCACAGACTTCTGCTCAAACCTCTTTTAAAATCATTGGGCCATCACAAATGTAGAGAGGCTTTGTTCCATTTGCAAATATTGAATACATCTGCTATTTGCTTCACGGTGTGTTCTTTTCTAAGAGCTGCAGTTAGAACTAGGAAAACCATGGAGTGCCTGGTTTGTTGAAACAATATTTATCTGTCTGTTGCTTTTTAAATTCTGTATTTTACACTTTTTATCATGGTTTAACACGTTTTACCTATATTATTTAGCACCTTGCACTTTATACAATTGTTGTCTAATGTCAAATTGCTTTGTGTCTTTAAAGGCCAATAATTGGCTGAATAGAGATTAATTGAATTGAATTGACAAATACATGCACTCTCTGGTGTTGTGTTTTCAGTGTGACACTCATTTGGGCATTGAAACCCTTGTCCCATTAAGAGGTGGAGTCACCTTTTAGTGACAGGGGTTGCAATTCAGGCTCACTGTGAATGTTAACGAAGGGATGGAGGTCTGCTGTCCCAAGTAGGTATTCATTCAAGCATTCTTTACTTTTCACATCGAGTCACAATCTGGCCCCATCACTGAATTCAGGAGAACAGGTTGCAGCTTTTTGTGAGAAGATCTTTTACAGTTTAAGGACTTTGAGCTTCAACCATCCCTTGCAATTTGAGGGAGAGGCTAATTTCAGCACAAGGTAAAAATTGTGCTATGACCAACCATATTTGTGCCTGTTGTTCATGGAAATAAGAATGCCCTGAAAATGTCAAAGTATGGGTTATATGACAGAAATCGTGGGCACCTTCAGTCAATGGCCGAACTCTTACCTCCCTTTCTTCTCACATTTCCCCTATAAAAACACCTTTCTCCCACTTGTGCATGTAGACATAACACATGACATGGGACATAGGAATGTAACCATGAGAAGACCACACTGACAGTGCTCAGGCCTCATTTGGGCTACGTTTTGACTGGTTCCTGCCACAAGTGATTGTCCCACCCATGCAAGAAGGATACCATTTTTATTGGGAGACGTTTAAGAATGCGTAGTTGTAAGATTTGTTTTGATCTCTAGAGATTCCAGAACTTTTCCTCACAGAAAAATGATAACATTATGTGATTTTAGCAAATGTTTGTTATTTGGAGAACATTCTGGGGTAAGAAAAAGTAGTGGGATTCAAGCAAGCCCACACCACACTGCACTGTCCATGGTATCAAGCTTTCAGAAATGTCTGGGTTCGGTAGGTTTCCTTGGGTGCCACCTGCCCATAAGTCCAAATAATACAGCTACCCTCAACCCCTTATAGACTGAAATTCCAAGAAAAAATCTTGTTGGCTCCATGTTGCATTTTGGTACTTTTCTATTGTGGGTGATAAGCCAAGCCGAAGAAGTGGGGTACCATTTTAACAGGAGAAGTGTGGGAAATCCTTGTGGTATGACTTTTGTCTGTAACTTTCTCTCATAGAAATATGGCAAGTTCTGTGATTTTAACCAAATTTTGATTTTGAAGGGAATTCTTGGTAAGAAAGAGTGGTGAGAGCCATGCAAGTCACAATACATTGCAGTCTTCCGGTGGTCCAGTTTAAGAAATGTCTGAATTGATAGCTTTCCCTAGATTCCGGACAACAAAGCTACCCAGATCTCCAGAAATATTGAAATTTCAAGGACAAACCTTGATGTCCCCACAATGCATTTTGGACCCTTTCCTGTGGTGGATGATAGGCCCAACCACACAAGTGGGGTCTTGTTTCTATTGAGAGAAATGTGAGGACACAATATTGTTGAAGATGTACTATTACCTTTTGAGTTCTCTCCATTTTTGGTTTTCAAATGCAAGTCAGTGTGCAAAAAGAGAACATTTTCTAAAATACGCTCTGAATCACACTTTATTAAGGGTAAGCCCAAAGTCATACAAATAACCACTATTCTTAAACTTAGATCTTGGGCATTTCTCAAAAATGCATACCTTTCCTTCTTACCAAGTTTTCATTATTAAGATTTTACCTTAAAAGTTGATGCATGGTTGGTACTGATAAAGTCGGATTCCACTATAAAATTTACTAGGAACCCTCTGTCGACTGGACCTTTATTACCTGCTGAGAAGTGTAAAGGGGAGAAACATTGTATTCACAACAAGCTAGCATGTATCAATTTAAGTAAAGTTCGAAAAGGATCACTGACTCCGAATTCCAAGTTTAGGGGTTTATTACAGAACCAAAAATAGCTGAACATACAGACACCTCAGAACGAAGTTGCAAAAATACAAAGGCACTAATACAAAGTCCATCCTACAAACCAATCTAATCCGATATAGCATAAAAAGAACAAGCATTTCCAAAAATACTAAACAGGAAATAACTGCACCAACATCTATATTAGTCTTCATTAGTGGCTGTAAAGAAAATCCATTAATCTATCCCTACACTATCCTAAAGTGACATCCCTACTCAACAATTTCCCAAGCAAGAACAAGAAAAAAAGGTGTCAGTTCGTGAAGACTTCCTAAGAAGTACACTCACGTTGTAAAGATCGGCCTAAGTCTTCATTCTAAGAAATGATCTCTTCCTTCTACCCTCTAACGGCTCTCTCATCCCTCTGCTCCTGCACCATCTTCCCTCTCAACCCTCGGGGCTCTGTCCCTAATACAAAATGAACATTTGATAGGCCCGCCCATGTAACACCTCTTCTGGCCAGGCACCTCTTGTAGGTAATTTTCCACCAAAACTTGTACTCGGTCCAACGACGGTTGAGGTGCCCTTGCGTCTCAGGCTTCTTCAGCGAAAGAAAATATCAACTCCCAATTATCGACATTCCTGGATACACTGTAGCAGGTCTCCTCCATACTTAACTCCTAAAACAAAAGCATTATTCTAACTAACGAAGACGATGTCCTTGCACCTGCAACGAATGCATGAGAACAGAACAACCTTGCACGCACATGAATTTTGCTGACCATTTCCAAATGAGAGCCTCACCAGGGGAAAATGCATTTCAGGCCTACATAAACCAGCTAACATAAGGAAACGAACAGGCCTTTCTTAGCACAAAAGAGTAAATACTCAATCCAGGCCTTTGACATCAAATTAAACACACATTTAATGTTACATCTATAAGCACTACATTTAATCATTTTTAAACACAATTAATCCCCTAAACGTGTGCAACTTCAACATGATGCACGTTTAAATCTAATGCATTACATTTCACATAAACTACTTCATTAAACATTTGCAATGAACATCGAAAGTTACACAATTCCCTCGAACTGCTGTGTTACTTTTCTTGAATGGCACAACTCATTCTAATACTTCATTTACCACTGATTATTACAACACATTCTCTAACTAAGGTTAACACACACATAAGAATATATGCGGGTACGAACTATTCATGAATATAATGTACCCCTACAATTTTCGGAATATCACTGCGCTCTATCAGTTCCCCCCTCTGATGACTAGTGTCATCAACAAAATCACAATTCCCTGGAGAAAGAACCGACCTAAACAGAGCTTGTAGCCTCTCTTCCCTGTCGGTACCTTTCTAAATTCTTGATATTCTCATAATGACTGTCCTGCAGTCAGGCCATCCTTACCTCTCTCGCCCTAAGGGATCTTTGGACTCTATTCACCTTGTACCACTGATAAGCCCTCACAAAACCCCACAGGCAAATCACACAGATCACGATGATAATGATAGGCCTCAAAATGTAACCAAGAATACCTTTTCCCAAGCTCGCAAACCAACTCCCCACTCTACCAAATCCTTTACCAACTTTCTCCCAAACTCCTTCTTCAGGTAGATCCTGGATCTCATGATGGATCTCAGTGATGTTACTTATATACTTCTTCAGATCTTTACTATTATCTGGTATATAAGTACAGCACTCTTGCACTTTCAGCATTTTACAGACTCCGCCCTCTTTTGCCAATAAGACATCCAAAGCAAGACGGTTCTGCATCACCATCGTCCTTATCGATAACATCTCTCCATCGACAAGCAATAGCGATTTAGCCGTATTCGTTGACAATTTGTCCACAACAGTCGCCAGCTTTCTAATTTTCACATCATTCAACTTGGTATTACAGCTCCAAAAATATCTCCAATCACTCCTCCTGCACTTGCATCCCTCCTTGCCCTAGAATGCATTCCTCCTTCCAGGAGTTCTAGCTCCTCCACATGATAAATCTTGGGGAAAACAGCTGCCAAGTAACAAGTACCGTACCAATTGGCAGGCAATCTCACATAGGCGTTTTTCCCACATACAAAATATACTGTTGGCACCACTTGCAAAAAGTTCTTTGCTGACCCTTCCATGGTAAAAACATGATCACACGCACTTTGGCCCACATAAACCTTATCATAATAGGTCTGGACACGTTTCACACACAACTTCCCTTTTTGCACTAAATCCAACGCTATAGGGCCATAGCTCCCTTTCGCTCTGTGAGCCATCTCCTCCTTCGTCCAATCTAGTGGACTATCTCCAGTATCACATGTTTGTGTTAATTGTCTATATCTATCCTCCACTTGATCTACAAATTTCTTTTCTATCTCTGTTAGTGAACAGGTTAAATTATGCCTATGTGCATAAGCTGTATCTAATGTTGTAGTCTGTATGAAATACTTCCCAATTCTATGCTCCTGCTTATAATAATCGTACTTGTTCAGGTGCTTTTATGCTGGAACCTCTGGAAGCACTGCATCATAATTGGAAAATAAATATTCATAATGACCTCTCCCATAAAACATGCTAAGCAACAAACTACATGAAATCCCATAAGTCAACGGAAGATGATGATATCTAATGCCCTCATCCACTGATGCAGGCAATTGCATACACACATAACAATCTCTCACATCCATCGTCTCAACATACTCATATAGCAGCTTGGCATACGCATTAAGCTTAAAATCACCTCTAGACAAATCTACATGCAATCTACGATTATTCTGATCTAGCATAGCCTTTTCAGCTCCTATGGTGCCCTCTTTCTTGCTAGAAGTGCTGGGTGCAGGTGTCCCTTTCACCTCCACTACTTCTGCCTCATGTGGAATGCTAACTGACACTATAATGACTATGGCTATTAAAACTATCACTCCCACTATGGAAGTACCTATCACACACTTAACCCTAAGGTTCGGATTTCCAGACTCCATCCTTTCTTATCAGAGCAGTTCAAATAAGAGGATACACCAAAGTCTCTTCTTTCCACCTCGAATTGCTGCTCAAAAGTTCAAACAAAGTTCGTCGAAATCTTGGAAATTCATTCACAGTTCAATTCTTCTGGCTTTATTTACACAGTCCAAAAAGACTACCCTAGCCCTATTTCTTCTTCTACTGAAAACCCCTAATTTTATTCTTCTTCCACTCGGGCCTAGGTTATCTTCTTGAAAATACTTATTTACAACTCACAGTTCATTCGCAATCTATGATAAGTTCAGGTCCAATCGCAGCTAAAACATGACGCAAAATTTCAAGACGAACATCTACTAATTCATGAGGTGATGATTCGAATCCAAACGTCGGGAAAACTAATTTATGCAATATCAGAATTCGCACCCTGCTCAAGGTTGGGGGTTCTGGGACCGTGATTGTCAACACTCCTTCAACTTCAAGTCCTGGAACTGTCAGTCCCACATCGATTTTCAGCAAAGAATTCCTGCTGACCAATTGCACAGACCTCAGCCTCCCGGAACTCACTACTCCCGGCATCAGTTACTACGTAAGTCCACTCCGGGGCAGCGTATCTCTGGCAAGGCACTCTTGTCCTTCTCGACCTTCTCGGACCTCATTGGTCTTCTTCTTCGCTCACTTCTGATTCAGATGTCTCGGACACAGGGGTGAGATCTCTTTCAGGGGCCAACCTCAGTTTCAGCCTTCTCTGTCTCTCAGGCCACGATTCTTCTGTTCGGTTATCCCTTTTGCTTTTCTCTCGAACCCTCTGCGCACCACTTCCTTCGGCTGAGTCTGACTCTATATCACCCGCAACGTTAACTTCTCCCTCAGAGTCAATACCTGGGTTGTATGTAGCGTAACCCTCCTCAGCCTGGTCTGGTGAGCAACCAGCTTCGTCAGCAACCCTCACAGCTTGGCTTGTCCTCTCTTGTGGCCCTGCCGCCACAGCTGGATTTTCATTCACGAGAGGAGCTGTTTCTTCCAAGGGTTCTGAAACTCGACGGGTGTGGGAAGCGTGTATCCAGTTTGGCAACCCTCCGCACTTCACCGCTGTGTTCGTTACCAGTATCACCTGGTAGGGGCCTCACCACCGAGCATCCAAACAGCTCTTCCTTACGTGCTTTCGGACAAGCACCCAGTCCCCCGGGCACAAGTCATGGCAGAGATCTCTTGAAGCCGGAACAGCAGCAGCTTCCACCTGCTGGGACATAGAACGGACCACATCAGCTAGTCCTTTGCAGCAATCAAGGATTAAATCATCAGTGATGTTTATCAAGGTTGAATAGGGTATTGCTGGCAATCGCATCGCCCTCCCCATAAGGATTTCATGCGGGGAAAGACCGGTCCTCCTATCTGGGACACTGCGAACACTCATCAACACCAGAGGCAACGCATCAGGCCACTTCAGAGATGTAGACGAACATACTTTTGCCATCCATGCTTTCAAAGTTCCATTAATCTGCTCCACTATCCCAGAAGCCTCTGGTCGATAGCTACAATGAAGTCTCTGATCAACATTTAAAGCAACACAAAGCAATTTCATGATCTCACTGTGGAAGTGTGTTCCTCTGTCCGACTCCAATGAAGTTGGAAAACCGAACCTAGGAATCAACTCTCTCAGTAATAGCTTCGCTACTGTAAGGGTGTCACACCTTCGTGTTGGGTAAGTTTCCACCCACCGTGAAAAAACACTCACCACCACTAGAATGTACCTCAGTCCGTTGCACCTAGGCATTTCAATAAAATCAAGCTGTAACCTATTGAATGGTCCTCCCGACCTCCCAATGTGACTCAGTGCAACCACAGTTTTCTTTCCAGCATTCATTTGTTGGCAGGTAACACACCTATGACACTGCATCAGCAAACGCACGAAACCGTGGATTGTACCACGTTTGTCTGAACACTCGCACCATCGCATCTCTTCCCAGGTGCACAGCACCATGAATCTGCCTTGCCATTGGGCTCAATAGGTCATCTGGTAACACTGCTCGACCATCACTTGAAACCCAAATGCCAATATCTCCCTTCTCACATCCTGACCTGATCCATACATCCCTTTCCTGCTCTGAAGCTCCTTCCTGCAAGCACTTGAGTTCCTCCCAAGTGTCTGCCATGGCTAACATCATGTTGAGCTCGGTTCTCTCTTGGCCCTCTCCAGTAAATATGCACCCTTGTTCAGCGCAAAAACGTGCAATTTCATCTTCATACTTATTCCCAATCGAAACAAAATCCGTCCCCCTCCCATGTGCAGCGCACTTTACCACTGCTATCTCTCTGGGACGTTGCAACGCTTCTAACAGTTGTCTCACATATTCTCCATTCCTAATGGGAGATCCAGACGATGTCAGGAAACCCCTCTGCGACCATAGCTGTCTGAAGTCATGAACCACACCAAACCCATACTGGCTGTCGGTGTAGATGGTGATTCGGATCTGATCAGCTGCCAAACAGGCAGGAGTCAAGGCAATGATTTCGGAGTATACTCCTTCTAAGCAAGCAGCTTCAACCACTCCAGTAATGGTACATACAGCAAACGCTGCTCTCAAATGACCCACATTGTCTCTTAGACATGAACCATCGACAAAGAAAATTTCATCAGGGTCAGACAGAGGTTCATCAACAATGTCGGGTCTCGGTTTGGTGCAAAGTTCAGTCACATCAAGACAGTCATGGTCTTAGCAATCTTCATCATCTACATTTGGCAATGGCATCAATGTAGCAGGATTTAAAACAGAACACCTTCTCAGAGACACATTCTCCGCAGCAAGTATGACCTGCTCTTAGCGTGTGAGTCTATTGTTTGTCAGGTGCTGTGTTTTAGTCCTTGTCATCAACAGTTCAACAGAATGCAGAACGTAAACAGTCAAGGGGTGACCCATAACAATGCTTTCACACCTTTCAATGCTGACACCTGTTGCAGCAACGGATTTGAGACATCTGGGCAACGCTGAAGCTACTGGATCTAAAGTAGCTGAAAATTAGGCAACTGGTCTACGGACACCTCCTTTACTCTGAGTCAGGACTGACAATGCCCAACCTTCTCGATCATAACAAAACAATGAAAAGGACTTGTTGTAATCAGGCATTCCCAGAGCCGGAGCACGACATAGGCCCTCTCTCAACTCCAAGAACGCAATCAGACAGTCATGGTCCCATGGTACCGGATCACTCACATCCTTGTGCGTCAGCCTCTGCAGAGGCTTTGCCTTCAGTGAAAAATTGGGAATCCATTGGCGACAGTAACCAACCATTCCCAAGAACATTCTGACTTCCTTCTGAGTGGTAGGCACGGTCATGTTCATGATCTCCTCAATTCGATCTGGTGACACCCTCCTCTTGCCTTTCTCAATTCGATGTCCCAAGTACTGAACCTCACTCAGACAGTACTGTAACTTGTTTGGTGACACCTTGTGTCCATTCTCCCCTAAGTGGTTCAGTAAGGCAATCGTATCGATCCTGCAAGCATCCTCCGTTTCGGACGCAATGAGGAGATCGTCAATGTATTGCACGAGAACGGAATTCTGTGGCAGTACAAGACTCTCAAGATTCTTCTTCAAGATCTGATTGAAGATTGATGGACTCTCTGTATACCCTTGAGGGATACGACACCACGTTAACACATGGTCTTCCAGCCGGAAGGCAAACAAAAATTGGCTCTCCTCGTGCAAGGGTATCGAAAAGAATGCTTGGCACAAGTCAATCACCGTGAACCACTCGGCTTCACATGGAATCTGGAATAAGATCACTGATGGATTCGGTACCACTGGACAACACGGAACCACAATCGCGTTGACCTTTCGCAGGTCTTGCACGATTCTGAATTTCCCACTTGGTTTCTGTAATCCCATGATGGGTGAGTTGCATGGACTACCCATTATCTCCTTCAGAATTCCCTGCTGAATCATGGAATCGATTACAGCTTTAATCCCTGTGATCGTTTCAGGCGACAGATTATACTGGAGTGTTCTTGGAAACTCAACATTTTGCTTAACCTGGATCTTAACTGGCTCAACACCTCTGATCAATCCAATCTCTTCTCCTGTAAAATCTCACACATCCAATGAAACTGAATCTCTTAGGTCAAGTGGAAGCTCTTCCACTGTTAACATAGGATACATCTCTATGCAGAAATGCTGATTTGCAACCTTGAAGGTGGCATCATGATCATTTGTCTGTAACTCCACTCCCTTGGGGGTGCAATAGATGGTACAATTCAGCTTGCACAAAAGGTCACGTCCCAACAAACAGACTGGACTTGAGTCGCACACCACAAACTGGTGTCGATCTCAGAAAGTTCCTATTCTCACAGGAATTGGCTCGGTCAATGGGCTAGTCATCTTCTTATTTGCCACTCCTACTACTTGGATTAATTGTCCCGAGAGGGGTAGGTTGGGAACTACGGCAGATCTCACAGTAGAACGGGTAGCACCAGTATCAACCAAAAAGGTGGTGGGATGACCGTCAACATCCGCCTCTACAAACGGTCCCCTCTGGTCTACCTCTAAGACTGCCCCAAGATTGCAGTCTTCCTCCCCCCTCAGGCACCGTCATTTCAACGGTTCTGAGCTGTAATCATCATAATCCTCAAAAAGGGGCATCTGCTGGTACGTTCGATTTCCCTGTGGAATTCTTGGAGGTTGCGGAACTTGCACCTGCGGGCACAATGTCCCCCCTTGTATGGACCTGGTCCTCATCACTGTATTGACGACCTCAGATACCAGCACCGTCTCTTCCTCTTGTGGCACTTGGTTCGCTGGATTCAATCTACACTCGTGCTTTCAATGCCCGATCTTGTGACAAAGGTGACACGCAGGGGTCTTTTTCAGTGTTGCCACACCCATCCCTGTCTTGGGGTCTATAGGTTTCCCCCTTCCCGGACCCTGCACATTCTGGGTCCCTCCTTGATTGTTTCCCTGTCTTCTCCCTAATGTCCCTCCACTTGGCTGTGCCTGAACTTCCCTGTCAGCGTTTTGCATTTGGACCAGCATCAGCTTATCCTTAAGCTTCCTGTGTTTCGAGTCCACTTCGTCGCTGCAGTACCTGGCGTACAGCATTATCTCGTCCACTGACTTGTTCTGCCAGCAGATCAAATGCTGCTGAATCATAAAGCTTATTTCTGATCTCAGACCCAAGACAAACTTGGAAAAAAACTGTCCCATGTCTTTGGGGTCTAACGTGTCTAGCCCACTGTACTGCTTAAAGGCTTGTAAGAGCCTCTCGTAGTATTCATGTACGGACTCTTTTGGTTCCTGGACAGTTCAATCTATCTTAACCCAATCAATGTCTTGTGGTGAGATTTTGGATTTCAGCCATGTAATTGCTTGTTCAAACTTTTTCATAACAATTGGTGAAGGACCATTGGTAACAGAATCCCTGTCTGGTTCAGAAGTCGGCCACTCAACTGCAACTTTACAAGCTGCCCACAAATCACTTGGTACTACGATATCAAACAGTGTATTCAAGTCAACCCACAACACCTTCGAGATTTTAACAAATCGGTCGACCTGCTTGTACTACTCGACAGGCTTCTCCCTCAGCCGAGGGAATTCATTTGTAAACGCTGCCAAATCACCTCTACTCCAAGGCACATGCACATACCCTCCATTTTGTACCTCTCGCAAAGGGAAATTCCCCACTCCTATCATCCCCCCTCCTGGAGGCGGTGTCTCTCCTATACTCTTTTTAGTGCTCTTCTTTTTGGACCATCTTTCCTCCCACTTGTCAAGCATGCTCCATGCACGTATCCCCACAATCAATTCTCGAATATGGGTTTTCAGCCCTATCACTCTTTTCTCTTCCAGTTCCTGGTCACTGTACTGCAGCCTGTGATTCCTCTGCAACATCTTTGTCTTGGACAGGTCCACCTCGTGTCTTTTTGCCAAATCTGTCAGTTTCTCATGCGCCGATCTCGCCTTGCGAGTTACATCTTTTGTTACAAACAGCAACTCGTCTGGTCCATAAAGCTCTATTCTTTCCAAAGGCAAGTGCACGCTAATTATCTCATCTACCTCAGCTTTTAGTCTCATCACATCCAACATCTTAGCTCTTATAGCAGTTCTAAGAATCCCTCGACTTGCTGCACCACTCGAATCTTCATTCTCACTGTTCTGGTCCCCACATCGGTTCCCTTCCACTATGTTCTCTAGGACAGGTCGGCTTCCTGAATTCCCTCGATCCCAGTCTCCTGTCATCCTATCATTAGGGCTTCTCACTGGGGGTTCCCACATCCTTATGTCAGATGTTGAATCGGCCAAGGACCTTGGTCTCGCCGTTCTTACGTCTCCCTGTCCCCTAGAAGAGTCTGCAGTGGCTGGTAAAGGCGTATTCGATCCTGATTCCAAGAGCCTCGGAGGGTGACCTATTCCACTCGCTATGCCACTCCCTCCTGAGCCAGTCCCTTCTCCTGCCACTGATCGTGCTAGACTTCCATTTCCTGCCTGATCTGGGTCATATACTGACACTATGGGGCAGATGGTAACCAGCACTGTAAGAGCATCCGGTAGCCTTGTAACAACTGTAACTCCATTAGCTTCGATGCTTGCTGGTGTCTGTGTTCCCATCCCTTCTGTCCCTGTAGAGATTCTTCTGACTACTCTTGCACTAGGTTGAGTCTGCGACTCTCCAGTTCCCTCTGTTGATACCGCTTTTCCCTCTACGGAATCTGGATTATATGGCGGTGGTCTTTCCAATAGCCGTCTATCTAGCAAGCTGTCATCTGTGTCACTGTCGTCTTCCTCACCCCACTTCTTCTGGGCCTCTCCTACTTTTATCAGCAACGGGAATAGCCTATCCCCTTCAATAGTTTCCACCCTCCATCTCTTCTCGAATGCGTCCCATCGCGCATCTTGAAACGCCCTAATTGACTTTTTCACCCTTTCCTGGCTTCGGTCTCTTTTTCTATCATGTGCTGCTCTTATCCATGCATGTAGCACCTCATATTGTGTTGGTCTGGGTAAAGGTCGCAGTGAAGACATCACTGTTTTCAATTGATACAACACTTCCAACCTGAAAGTGCCATAACACGGAAAAGTCAATTCCCCCTCATTTTCAGTCATTTTATGCCAATTTTCAAGCCAAATTATAGTATGCAACCCCACATTCGTAGCCATATAGTGGGCTGGGGTATCCTCGGGTGGAGCTTCTTCTCCTCCTCGAGTAACCACTCTTCTGTCTCCTCTACACATATCTCGTAAAACTTTAAAACATTTCATGATGAAATCGACTTTTCTTCACTTGCTTTCGCTCAACTTCCTGATGACAATCCACCAATGCCAGCGCGGCTTCACACCAACCGACCTATCACAGAGCGACACTCTCTGACGTCACTCTTCCTCCTCATGCAGCAGTTCCCCTCCTTTGCAATTCGTCTCTCACACACTCACACGTCTCACTCATACTCTGAAATAACTGTTTATCCACCAAACGACCGAACAGTCACTTCTCTGACTGTCTGTCCACCAAACGACCGGACAGTCTCGTAATTGTCGACCTCAACTCTGGCAACCGTCTGTCCACCAAACGACCGGACAATTGCCCCAGACTATCTGCCCACGAACGTCCGGACAGTCGTGTACTTAATCGATAGGATCCAATCACTCAATATTCCACATGCAGTAACCCACGACCTGCGTCGGTTACTCACGCACTCACACACGCGTTTCCCTATCACCGGTGGGTTAGTCAATGACGTCTCATGACTCCCACAATCTCTGGTCAGACAATTTCAACTCTGGGTGTCTTCTACACCACACTCTCTTATCCTGGGATATCAAAATCAAATCTCATGGACCGCACGCGTTCGGCCCGAAACCACAATCACTCAACTCTCTTTCCAACTCCGCAAGACATCACACAACCAAAACAACACCGCAATCTAACAGACATACATCCCTGTTCATACTCACTCCACCACAAACTGCTGTTTCCACCGCACCGTCACTCGCTGTCGGTTCCCATCAAACGCCGACGTCCTCCGCTCACAATCCACTGGATAACCATCACTTGAGCTCTATGGGGACTCAATGACTACCCTTCTCTATGTCTCCCCTTACTACAGAGGTAACCATACTCTCTACGTCTCCCCTTACTGCAGAGGTAACCATACTCTTGCTACCAACTGATAAAGTCGGATTCCACTATAAAATTTACTAGGAACCCTCTGTCGACTGGACCTTTATTACCTGCTGAGAAGTGTAAAGGAGAGAAACATTGTATTCACAACAAGCTAGCATGTATCAATTTAAGTAAAGTTCAAAAAGGATCACTGACTCCCAATTCCAAGTTTAGGGGTTTATTACAGAACCAAAAATAGCTGAACATACAGACACCTCAGAACGAGGTTGCAAAAATACAAAGGCACTAATACAAAGTCCATCCTACGAACCAATCTAATCCAATATAGCATAAAAAGAATAAGCAATTCCAAAAATACTAAACAGGCAATAACTGCACCAACATCTATATTAGTCTTCATTAGTGGCTGTAAAGAAAATCCATTAATCTATCCCTACACTATCAATCAATCAATCAATCACAGAATTTGTAAAGCGCGATACTTACCCGCGAGGGTCTCAAGGCGCTGGGGAAAAAAAGGGGGGGGGTGCTGCTACTGGTCGAACAACCAGGTCTTGAGTAGCCTCCTGAAGGTCAGCAGGTCTTGGGTCTGTCGTAGGCTTAGTGGAAGGGTGTTCCAGGTCTTGGCGGTGAGGTGGGAGAAGGATCTGCCGCCGGTGGTGGTTCTTCGAATGCGAGGGACGGTGGCGAGGGAGAGGTCGGCGGAGCGGAGTTGGCGGTTGGGGACGTAGAAGAGGAGTCATCTGTTGAGGTAGGCTGGGCCAGTCTTGTGGAGTGCCTTGTGCGCGTGGGTGAGGAGTTTGAAGGAGATTCTCCTGTCGACGGGGAGCCAGTGCAGGTTCCTCAGGTGGGGGGTGATGTGGCTGTGGCGTGGTACATCGAGGATCAGGCGTGCGGAGGCGTTTTGTATGCGTTGCAGTCGCTTGATGAGCTTGGCCGGGGCTCCTGCGTAGAGGGCGTTCCCATAGTCAAGTCTGCTGCTGACGAGGGCCTGGGTGACTGTTCTTCTTGTGTCTGTCGGGATCCACCTGTAGATCTTGCGAAGCATGCGGAGGGTGTTGAAGCAGGAGGATGAGACTGCGTTGACTTGCTTGGCCATGGAGAGCGTTGAGTCGAGGATGACTCCCAGGTTGCGTGCGTGGTCGGTGGGTGTCGGGGCTGCTCCCAGCGTCGTTGGCCACCAGGAGTCGTCCCAGGCTGAGGGGTTGGAGCCGAGGATGAGGACCTCTGTCTTCTCCGTGTTCAGTTTTAGTCGGCTGATCTTCATCCAATCGGCGACGGCCTTCATTCCTTCATGGAGGTTGGATTTGGCGGCGAGGGGGTCCTTGGTGAGGGAGAGGATCAGTTGAGTGTTGTCGGCATAGGAGATTATGTTGAGGTCGTGCTGTCTGGCGATGCGTGCGAGCGGGGCCATGTAGATGTTGAACAGTGTTGGGCTGAGGGACGATCCCTGGGGTACGCCGCAGATGATCTCGGAGGCTTCGGATCGGAATGGTGGGAGGCGGACTCTCTGGGTTCTGCCGGCGAGGAAGGAGGTGGCCCATTCCAGGGCCTTGTCTCGGATCCCTGCGTCGTGGAGGCGTGCGCGTAGAGTGCGGTGGCAGACAGTGTCGAAGGCGGCGGAGAGGTCCAGCAGGATGAGGGCTGCAGTCTCACCGTTGTCCAGCAGGATCCTGATGTCGTCGGTGGCGGCGATGAGGGCAGTCTCAGTGCTGTGGTTGCTGCGGAACCCCGATTGGGATGGGTCCAGGATGCTGTTTTCTTCGAGGTATCGGGTTAGCTGTTTGTTGATGATCTTCTCGATGACCTTGGCTGGGAACGGAAGCAGGGAGATGGGCCGGAAGTTCTTGAGGTCTCTCGGGTCCGCCTTGGGTTTTTTGAGTAGGGCGTTGATCTCTGCGTGTTTCCAGCTCTCTGGGAAGGTCGCGGTCTCGAAGGAGAGATTGATGATGTTGCACAGGTGGGGTGCGATGGAGCTGCTGGCTTTGTTGAAGATGTGGTGCGGGAAAGGGTCTGACGGGGAGCCGGAGTGTATTGTGCTCATGGTCTTGATGGTGTCCTCGATGTTCACGCTGGCCCAGGCTGGCAGGGGGTCGTGGTCGATGGTGTGCGGCGGGTCTGGTGCATCGATCTTAGTTGGGGCTGTCTGGGTGTTGAAGCTGTCGTGGATGTCGGCGATCTTGCGGTGGAAGAAGGTGGCGAGGAATCGCACAGGGGTTGCGACGGCGGGATGTCGTTGGTGTTGGAGCTGGGGTTGGAGAGTTCCTTCACGATGTTGAAAAGCTCCTTGCTGTTGTGTGCGTTGTTGTCGAGGCGGTCTTTGAAGGAGATTCTCTTGGCGGACTTGATGAGGTGGTGGTGGTTACGGATGGTGTCTTTGTGGGCTGCGTGGCTGTCCGGTTGTCTTATCACTGTGCCATTTCTTCTCTAGTTTCCGGCAGGTACGCTTGGAAGCTAGGAGTTCCGAGGTGAACCAGCAGGCTCTTTTGGTGGTGTCACTGTAGGTGAGTTTTTTCAGCGGGGCGAGGGTGTTGGCACAGTCGTCCATCCATCGTCTGAGGTTGCAGGCAGCGTCGTCGGTGTTGGACGGGTTGGAGAGAGGGCTGAGAGCGAGGGTTGCCCGTAGTTGGTCTTCGGTGACTTTGCTCCAGCAGCGGCGTGGGATCTGTTGGGTGCGGTGGTGTGTGGTGGGTTTCTGGAAGGTGAAATGGGTGCAGCGGTGGTCGGTCCAGAGGAGTTCCGTGGTGTGGCTGAAGGAGACGTGGGAGCTTGAGGAGAAGATGGGGTCAAGCGTGTGGCCGGCGGAATGGGTCGGTGTTGTGACGAGCTGGCTCAGACCGAGGTTGGCGAGGTTGTCGATCAGGGTGGTGGAGTTTCTGTCGTTGTTGTTCTCCAGGTGAAAGTTCAGGTCTCCGAGGAGGATGTAGTCGGTAGAGGTCAGGGCGTGCGTGCTGATGAAGTCGGCGATGGAGTCGCTGAACTGGGGACGGGGCCCAGGGGGTCTGTAGACAAGGGTGCCTCTAAGGGTGGTGTTGGGGTCCGTGTGGATCTGGAAGTGCATGTGTTCGGCGGTGCTGAGAGTGTTGTCGGTGCTGGTCGAGACCCTGATGGTGTTCTTGAGGACGACGGCGATTCCTCCTCCTACTGCGTTGACGCGGTCTCTGCGGGTGATCTTATAGCCGTCTGGGATGGCTATGGCGATGTCGGGGGCGGAGGAGTCGTTCATCCAGGTCTCTGTCAGGAAGGCGACGTCTGGTGATGATGTGTCGAGCAGGTCCCAGAGCTCGACGGCGTGTTTGCATGCGGAGCGGGTGTTCAGTAGGATGCATCGGAGGTGGTTGAGGTCCTTCTTGGCGGGCGCCTCGGTGGCTCTGAGGCTGGTGTAGCTGCAGTTCCGGCAGGTGAAGGGACCATGGGTGCGTTTCGGGGCGGCCTTGAAGCAGTTGTGCGTCCGTCCGTATCCTAAAGTAACATCCCTACTCAACAATTTCCCAAGCAAGAACAAGAAAAAAAGGAGTCAGTTCGTGAAGACTTCCTAAGAAGTACACTCACATTGTAAAGATCGGCCTAAGTCTTCATTCTAAGAAACAATCTCTTCCTTCTACCCTCTAATGGCTCTCTCATCCCTCTGCTCCTGCACCATCTGCCCTCTCAACCCTCGGGGCACTGTCCCTAATACAAAATGAACATTTGATAGGCCCGCCCATGTAACACCTCTTCTGGCCAGGCACCTCTCGTAGGTAATTTTCCACCAAAACTTGTACTCGGTCCAACGACGGTTGAGGTGTCCTTGGGTCTCAGGCTTCTTCAGCGAAAGAAAATATCAACTCCCAATTATCGACATTCCTGGATACACTGTAGCAGGTCTCCTCCATACCTAACTCCTAAAACAAAAGCATTATTCTAACTAACGAAGACGATGTCCTTGCACCTACAACGAATGCATGAGAACAGAACAACCTTGCACGCACATGAATTTCGATGACCATTTCCAAATGAGAGCCTCACCAGGGGAAAATGCATTTCAGGCCTACATAAACCAGCTAACATAAGGAAACGAATAGGCCTTTCTTTCACGAAAGAGTAAATACTCCATCCAGGCCTTTGACATCAAATTAAACACAGATTTAATGTTACATCTATAAGCACTACATTTCATCATTTTTAAACACAATTAATCACCTAAAAGTGTGCAACTTCAACATGATGCACGTTTAAATCTAATGCATTACTTTTCACATAAACTACTTCATTAAACATTTGCAATGAACATCGAAAGTTACACAATTCCCTCGAACTGCCATTTTACGTTTCTTGAATGGCACAACTCATTCTAATACTTCATTTACCTCTGATTATTACAACACATTCTCTAACTAAGGTTAACACACACATAAGAATATATGCGGGTACAAACTATTCATGAATATAATGTACCCCTACAATTTTCAGAATATCACTGCGCTCTATCAGTACATAATACAAAACATCATGAGTTGCAGCTTGGTTGATGGTTGAAACACAATATATCCCAGCAACTGTAAGAATCAGACATATCTAACATGATAAATCTTTTGTTGATACCATTTTTAGAAAAAAGACACACTTTCTTATACAGTACTTTTTCCATCTTCCCAAGAAAAGTTCCTACATTTTTACATTATCTCAGTTTCTACTAGGGGAGTCCATAAAACTGGGTACCTTTAATATCCCCAACATGTGGGGAAAATGGACACCAATTTAGTCTGAATATCATTTGTGGGGGGAAAAAATATGTAGTACTGGCCCAAACATAAAAAAAAAAAACAGGGGCAGATATGGGAAAATCTTGAGCATGTAAGGAGTTATGATGCAAAATAAATGCTGCACATTGTATTGCATTCTTTTTACATCTGGAATCTTGTCGGTTATTATGTACTTATTCATAATATTTAGAGGTTTTTAGGGATGAAAGTCCATAACAAACTTGCTACATTATATCCTGCTCCCCAATGCATTATTCTGAGAGACCCAGTATAATTCCTTGCATAGGTGACCACTGTCACAAGCCCCCTGGCAGGTGACCTACCTGATTTTGTGTTGTTCCAAAGCAGAGATTTAGACTCTCCTGGGTTGTTGAGGTCCATCCAAAGTGGACCTACTTTTAGATCTGAAGGCTACCATCCCTATAACTAGGCCATTTGATGACTTACTGTTAGTATTTTACTTTCACCTGAAGTTTGGGAGATTGCCTACTGACTCGCTCTGGTAAAATGACTTCATGACCCCTAAATATGAGAAGTGAGTAGCCTCCCTACAATTAAGCCTTGACATGACTAATAGTTCCTGGTGGGGTACGGGCCAATTTACCTATACCTGAAGTGGGGGAGATTGTCTACTTGGTCTACCTGGTAAAATATTTGTAGTTTGTCATTAGTCCCCCTCATTCATCCTGGTAGTTAGTTGGATATATCAGAAGTACGCTCAAGATGGTAAAGTGCTCCATAGTAGTAATGGCACCCAGTGAATATGCTCTTGCCCCCTTTCTACATGTCTATTTGCACTTATGTCCCAGGATTACACTCCTTGTATTAGCTGTTGCAAGCCAGATCCAATGTCTTATTCTGAATTCTCATTAATTTCAATGGAAGTAGAAGATTTCTTTGTGTTCACCTTTCCTGGATCAAATCAGTTCTAGCAGGTCAGGTTCTGGTGTGGAAGAGAAGACACATGAACACAGAAATGTTGTCAAGGGCATGGCAACTTCAAAATATCTCAGCAAAGGGCTAGCTCTGCCTTCCCATTTACTGATCCCTGTGCTAAGCTCTTGCATGGAGCGCTGAGGCACGTAACATTCATTGAAAACCTGAAGGAGTGTTTGGGTCAGATACGCAAATCCAGTGGCAAATATAGGATGTCTGCCATCACCAAGGGAATCAAAACAACTTGCACCTTTTGGGATACTGGTTTCCATGAAGCTGAAGCAAACATGTTATAGCAAGAAACAGTTGTATTGATTCGATCCCATCAAGACTTCAAGTGTAATTTTAAATCTAAATATGAATGGCAATTAGACTTGTCAGCCACTTCCAGTATTTTGCATATGACCTGTCTCTGTAAGCCAGGTGAGTTCATCTTTTACTTAGAGCTCTGCACACCAGCACACAGGAAAGGATGAACAAGAAGAAGGAAGCTACATCCACTAAGAAAGTACAAAACATGCTCCAATACAAAGGAAAATACCTGGTGAAGGCTAAGGAAGTAGACTACATGTCTTGCTAAGATTCTGCGTTATTCATCTCCCATTTACAGACCCTGCTTCTTTATATGTTGCAGTGATAAACCTTCTTTCCAAAGACCTGCCACAATTGAGGCTTGTTGCTGCCCCAAGATCAATTCAAGATTGTAATAATTGAGAGTGGAACTCTGAACCCTTTCCATATCTCCCACACAGAGAACTGAATCCAGCACCAGGTGAGAGTTAGGACTGAAACCACCACCAGATGAGAGTGAGGGAAGAGTTTAAAAGCATGTGCGGCAGACCACTGCTGAAACTAAGACTGCCAATGTAGCTGTTTCTCTTCCTCTATGGCTAACTTTCACCTTGTTTGTAATGTGTCTTGAGGCTTGGCGGTCATTCTTATCTCTTCCCACAAGTGAGTTGAGAGCTAACTTTCCAAAAACACCAGCGCAGAAGTTCACAAACATATTTGGTCAACTATTTTCAATACAACATATAGAGATGGCAACAACAGAAATGTATTTTTTGTGTTCAGATCACAGTGATTCAGCAGTGACAACAGGAGGCAGAAAAATGCTTATTCCAACTAGAAGGCTACTTATAGCTGGTTGTATTTAGCAATGAGTTTGATCTTGCAAGCAAGGCAAGCACACTCCAGTTCGGGGCTACAAGCCTCCATTTTAGAGTAACATTGTCATACGGTTTCCAGTTTCTCAGTAGGAACTGTTCGTTTGATGGACAACATAAATGTTGGGATGTTGCCAGACTGATTCTATGCACCCTTCAGGATATGTTGGCTATAGTTGTGCTAGCTCACAGTGCCACCATGAGTATCCCTAAACCTAGTAAGGTAACAAATAGTTTGGGCAACCTCAGAACATGACAACCCTGATTCCCCAAGGCATCGTGGTTACAGATCTAGAACCTTTTCGCTCAGTCACTCGTACTTAATCAGAAAGATACACAAGAAACTACACAAAGAGGAGTTTCAATATTTATTGAACCATTGTAATTCTTGTATAGAAGATATGCACTGCAATGATTAATAGACAGAAGCAGAAAAAAGTGATTAGCAGTATAAGAACAGTGAAAAGGATAAACAATTCCACCATTGTGCTAAAACAGTGTATATATGTGGTCATATAAGTACTGTGTATAGTGTACTCCTACCATGCGCTCCCTAACCTAGGTGCCTAGGGGAGGTGTTCTGCCAAGAATCCCCTACTGGATGATCTAACTCCCTATTACCTGAACGTAAGTGTAAATGACTATAAGGAAAAAGGCCCCCCCTAATTACTTTTAGGTCCAAGAGGAGGGGGGAAGGATAGGAATACGCTAATACAAAAACCTCCATTCTGACCTATATTGCTTTCAATGTGACTTAATCAGGTTCTAGCCTGCCACAAGACCCACCCTCAGTCTGCAACACCCCAAAATAAGACAAAGTAAATTTTAATTCTTTATTTTATTGCATCTATAATATATTTACTTTAAACATTAAAAAACTTTTTTATATATATTTTATCATTGTTATCTTTTTGTATACATTTGGTTGAAAAGGTACATATATATATACATGTTTATCATTGTATATTCAAAACAATAGCGCCAGCAGAATGGCTAGCACACAATTGAGGGTTCCAAGTTAGATCTAGAGAGAACAATTTATGCAGCATAAATTGTTCTCTCTAGATCTACCTTGGACCCCTCACAGGGTTGAATCTCTTGTGGTTTTATAATGATGAATGTATGTTGAATGACTGAGGTTGCGTGGGTAGAAGGATTTGTTGTAGGTTGCTGTGGGGTTATAAACATTTGTGCTTAAAATAATCAATTGTGTGCTAGCCATTCTGCTGGCGCTATTGTTTTGAATATACAATGATAAACATGTATATATATATGTACCTTTTCAACCAAATGTATACAAAAAGATAACAATGATAAAATATATAAAAAAAAGTTTTTTTAATGTTTAAAGTAAATACATTATAGATGCAATAAAATAAAGAATTAAAATTTACTTTGTCTTATTTTGGTGTGTTGCAGACTGAGGGTGGGTCTTATGGCAGGCTAGAACCTGATTAAGTCACATTGAAAGCAATATAGTTCAGAATGGAGGTTTTTGTATTAGCTGAACGTAAGTGTATGCAGGTCCCCGTCTTGGCCACAAGTTGGAAATCCCTCCTTGCAGTGGGAAAACGGAAATCAGCTGGGCTGAGACTCCAACTCAGCGACCTCACAATGACAGCAGAGTGCTCCTCTGATTTGAGCAAGGAAATGCATTTGTATTTATAATAACTGAATCCATGCTTCCCTGTCGAGGCTTCAGCCAGGCCGACGTTTATTCTCTTGTGATAGCCGTGTCACCTCATGGAGGAATGACAAACAACAACATTTGCACATTGTATGTTCAGGCCTTGTGCTTAATGTTCAAGGTGTCGTGATAGTATACTTACGTAGTGCAATTTTAAGCAATGTGGAGTCAGAAAAAACTAATCCTGCACTGTCACACAAGCAAATGTGTGTCATATGTCATTGTGTAGAAAAGAAGGTAACTTAAGAAATGTGTGCATGTAAAATAGCAGTGTTTCTTCCCTGCCCAACCTAGCCATGTGACAACATGACAGGCATAGAAGAGATCAACTTTCTGGGTATGGCAGGGTGGAAGCAGAGTTCATTCCACCACAGGTGTAATTCAAGCGTGGTGCACTAATGTTGGTGAGGCGGTTATCAAATATAATCTTTGTGATACCAACTCCCCATGACCCTGTCCAGTAAAGTATGGAGCTGGCAATTGAGATGACAAACTATAATAAAAGAAAGCATTCTCCACCTCTCACACCCCACCACTGGTTGAAGTTTTTGCACACACATCCCACAGTCCAGCTCACAAGCATTGTTTCTATTGTTTGGCTGATATATAAAACAGGCCGAGAAATCATAAACTGGTTGAAACTTCAAGGGGGGAGGAGGATACCTGTCCTCTTCCAGTGTCAGTCTCATAAATTTAGATGTCCCCTTGTACTGTGATTTCTGCACTTTCAGGCTACAGCTGCTGCTTATTTGCAACTCTACCCCCACTTGCTCCGGCTGCCGCTCCTTTGTACTATCAGTGCACCTCCTGCCACCCAGGGAACTGCTCTCACTCCTCTTTTGTTTTGGTTCATAGTCTAAAAGTTGGAAGCCTAGTGAGGAGGACAGCACCTGCCACTGATACACATGCGTGCACACAGACACACAAAGTTAGAGAAAACAAACAGGAATTGGCAGGCAGTCCTCCTTGACATGAGGCTCGAGCTCTGCATCTCCTGGTCCTACAGTTCCATATTTCAGACTAAAGCAAGCAACGTGCTAGATGGAAAATGCAGAACCTGCTATGATTGACAGCTCTTGCTTGTCCTGGCCAGGTTCATGGGCCCCTGCTCAATCAAAAGCTAGGATAAGAGTGGAGGTGAAGCCTGTTTGTCAATACCAGCTTCTGATTGGACATACTGCCATTGGTGCATGATAGGCAAGCTTTGAACCTATTAGCAGATGCGCTGCACTGCCTGAGAATAGCGCGTCATGTCATGGATTTATTGTGAATGTGGGAGGCCAGACTGTACAGCCATCGCCTTCACACATGTGCAATATCAATAGGACAGTGGAGCCCCCTCTGTGCCGTGATATAGAGCTGAATGTCCCATATAAACATATTATCAGTAGGATTGTTTGTTTTACAATTAGTTTTTTACATGTAAAGGTCTGTAATTCTTCTTGTGAATATTTGTTGACATGATCGATATAGGCAGTAGGCTAGCGATTGTGCAGCAGCAATACTGCCTACAGAATTTACCCTTTACATCCTACCACGTTTATGGCCCAGCACAACGTCACACAGAAATCATCCCACATGTAGTGGAAATAAGATAAACTCGCTGTAGATCAGCTTAGCCTGAGGCCAAGTTTAATTTCCCGAGAGAAAGATTAAGTGCAGATATTTAAAATGTGACTTACTTAGCTGTCTGTGTGCCCCTACGATGTTACAATGATGCTGATAGGTCTGATGATTATGTCTTTATATACTTATGTGTTCCTGAGGAGTCCAGACAATGTAGCACCAAAGAAAAAAACAATAATTTTCCACTGTCAGGTTATTATGGCGTTGACACATATTTCCAATCCACTTAAAACTTTACATATTACCGACTGCTACCTTTTACTATTCTCCTCCACCTATCGTGCAAAAGTTTAGTGTTAACTTTGTCTGCAGCACTCTAGAGTGGAGTATGAGACTACTGTGATAAGGGAATGTGGATGAGCATGTCGAGAGAGGATGTGGAGAAGAGGAGTAGCAGTCGTAAAACCTACAGTTACTGGGTGACTCCATGTTACAGAAATGCTTCTTCCATTCCGGACTCCAACTTACCAAATAACTGCACTTTGTGAGATGCTGCTTCAGTTCATTGAACCTAATGGACAGGCACACTTTTGTTTAGCAAGAACCTTAACTACCGGAACTTCTGGCTAAAATCTATCTGCTTGAATGGATCTTTGTTATTGTCATGATCTGGAAGAAAATCTTAGTGAAAGGTTTATTGCAATGATGGTATTATCCTAATGAACCTTTCTGAAGCCTCAAAAAAGATCTACACATTTTTGGTCACAGTATGCTCAGGGAGCACTGAAAAACACAAGCTTACACAGTGCTCACAGCGTCTTGCTCATACACAGAGAACTGAAATAAATATACTTGTTTATCAATTGCACCTAACCTGAACATAAATATGATACTTAATTTTATTATGAAATGTATCACACTGAAAGGGGAATATAATTATTGCATGTTTAGGTTGTGCTAACTGCACCTAATCTTCAACTGCACACTAATTTAAATGAACGTGGCCTGTTTTTCAAGTTTTTCTGTGCACAATGCTTATCACATCTTTCAGTTTTTCAGTTCTGGTCTTCTGGCTCCTGCTTGAATAAAGCAATACCTGTAATCCAACAGTGAGTAGTGCGCTGCTGCTTATCAGTGTAGGGCATTGGAAATGAAAATGGGAAAAACCTAATTTTAACTATTGTTCAGTCAAATGTATTACCAAATTTAAAAATAACCTCATACAAATGTAGCGATCTTATTTAGAGGACCATGTGTATAGTTGTAAGATGTTTCCAAATGCATGTATGTGGGTAAATTAGGAACCTACCCCTTCGTTATATTTGTTGGGCCTGGCTGGAGTTCACGGAGTCGCGCAACGCGGAACTCCGCAAAGTGGTAGAACAACTTTGCCACGCTATGCGGAGTTCCGCGGGAAAGTGGAGTTTCCCAATGCACCCATTCGCGTTGCATTTTTACTTCATGTGCAGCGCAAAGTACATTCTCGCATTGGAAATCACGCGTGAACGCCACCATGCAGTTCACATGGGTGTGGCTATCTTGTTTTCTTAATCTGTTCATGGTGCTGGGACTGATTTTTAATCCTTTTCAATCTTTTCAATCCTCTGCCCTCATTAATCTACCCCTCATTTTTATTTATTGTATTAGTGTGTGTTTCTGTGTCTCTGTATTTTAAGATATTTTCCTTTTTTTGTGAGTTTTCATACTTCTTTTATTTTTCCTTCACTTCCTTATTTGTATTACATTTTTTTCCTTCCTTCCTTCCTTCCTTCCTTCCTTCCTTCCTTCCTTCCTTCCTCTGTTTTTCTCCCCCCCACCCAGTGCCATGTCAGAGCAGGTCAAACAGGGGAGCGGTGGCGCCAGGCCCCCCGAACTGCAAGCAGCAGTAGCAGCCACCCAACCTGCGGAAGGTGGCACCGCCAAGGGATGCAGTCCCTGGCAATCATTTGTGAGGTGGAGGTGACAGCACTTGTTTTTTTGTGCAGCGACACCTCAGGCGGCAGGCCTGGTAGCGGGTACCCCCTGCAGGAGCATCAGCTGCATTCGGGGAGGGTGCACAGGTGTGTGCGGCACCCCTGTAAAGTCCAGTGCACTGCCCAGCAGCTGAGGCACTGCTGGACGGATATTCTTGACCAGGAGCAGCACCTGCTCGACCTGCTAAGGTTCGAGATTGTGGGGCTTGGTGAGTATTAATTATTTGTTCTGTTTGTGTCCTACAATGCTAAAAAAATTCCAAATAGAATGCTGCTCACACTCAGAGGTAAGTTGCGTTTAGTTTACGTTAAGAATAATATTATGTGATCCAGTTTGAGCTAGGCAGGTAGTCGCCGCTACCTCATGGTACTTGTTGGCGCTTGCTTTGGCTGATTATTTAAGAAGCAATTGCAGACTCTTCTGTCCTTCTTTCACCATAGTGAATAAGTGATATCAGTGATTTAGTGTTCTCTGTGACTTTCTTTATGAAACTCGTAAAGTCCCAAGCAATTTCACAGTGATGTGTAATACTAGTATGCATCTATGCATTGCAAAAAAAGGAGACTGAGTTTGTCCATCAAAGGGATTGAGAAGTGAGAATAGAATCAAAGATCATTCATTGCAATGCATTGGTTCCAAATGTAGTTTTTGTTAAGGAAATTTGGAATAGAGATTTTAGGATTATAATGGCAAACTCAACGATAGTCGATCCTAGTAATATAGGCGATCTGCTTTAGATAAGCTCAATGTTACTGCATTTGCCTGTCATAATTTTGGGGAGATTATCTGTACCAATAACCTATTTTTTAATCTTCTTCATTTCTTACATCAACACCCAAGAGCAAGAAGAGGGGCAGCGCAGACACAGGTCTGGAAAGAGATGGGGAGGAGGCGCCGACCACCAGCACCACTGCAGATGGCTCTGCTCAGCCCAGTAAGTCCTATTATTTACTAGTATTATTTCTCTAACTTTTACTTCTGCCCACTATTATACTTCTTTTAATTTTGCCTTCTAAATTTTTTTATACTGTCTCCTTTTTTCCAACCCCCATCCAATTTTTTCCTGTTATTCCTGCATTATCTTTTTTTTCCTTTTTTCGTGTTTTTTTTTTGGTACCTGACTTTTTCCGTCTGTACTAGTCTGTAGTTTTCTTCTGCTTTGTTGGCAATCTTTTCCTCTCCCCTATATATCTTGTGGTACTGTAAGACTAAAAACCGAATTTTGGTACTCTACTGCACACTGTGAAGATTGCAGGCCCAAGTAAGCTAGTATTATAAATAATATTCACCATGTATGTTTGTTGAGAAGGCTTTCTTTTTCTTGCTGATGCTCTAACAGTTAACGAGAGAGTGGCCATGGTCATGGACCACCCCCCTCCCAATTACCCTCAATGTTGTGCTGTGTAAATCATTTATACGGTGTACCAGCAGTTTCCATGACAGTGCTGTAAGGCTGGAAAGTATGAGGTCCCATTGCATTTGCCAACCAACACCATATGTATTTCGTTGACCATTATTATTCCAATCCTTCATTGCACTTCAAAGACTCAGAGTCGTCATCATCATCATTGTTAGACCTGGCTTTTCCAGGGGGTTTATCCCCAGACTTTTTACTTTTTGGCCTCCTGTTTTGGACCCTGTTTTTGTTGGTTTTATGACTCTGGGCACTTTACCACTACTGATCAGTGCTAAAATGCATATGCTCTCCCTGTAAATTGTTATGATGGATTGGTGATTCCATGATTGGCATATTTGATTTACTGGTAAGTCCCTAGCACAGTGCACTGTGTGTGCCCAAGGCCTGTAAATCAAATGCTGAGGAAACTTAAAATGGCTCTGAAAGAACTCTGCGCAATAGACCTATGGTAGCCAGATGCCACACTAACTATAAAAAAGCATTAAAGAACCGGAAGGCTACATTACAAAAACAGGCTTGGGATGAACTGGTGGAGGCTAGTGCACTAAAAGATAGTTCCCTGTTCTGGAAAGTCATTAATAGACCTTGTTTCTCCGAACCTGACAAACCAACCATATGCCATCATATTACACAGGACCAATGGAAGAATCACTTCCAGGTAGTTTACAACTATGGGGAGGGAGATTACTGTAATAATGCCTGGGAGCCCCTCCCATGTGATTCCCATATTAATTTTCAGTTAGAAGAGGTAATAACAGGTATAGAGGGACTGACCAACAATAAGGCTCCGGGCCCAGACGGGATCTCCCCTGACCTGTTTAGAAGCAACATTGAGGTGTGGGCCCCTATCCTAACCAGGGTTCTGAATGCGGCAGTGTTAACTGACATGCCCCAGTCTTGGTCTACTGCCACTATCGTTCCTATATATAAGAAGGGGGATAGGGATAACCCCAATTGTTACCGACCCATATCGCTGATAGACTTGACCGTTAAGGTTATGGGACGGGTCATACTAAATAGGCTAGTGGAGTGGGCAGACAAAAGTCAAATTATCTCGGAGGTCCAATATGTCTTTCGAGCAGGTAAATCCACAGTGGGCCAATGCTTGAACCTCTATTTACTGATAGCAAAATACACAATCGCCAAAGCGGGATCCATTTATTTAGGTTTCACGGATCTTATGCAGCGTTTGATAGGGTGAACCGCAGGAAATTGTGGGCTCTGTTAGACGAATTAGGAGTAGAGCGATCAATAATAAATGCCCACACTTCAGCTGCGTACGCTTTACACGAGAAGGGGATCTCACAGATAGTTTTAACTGCTCAAGAGTGGTGCGCCAAGGCTCTATTCTAGCCCCTTTTTTATTCACGCTGTATAATAATGGGTTGGAAGCTGCCTTGATATCATTGCAGGCCGATACCCTGAGAATAGGCAGCAGACCAGTCCCAGTACTGCTGTACGCAGACGATGCGGTGCTTATAGCACGCACCCCAAGAGCATTGCAAGTCTTGATTGACGGGTTTGTCTCCTTTATGAATGTGCTAGACTTGTCCCCTAATTATGCCAAGTTGTTTGTGATGGAAGTGGGCTGTCGAGGGAACAGTACAAAAACCTATAAGGCAGGCTCTTTTAGTATAGCCAAAGTTCCAGCTTTTGGGGTTATTTTCGATGATAAACTAAAGTGGAACACTCTGAAAGAAGAGAAGGTGATGGACACGAAGAAAGCAATGGGAGCCATTGCAAACTTTGCACACAGATTAGGTACATGGTCGCCTGGGGCGATTTTAAAATTATATCAATCAATTTGTATATCCAAGGCCATGTATGGGAGTGAGATCTGGGGGCACAAAGCAGTGGTGGAACTGCAGACAACGCACAACAAATATTTGAGACGGTGTTAAAAGTTCCGCAGGGCACCCCAGCTTACTCAGTTCATGAAGAACTCGGGGTGAGGTATGTGTCCGACTTAGTCGCAGTCAAGCTTCTGCTTTGTTGGGTGAATATTTGGGCCAATGAGGAGGCCTCCTTTAACCAAGCTGTAATTTTGGACTGCCTATCTCTGGATCATGCCCTTAAAATACCCTGGCTAAGATATATTAAAGAAACACTGAGTGGCCTAGGAAGAATAGATATGCTTACAAATTATGGAACAGTGAAGAAAGAGGATTAAAAACTAATAAATTATCTATTCTCCAAGAAAGTAAGCGAGGAGCGCCAAGGAAAGGAATTGACTAAGCCGAAAGTTATAGCACACGTCCTAATCAAATCTGTATTGGGAATAGAGCATTACCTCACTATTTTAACTAGTGCCTATGATCGTTTTTTAATAACCCGTTTTAGATTTAACTTGTTTCATCATTTAGTGGCCTCCCGCTCGGTTTCATAACGCGAACCGAGGATAGAGGGCCCTGTTGCTGCGACAATAGGTCTCCACAGGATATTTTACATTTTGTCTTTTTATGCAAATATTTTACGCATCCCAGGCGTTACTATCTTAAACCCTATTTAAAAGACATGGGTTTTAGACAGACTCGAATTGCACTTTTGCACATGCAACTTCTACAGAACTAACGCACTTTATTCGTGGTTACGCACTTTTTAAGAGCAATGGTGAGATCTAGGAAAACCAGATATGTCCAAGACTGAGAAGTGTCTTTATGAATAGAGACATGTAGACATATATTGTGATATTATTATTTTTATTTTTTTATTTTCTTAGCCAAAAGTTTACTTCATAATAACAACAAAAGATGCGAAAAAGAAGAGAAACATCTCATAACAAATATTTAAACATACATAATCCAAGAGGAGAAAAAATATCATCAATCAAAACTAAATAAAAGTGACACAAAAATACCAGGAAGGGAAAACACAAAATACAATTATCATTTCCATTGAAGACTGAACCACACCTTTTTAAATTTAAGCCAGGATCGCAGGCCTCTGGCTTTGGCTACTGCTAATTCCATTTCATATATTTGCCTAAGTAAGACCCAAAATTCATTAATACTTGGACTCGTATTTTGAATCCACACTCGAGCAATACATAAACGAGCACATACTATGAAAATAGAAATAAACGGTCTCATATAGCTGCCCATATCTCGTATAACCCCTAAAACAATTTCCTTCTCGGCAATCTGGACATCATGGCCAATCATAGTTATAAGTGCAGAAGTTACCTCTGCCCAAAATAGATTCAACTTTGGACATGTCACAAACATATGTTTTAAATCAGCAGCGTACATTTGACATTTTGGACATTTTGATTTGGCCGAAGGTTGGGTAGTGGCCCATTTGGATATACGCTCAGGAGTGTAGTATAACATAAATATTATCCAATGCTGTTGAAGTTTCAAATTAACTGATGTAATAGCTGTATCTATACATTCCAACGAATCCTGTATTTCCTCCTGAGTTATCTCAATTTGAAAGATCCGACTGAGTTTCTCTGAAACCTGTAGTCCATCATCGCTAGCAGCTGCTAACAACTTCTGATAAACTTTGCCAATAGTTCCTCGGCCAACAGTCAAAAACAGCATAGATAATACTTCTGGGGGGTTCGACAACTCTAATAGCCTCTGACCCCGTAAAAATAATCCCTTACTTGCAAATACTTGAAGAATGTACTCTGTTGTAATCCAAACTCCTCTTTCAGGGCTACCAAAGATCGGAACCCCTGTCCATCAAAAAGTTGACCCAGTTGCAAGACACCCTTGCGCTGACAGCTTATACCAATAGAATCGTGAAATATGTCGGGCAGAGTAGGATTGCCCCATAGTTTCATATATGAATGCAACGCTGGCACAGAGTATTCCTTACAGATATCTTGCCATATCCTAGTAATGTCCCTAATTATCTTAAACCTGACCCGTTTGTAGTAATTCGGATCTGCTGTTTTATAAAGAAGGAACCCAATATTAGGTCCACATGCCAATTGATATGAAAGCCATAGAGAGTTAGTATTAGGCCCATCAAGTAAACTTCGAATTCGGCCAGCAAATGCAACCCAAAAATAAAGTTTAAAATCTGGAAGCTTAAAACCCCCTTGTTTATACGGTAATTTAATGTACCTAAGAGCTCTTCTTGCACGTCTATAGCCCCAAATAAAGCTACCTACTACACTATCTAGCCGCTTAAAAAATGTGTACGCGACCCTTAAAGGAATTGTCCGATAGAAATACAAAAATTTTGGAAGAATGTTCATTTTAACTATATTACACCTCCCGTTTATACTAAGTGGGAGCCGGTGCCAGCTTCGTAATTTTGCCGTAATAGTTTTGAGCAGTGGTTCATAGGTCAAAGAGACCACATCTTCCACTTGGCTACTTAAACAAACTCCCAAGTATACTGCTGTTGTTGTGATTCCTAACATTTGCGTAGCCATTGCGGGTTGATAGTTTAGAATAGTCTGGGTTTTATTCAAATTTAATTTATAACCAGAAAACGAACAAAAACGCTGTGCTTCTTGCATGATTTCTACTATAGCCTCATCTGGACTAGAGGAAAAAATGGCAATGTCGTCCGCCTACGCGGTTAGTTTAAGTTCCATACCACTAAGCAAGACTGGGTGAATCCTCGCATTCTGCAACAGGTGCCTTATAAAGGGCTCAATATATAGAGCGAACAATAATGGGGATAGCGGACATCCCTGCCGCGTATCCCTTCTAACAGGAAAATGAGCTGATGCAAGGCAATTCAGCTTCAAAGCTGCTATCGGATTGTTATACAATTTTTGAATTGCCGAGATAAACCTTTGACCAAGGCCGAATGATGACATAATTGGCCATAGTGCTCCCCAGGCAACTCGGTCAAAGGCCTTCTCGGCATCCAACATCAATATCCCAATTTGCTGATTTAATTGACCAGAAACGTCAAATGCAGCAATAGCTGTATTAATATGTGCTGCTGTGTCTCTGCCGGGGTTATATAGCAATGGGGTAACCCGATAAGCCACTGGACTCGGGTGCAATGTGATACATAAGTTAGTGTCACAGTGGAGAACAGTCTAAACACATACAAATATAGGAAAGGATCCTTGATTAATTAATCAAAATCAAACATCACCAAGAACTTGTACCAACAATGGTTGTGATTTTATTTCATCACAAGGCAGGAGTTAATCAACTTATAAAGCACAATGTATGTCACGTTTGGACAATTTTAGAAAAAACGGGTGCATCCAAGATGGAGTGGTAAGTGCATGGGATAGTGATGTGAGGAGGGAAGGTAGTGCGTATATATACATCAACAATCAATATTTACAACCTATCCAGCCAGAACGACTGGCCTGTACATATATGACAATTCATAACAAAATAAATGCAGATATCAAATCTCTGTCATCCATGTTTGACAATGAAGTAGAAAAACTGTCAACGTTTCGACCCCTATTGAAAACAGGAAATTTCGCCCCTTGGGGGTGGGGTCTTCATCAGGACTGAGTTGAAGGAAAAGTGGATGCACCAATAAAAATCAGCGTGATCACTTCAGGCTGAAGATACGGAAGCTGGGCCTCAAACGCTCTCAGAATATTTTCAGGTATTCGTGGGTTAAATTACCAGGGCCACGGTTGATTAGTAACCTGTGGCTGCAGGCTGCTGACAGAAACCGGTTTGGCAGGTAACGTGTCTCTGCCGGGGACAAAACCATGCTGTTGTTCCGACACTAGCTGATGTATAGTTGGGGCCAGCCGAGAAGCTAGAATTTTGGAGAAAATGTTAGCATCAGCATTGATCAATGATATGGGGCGATACGAGCCCCTATCCTCTACCGGTTTCCCTTTTTAGGGAATACTATAATATTAGTAATTTTCCAAGTGGGTGGAACATCCTCCTCTTGCATGATATTATTAAACAATGTAATGAAAACCAGTGCCAAAATGTCCTTGAAATTTTTATAAAAGAAGGAAGATGGCGGATGAAGGAAGATGGCGGATCAACTCCGCATCTGAGGACGCCTCTCCCCGAGGTCTCCCTGAGGGTAGCCGCTGATGCCTAACTCCCGCCTCCCCCTTAGCGATAAACTGTTGGCGAGTACAGAGCAAGTACAGAGCGGCAGACTTACCGCCGATGTGTCGGTTTGGGCAATTGCGGGATTTAATCTTCGTTGGACGAGCGGCACGGTGGTTTTTGTTACGGGTGCCGATTCCCGTACCAACGAGCCTTCCCGTTCAAATCATCAGGCGGGGATTAGCAGCAGAGTTGGCGGCAGCCCAAGAGACAGGCATGGCCCGCAACGTGTCGCAAAAGGACGTGGCCGCACAGAGGCCCCCACTGCAGCTGGTAAGGGAGGAGGTGGCAGCGACGGAGTTAGGACTGCGGGTTCACCGCTGGTCTCAGAAGCAGTGCTTGGGTCAGGCTCTGACTCACAGTTAGGCAAACCGATCCTATGGCTTCTACGCTCAGGCAGAGCAGCTGGCTTGCTACGATCCTGCGGGTCGGAGACTTCCATTCCGGGTTTTGAGATGGCCGAAGTGCTTAATACAGCAGTTGAGGAAGGCTGGGAAGGTGAGGAGAGACCTGCTTCTCCCACTGCTGTGTTACCATCATCTTTAGCATCGGAATCTGTTTTGGGGTGTCAAGAAACTTGTGAAGAAAGAGATTTGGCTTATAGAGCACAGGCTAGTGTGGCTAAGAACATGATGAATCAGGCAGATAGAGGCGAAGATAATGGTACAAACAAGAGGACTGACTGCGAGTCCGATTACCTTGAGGTGAAAGCTGAGAATCCAACGCAGGTGCATTCGCAATATGATTTAAATAGCATAAGCGCAGAGGATAGAAATTTGCTTAGTGGTGGCACATCTGAAATATTGGAACGACCAGGCCCTATGGAATATCAGACTAAAGATATTATAATCACTGGTGAATTTTCTGATATTGCGATATAGTGGATATAGCAGAATCTGAGACTGGATGCTGTATGGCAAATGCACAGAGTGAATACCAGGGCGGGGACGTAAATCAGCAAGCCACCCAGATTAACTCTAACAGTATGGTGGGGGAGCCTTATATTCAGAAACGTACTGCTATAGCTGGAGGCAAAGGTACAAAGGCGAAAGGTCCGAAAGCTACTAAAGCAACTAAATGAGGTAAGGGCCGGGGTGGTGGAGTTAAACCTCAAGTTGCTGCTGCTGTGGGACGACTAAAGGACTCTGTGGTATATAGCACAAAGCCTGGCACTGGTCCCGGGATTAGCCCTCTGCGGAAATGGGTGGCCTCCAAGGGCGATGTTAAAGCTATCATCTCGAGGTTATCCAATACCGGTAATACGGAGGTTGCTGCAACGGCCAGAGCTGAAATTGAAGCTGAAGTCGAAGCTGAGCAAATAATTAATACATTCAATCTTGGGGGTTCTACACCTAAGACTGATGGTCTTGTTAGTCTTGATGGGGAAAGAGGCAGCCTGAATGGGGGTTCTCAGTGTCCCTTAGCCTCACACTTAACTCCGATTGTAGCACCGGTAACAATTTCAACAACTCCAGTAATTACAACAATTTTGACTTCTGTAGCGCCTGTGGCTCCCTCTTCATACGCGGAGCAGGCCTGTAGCTCTGCATCCTTATCTGTATCTGTGTCTTTGGTGAACACTGCAAGGGGCTCTCAGTCGGCTGACTCTGAGGAACCATCATTGTCTATAATATTGCAGGCATTAACTAACCAGAGAGTGGAGGCTCAAGAATATTATCGGCAGGCCAAGGCAGATAGTAGCGAGATAAAACATGTACTGGTGGAGGTCACTTCAAAGGTCGCTCAGCTTTCTTCTGAGGTTATGGAACTGCAGGACCATGTTACAGCAGTGGAAGAGGCTAATACGCATACTGTGACCCTAACCAAGACACAGGAATTCCAAATGATGCTTATGCAGGCCAAAATTGAAGATCTCGAAAATCGCCAACGGCGCCAGAATTTAAAGATCTTTGCCATTCCGGAAGGGTCGGAAGCCTCCGACCCTCGGGCTTACATTGTTAGCCTGTTTCAAAAAGCATTCCCAGACCTGGCGGATTGGGATATGGATACGCAGGTACAGCGAGCGCATAGACTGCCTCTGACCATTCAGCATGGGAAACAAATCAGGTCAAATTATTCAAGACCAATATTGGTGTTTTTGGGTAACTTTTTGCTGCGACAGGCAATTTATTTAAAGGCATGGCCAACTGCCCCTGTTAAGCTGGACAACATTTCCATATTTGTACGCTCTGACCTGTGCAAACTCACAATGGATAAACGTTGGAGGCTGCGGCAACTAATGGATCCTTTTAAGACAGTCTGTTCTCAAGTGTTTCTGCAAGAGCCTGCTCGCCTTAAGATTATTAAAAACGGCCAGCCACACTTCTTTTTCACTGAACTAGATGCAAAAGCAGCTTTGGCCAAATGGCAGTTGGACTCTAGAAAATGATTGCTTTAAGTAAAGATTGCACGGCATGGGCAACAGAGATGAAATGAATACTTTCATGCTTACTTTTGTTATTTGGTCTTGCTTGCTCTGTTACCCTTATTTTTCTTGGTCTTTAAAAAATAAATTCTTTAAAACTGTACTTGCCTTCTTACATTCTTACATTTCACTGGGGGAGGTAGGGGGGTGAGGATTGGTGGGGCTCAGGGAGGGGGGTGCCTTCTTAAGCTGTCAGTTAGGACAGCAGAGGAAGGGGGTGATTCCTTCTTGTAGGCACAGGGGTGGGTTAGGTAGGGTGGGTGGTAGGCAGAGAATGGTAGTCGGCTGTTGTTGGTCGACCGGGTGGAGCGGCCGGAAGGGAGTGGGGGGTTGGGGGGGAGGGGGGTTTAAATAGCCACATCTTAGTATATTTAGTCAGAATACCATTGGTAGGGCAAAAGGGAAAGCATTACGAAACAAGGGGGAAGCGATTAAATCGAGTTCACAACCATGCTCTAATGTCTGACTTTAAATACATGTGTTGGAATGTAGCAGGGCTCAATCAGGTCAGGAAACGACGGTTAGTAATGGAGGAGCTTCGCGCGTTCAAACCCCATATATTGGGTCTTACAGAAACACATCTAGCTTTCAAGGACATATCACAGTTAAAACAGCTTGGTTTTGATATATTAGTTTGCACGTCACAGGTAGTCTCTATTCGAGGGGTAGCCATATTAAAGTCAAAAAATTGTAGAGCAACAGTAATACGTACACTAGCTGACTCTAAAGGCAGATGGGCAATTGCTCAATTAATGATTTGGGGCGTAAAACTACGATATGCGTGGTTTATGGTCCAAATACGGATTGTCCTGAAACTATTCATTTTTTATGTTCCGAACTGCTGGATTGGGCTGGTGACTTGATAGTAATGGGGGATTTTAATTGTATAATTGATAAGAAGATCGATACTACCAATACAGCACTACGGGCCAGAATGGGCAGGACTAGGGCTGCAATTTTGGAACTCCTTCATCTGCATCAGTTGGAGGATGCTTGGAGGAGACTAAATCCAACTGTTCCTGGGTTTACATTTTATTCATCCCAGCATAAACATTATTCTTGAATCGATATGATTTTTGCTAAAAGAACCATGCTGGATAAATCGACTATTGAAGTTTGTCCAAAGATTACATCGGACCATAATCCGGTGATGTTAACCGTGCTGATTCAGCGGGGCGATAAGGAGCCATTTATGGAATTCACATTTCCCAGATATCTTTTAAGTAACCCGGATTATGGGAAGTTTATGTGGGATACTCTAGGGGAATATCTAGAGAATAACGGGGGCACTGCGGCTACTGCAGTGGTATGGGACTGTTTGAAGGCGTATTTTAGAGGGGCCACACTGCAGTTTATTTTAAGGTAGAACCATCAGTCTATTAGGGAGAAGGAGCAGGAATATAAGCTGTTATCAGAGCTAGAGCAACAGCTCGCAAGAGCTATTGTACTAAAAGATGCGGCGGACCAGCAAATATACAGGCGCTTGGTGGAAGTTAGAGCTAAACTTAATCGAGGGTTATTGGATAATGTAGCCACCAAATACCACAAATATAAATCTAAACAATATGAATATGAGAAAGAGTAGGTCGTCTGTTAGCTACTCAGATTGCCGATCAAAGGGCTAGATCATGCATTAAAACAATAAAAGGGGGAGATGGTCTGTTCTATACTAGATCAGAAGACATAGTAGAACAATTTAGACTCTTTTATGCAGATCTATATGACGAGTCAGAACCCCCTAGTATACAATCAATCCTGGACTATATACAGGAGTCTGAGCTACCGGTGTTGAACACAATGGCTTATGAGTGCCTGCAAAGAGATATTGAACTTGGGGAGGTTGAGCAAGCGTTGAGTACTTTACCAACTGGCAAGGCGGTTGGTGAAGATACTATCCCGTTGGAATGTGATATTATTTTTGAGTTGCTTTAAGATGAATTATGCTTTTAATGAATATGATATTGTTTTAATGTATGTATCTTTTATGCCTGTGTGCTTTGACGAATCAAGATTGTTTAGATAAATGCTGCTAGTGGGCCTGTAGCACTAATTGTTCCACCCACTCGAACAGCCTGTAAATGTAACTCAGACCTGCCACTGCAGTGTCTGTGCGTAGTTTGGTACTGCCATGTCGACCTGGCAAGTGCACCCACTTGCCAGGCCCTAACCTTTCCTTTTCTTACATGTGAGTCACCCCTAAGGTAGGCCCAAGGTACCCCTGTGGGCAGGGTGCAGTGTGTGTGAAAGGTAGGACATGCCCTGGTGTGTGTGGCATGTCCTGATAGTGAAATGCTGCAAATTTGGTTTTTCCCTATTAAAAGGCTATCTGTCCCACATGATAGAATGGGAGTTCATTTATAACTTCTTATAAATATAACTTCCCATTGAAGCAAGATAGGAAATTAAACCGGGAAAGCTGGAGGAGGAGTACTGCCACTGTGCTGTGTGTTGTTGGGGTTGGCCTGCAGTGGTTGCTTATGTCTTGGGCAGGGAAAGGTCTGTACTTTCATCATCCTGCTGTTGGAGTTTTCTCCAAAGGCTTGAAGTAGAGCTTGCCTCCTGTTGGAAGTCTCAGTAGGCCCAGAGCTACTCATGGTCATGGGTGCATGAAACAACTGTTTCTGTGGTGTCTGTTGAATTTAAACAACATTTAGGGCATGGATGGCATTGGATTGAATTGCAAAATGTGCTTTTATTGGTATTTCACTTTTTTCATGAGTGGGTGTTGTGTAACTTGCAAACCTTTTTTAGCCCTGTGGATTTTCGTTTTTGGCATTGTTGTATCAAAGCTGTGTTGTTTAGCATTCCTCCTTTCTCTGGCCAGTGTCTTTCCTTTATTCCTCTTGGCTTATTGCTTCTATCCATTGTCAGCTGCAGCTCCCTGAATGCTGAATCCCACGTGATGCACAATGCCAAACCGGGTCCGTTACATTTGTATTTTTGTTGTTGTTCTTCTTCTTTGCTATCCTTCCTGAGTGTACTGTACACTAGTATACCAACCATGAAAACCCTTGTTTTTGTCAGAGTCTCACAAATGTCTACACTGTATTGTTATGTTTTTTTAATAACTGAGGTAATACATTTAACAATATTAATAACACTAACAAGTGTGACCACACACTAAGTTATATATTATATTTGTTTGTTTGTACTAGTAGTAATTGAACCACATCAATGAATGCCACGTTTCACTGATGTTCTTCTTGCTTCTTTTAGGTGCTCAAAAGAGGAGGAGACGTCATCACCCATTGCACTGCCAGACAGAATTCCTGCTGCGTACGACGTCACGTGACGTGTGCCCACAGACATCTCTTCAACTTGTGCCACTGCGTGCTGCAGTGCTGACATCTTCAAGGTGGCCCCAAAGAAAGGTACCAGGTCCTGTACCAAGAAAGTTGCCAGTGAGAAGAAGGCACTGCCACTTACCAAGACCGGTCTGTTGCCCAAGACCTTTTTTGGGAAACAGAAAATTGTGCCTGCAGCAGCAGTGTCCGGGGAACAAGCTGGGAGCAGCACCCTGGCATCAGTGGACCCACCCCACCAGCCTAGGCCCAAGCCCATGCCTGTTGCAGAGGCAGCCAGTCTAATCACGAGTCCAACACCGATGAGCAGTGATGTTGAAATTGACATAGCGTTATCGCAAAGTAGTACCCAATCAATGCAGGGAACTCAGATAAGTGGGCAACAACAGCCGTAACCACCGCCCCCAATAGTAGTTGTTCCTCCCGAAGTAGGGGCAGTTCAGGAGATCGAGCTTCCTGCAGAGGGAGAAGAAGAGCAAGCCACTCTTTCAGAAGATCCATTGTCTTCCGGATCCCCAGCAAGGAAAAGGAGGGTTAGTCCATCAAATTCTTCTCCAAGCCCCCCTTCTGATGATCTAGACACCACTTGGATCCCACCTCCGTCCGAGTTGGAGACACGCCACGCCCATGAGACAAGGCTAGGGAAAAGGAAGGTTCCAGAAAGCCTTAGAGTTATAGAGGTAGATGTAGAAGAGGAGGATGATGATGATGAGCCAGTCATCATGGACATTGGTCCCGCCCCAGCGGAGACTGACATTATCCCTTCCCAAATTGCTGTGAGGGATGTGGCACGGATACCCCCAACACAGATGATACCACCAACACCACCTCCAGCTTCCATATTTCGCCGGCAGCGACCTACATCCACCACAACCACCTTAGTAGAAGTAGGTACTGTAGAGAGTCAAACTTCACGCCCACCTACCAGTTCATCCAGCATTGCAAGTGGCACAATCAGCGCCAGAAAGTTGACCTCCCCAGTTTGGGACTTCTTTTCGGTTTGCAGGAAGGAGGTGAACATTGCTATATGCTCCATTTGTGGACAAGGTGTTAGTCGGGGTAAGCTTGGTACAAACTATGGTACTGGAGGCCAAACAACCCATTTGAAAAAACACTACTTGATCCAGTGGGAGGCACACCTTAGCAGCCAAAAAACTGCACCCATTGTTGTTGGTGGGGATGAAGAAGTAGAAGATCCGATTGCGGTGGAAGGTGAACAAGAGGAGACATTGTCTCTGGTACACAAAGTAGCCCTGTCCCCAGCAGTGCAGTGGTACTGCCCACATCCTCATCAGCAACATCGCAGTGACACAAGAGTCAGGCTGAGACACCAAGGGGTCCCAGGCAAGAGAGCACCGCAACGAAAAAACGTGCATTGAGCCTAACAACATCTGGTGTCAAGAAGTCACCTGCATCAGTGGCACCAGAAAAGAAAATAATACAGGCTACCATTCTCAGCATGTTTAGGTCGGAGGGCAGTACGAACGCAACCACCCAACGGCACGTTTGTACAACGCGAAGCTGGCTAAAATGTTAGCGCTGGACCTCCTCCCTTTTTCTTTTGTGGAAGGGATGGGTTTTCTTGAATTTGTGACAGCCATCTGCCCAAAATGGAAGTTTCCCAGCCGGTCCTATTTCGCTTTGAGTTGCTGTTCCAGCACTACATCACGACGGGCTGGAATTGCTTGGACAAGCTTTGCAGCAGAGTGCTGTTCACACTATCCACCTCACAACAGACATGTGGACCAGTTGCCAAGCCACTGATTACATGTGCATCACTGCACACTGGATCTCTTTTGTGGGGGTTAGAGAAAAGATATCTACAGCAGGTGTTGTCGACACTGCTGAGATTTTTAATGCCACTCGGAAACATGCAACTGTAGCCATGTTCGCCATGGAGAAATCTCATACTGCTGCAAACATTTTGGAAGACTTTGACAGCAAGTTCTTTGAATGGCTGTGACCAAGAGGGCTTACCATTGGTTTTGTTGCCATGGACAATGGCAGTAATATAGTTAAGGCCATGGCCGATGGTGGCTATTTCAGGGTCCTGTGTTTGGCTCACTGCATTAACATCATTGTTCAAGACTTTCTGAAAAAAGAAGACCGAGTCAGCAACTTACTGACCACCTGCAGAAGAATCTGCACACATTTCAGCCATTCTTTTAAAGCCCGGAAGCAGCTGAGGATCATTCAACGTAATAATAGAATGCCAGTTAAAGCACTCATGCATGAGGTGCCAACACGTTGGAACTCAACTTATTACATGCTTGAACGTCTGTTTGAGCAGTACAGACCAATCCATGAATATGCCATGCAAAGAGGGGATGCTACTGGGAAAGGCCTGATCATTGAGATGGACCAATGGGGCCTAGTTAAATGCCTGACAGAGATGCTACTTCCTTTTGAGCTCTTCACACGTGAGTCAGCAAGGAGGACTGTACTATGGGCCAAGCTATACCATTGTTGCACATGCTACAGGAACAGCTGAAGGGGGTGTCTGCAATGTACGCAGGTGTGGAGGAAAGAAAAGAAGCATATGAGTTGGTGGAGAGCTTAACCCTTCGCTTATCTGAAAATACAAGGGTGCAAAGTGGCATTGTGTCATCCAACCATTACATTTGTGCCACAATTCTGGATCCACGGTACAAACCAGTACTGAACACATTGATTCCTTTTTCAGAAGGGGATGTTGCCAACTACAAAACTTGGATAGCTGTGGAAGCCAGTCGCTTAGAAAAAGAACGTCCGGGAATTAGAGGCCCGCTACTCCAAGCCACAACAAGTACTGCAGGGCAGCCGGCTTCAAGTTCAACTTCAGAGCCTGAGGGCAGTGCGGTTGGCTCACAGCAGCCAAAACCACCAACAACACCAAGAACAACATCAACAACAACAAGAACAGGAGCATCAGCCCCACCAAAATCGGGCACAGGAATGGTTTCTACAGCAAGGGCTTGTTAGGTCCAGTGCTGAGGCTAAGGAAAAAGAGGCTGAGCAAAGCGGAGCACCCCTGAGCATTGAGCGGATGGTCCAGGCCTATCTGGATGACCCAACAGAGGTCTAAATTGATCAAAACCCATTGCTATATTGGTATGGGAAAAGGCACCAATGGCCAGTGTTTAGCAGGCTGGTGATAAACTACCTGGCTTGCCCTGAAGCAAGTGTCTCTTCTGAGCGTGTTTTTAGTGCTGCTGGTGCCGTTCTGACTGTGAGAAGGACCAGTCTCTCACCCCAAAATGTGGAGAGGTTAACCATAATCAAAATTAATCCGCACTTTATACCACCAGATTACACCATACCTGAAGTAGCACAGCAGGAAGATGATGACGGTGACTTAGGTCATGAAAGTAGTGTGTTAGATGACCTACTTCTGGGTGAACCACCAGAGTTTGAGGACGAGCTCTACTTCCCTGACAACAACTAAGCTTTCGACTTGTTACTTTCTTTCTTGCTTTGGCGCCCCCAAAAAAGCCCCCCAAAAAGATACAGCTAAGGAATATTATTTACTTTTATTATTTGTGTGTGTCACTGTCTTTTTGATTGAAATCACAACAAATCCATCACCACCGTCTTACTCTTTTATTGCCGAATTGGAGTTGCAACTGTGTGCAGTTAGTGAAGAAGTAAGTCCACTCCTCCGAGTCCTGCTCCAGTCCTGACTCGCCATAAATCCATTTCCCTCAAGCTAGACATTCGAAGGAGAATAGTTCAACAAATGTGAAATGTGACCCTGCCTCATTGAGTCCCTCCAAAGAACCTGACTATAGCTATCCTCCTTTCCGAGCCTAGAGGGACTGCCCCGTAAGAACAGGTAAATGATGGCATGCATTGGAAGCTGACTCTGAGTGATTGGTGTTTGTGTTGTTGTTGTGCATGATGTCTACTAGTATTTCATCTAAACACAAAAAAGTGACTCAAGTCAATGTTTCCCTTCTTGTTGTTCAATAACAAAATTGTACTACTGCAGGCCGATCCATTTCATTCTGGGATTCTGGACTCACTCGGTACACTACACTACAGAGTTGGACACCATGATGACCATACCATACTCGCAGTCAGTCAGTAGGATCGGAGATGATTGATGGAATTACTCGGGGCATTTCATGAAGTGGCCTGCGAGGTAAACAACAACAACACCAGACCTACATGTCTGTGTAGTGGTGGAGGCGAGTGTAGTGGTATGACTGACAGTGGTGCATTGATTTAGTTACTTAATTTGAAAAATGCTATGTTGCTGTGTATGTGTGCTCAGTGCTGCCTGGCTCAAAATCTAAGCTAAGTGGAGGTTGGGTGGGCGGGCCTGCTCCTGTTGTTGTTGTAGGTTAATGCTGGATACATAGTAGACATGATTTAGCCATGTCGCATCTGAAAGTTTTCTTGTTGCACTCCTCCTTAATTTATGCAGTTTAACTTTACTTTTGTTTTCTCCTTGATTTTTCAATATCCTTTTTGTTTTTCCATCTACACTTACAGGCCAGCCTTTACCCTGTGCTATACTGGGAAAAACAACTTACCTTACCAAGCCGCATCCACCAGGCAGGCACCCAAGATTGACGGACGGAGCGTCCATGGAAGGAAGGACCAAGAGGAATGCCGAGATTCAACTCCCAATTTGACCATAACATAGTTATAGTATCATCATTTCATTTGATTCATTTTTTCCTCTTTGTGTGTGTTGTTGTTTATTATGTTTGCTTATATTTGACTCCTACAGATATTTTTTAATTTTCTTTGCTAGCTTTAAAAGGAAGCCTGGTAAAACAGAACACAAAATGTATGTAACTTGCGTCTCTCTGGGGTCATACAGGCAAGGCAATTGCTTAATAATAATAATTAATAATAATATACTGCTGCCCTGTACTACTAGTCTAGTACAACTCATCAAGTCATCATCATGCATGCATTTCCTTTTTCTCCCTTAACAGATTTATGATGGTCGTCTGCCAAGATTGTGTGTTGTCCATCTGTAGTGTTTGTCTTTGTCAAACCTTTCCCTCAAATACGCCTTCCCAACCACTCATCAAACCCTAACCCTCCTCCCCCGGGCTGTGTGATTTATATTGAGGTGTGACTACATTAGATTTATACCAATAATTGATAACATACTTGCTGGGGCGGATGTGGTGAAAGCGACACTAACTCAAGGCAGGGCGAGGAGCTTCTCCTGCTCTAAGTATATATATATATATATATATATATATATTCCTCCAAGCTTAACCCACTTTCTGATGCCTTGGATGCTCTCGAGCGGTGCGAACAGTGGTACGGCGGGGCCACGCCGTTTCTACTTGCTACAATGTATCCAGAAAGGAAATTCCGCTTGCACTCGCGAATGCCTGTAATAATTCGAGTCTATTCCAGTTGATTTAAACTGCTCCAGCAATCTTTATGAGCAAGATCTCTGTGGAGATTGAAACGCGTTGGGTTGCTGGCACGCTTTAAAATAAAGATTGCTGGAGCAGTTTAAATCAACTGGAATAGACTCGAATTATTACAGGCATCCGCAAGTGCGAGCGGAATTTCCTTTCTGGATACGTTGTAGCATATATATATATATATATATATATATATATATATATATATCTACTGGCGGTCGCCAGTAGATAGTTATAGTTAGGACCTATTTTCCATAGGAAATTCACAACATTCTATTTCCAATAACTTTGGCGCCGGTCGACGAATCTTCGCGAAATTTTCAAAACTTATGGCCCGCTCCCGGTCCGCTCCTATCCTGAAAGTCTCGGCGTGATTCGTCAAGTGGGGCCGAGAAAAAGGGGGTCCCAAAACGTGTTTTCCCCATGCAATTTTCCATAGGAACCTTTAGTCGCAGTTACAGCTCGAACTCCTGAACGGAATTACACCAAATTTGGCAAAAAGGTAGCCCTTGGTTAAGAGTCGTGCCTTTTGGTTAAATGGTGTAAATCCGTTCAGTAGTTCCTGAGAAAATCAAAAGTAAAATCACATATATATCTGGGCGGAGCCTAACCACACATGTCATTGTGAGATCTGATTGGCTGTCAGCACTTCATCCTGGAATTGCTGGCAGCCATCTTGGGACCAATACACATGATAGTACCCCATTGAAATGCATTGTAGTGAATCAAAGTTTTTGAGGGTTACCAAAAGGAGAACTATAAAGGGTGATAACAGACTTTAGTTACATTAGAATTCATTTGTTGATGGTACCATACTAATTTCAGGAATTGTGGTGTGTTCTAAGGTGATTTTACCCTGTGAAAAACCTTCTGCTGGGATATCATGAATCATGTTTGAGAGAAAACTATTTTCACATGCTTGTCCCATAGAGTTTTGGAAGGTGCTCCAGAAGCTAAAATGAGAGCATATTTTCTGTAAATTCACATTATCTTTCTCAGTCATGTGAGAATGAAGTCTGACATTCTCAGTAAAACATGTACATCCAACAAGGGCAGAGACTGTCAGTTGATTCCTTTGTGTTCTACTGCAGCTTCCCAGAGTGTTCTAAAGAACAACTAGAGTGCTAACAGCCTTACTTATGACAAAATTATGGCACACCTGAAGCCATCTTGATTGGAATAAACTGATAACTCTTAAAACATTTAATTTAAAAAGGAACACAATGAGGGGGTTCATTTTGTCATAGAAATTATGGTTAGTGCTGTAGAAAGAAAAATTAGGACATGTTTTAAGTGAGATCTCAACTATCTTCCTGTTATATTTCAACAGGAGCAGCCTGCCAGTTGATTCCTTTGTGTTCTACTGCAGCTTCCCAGAGTGTTCCAAAGAACAACTAGAGCGCTAACAGCCTTACTTATGACAAAAGTATGGCACACCTGAAGCGATCTTGATTGGAATAAACTGGTAACACTTAAAACATTTAATTTAAAAGGAACAAAATGATGGGGTTCATTTTGTCATAGAAATTATGGTTAGTGCTGTAGAAAGAAAAATTAGGACATGTTTCAAGTGTGATCTCAAATATCTTCCTGTTATATTTCAAAAGGAGCAGCCTGTCAATTGATGCCTTTGTGTTCTACTGCAGCTTCCCAGAGTGTTCTAAAGAACAACTAGAGAGCTAACAGTCTTACTTATGACAAAATTATGGCACACCTGAAGCCATCTTGATTGGAATAAACTGGCAACACTTAAAACATTTAATTTAAAAGGAACAAAATGAGGGGGTTCATTTTGCCATAGAAATGAACAACATTCCCAGCACGACCCCCTACACTACACAAGCACCACTGCACTACCCTAAACCCTAAAACACTACCCCCAGCACGACTCCCTTCACTACCTAAACACAACGGTACTACCCTAAACCCTAAAACACTACCACCAGCATGACCCCCTACACTACTCAAACACCACTGTACTACCCTAAACCCTAAAACACTACCCCAGCACGACCCCCTACATCACCCAAACACCACTGCACTACCTTAAATCCAAAAACACTACCCCCAGCACGACCCCTACACTACCCAAACACCACTGCACAACCCTAAACCCTAAAACACGACCCGCTACACTACACAAACACCACTGCACTACCCTAAACCCTAAAACACTAGAACCCAGCACGACCCCTACAGTACACCAACACCACTGCACTACCCTAAACCCTAAAACACTACCCCCTACACTACACAAACACCACTGCACTACCCTAAACCCTAAAACACTACCCCCAGCACGACCCCCTATACTACACAAACACCACTGCACTACTGTAAGCCCAAAACACTATCCCAGCACTACCCTCTATACTACCCAAACACCACTGCACTACCCTAAACCCTAAAACACTACCCCCAGCATGACCCCCTACACTACACAAACACCACTGCACTACCCTAAACCCTAAAACACTACCCCAGCATGACTCCCTACACTACACAAACACCACTGGACTACCCTAAACCCTAAAACACTACCCCAGCATGACTCCCAACACTACCCAAACACCACTGCACTACACTAAACCCTAAATCTACCCCCAGCATGACCCCTACACTACCCAAACACCACTGCACTACCCTAAACCCTAAAACACTAACCCCAGCATGATCCCCTACACTACCCAAACACCATTGCACTACCCTATACCCTAAAACACGACCCCCTACACTACACAAACACGACTGCACTACCCTAAACCCTAAAACACTACCCACAGCATGACCCCCTACACTACACAAACACCACTGCACTACCCTAAACCCTAAAACACGACCCCCTACACTACACAAACACGACTGCACTACCCTAAACCCTAAAACACTACCACCAGCATGACCCCTACACTACTCAAACACCACTGCACTACCCTAAACCCTAAAACACTACCCCCAGCATGACCCCCTACACCACCCAAACACCACTGCACTACCCTAAATCCAAAAACACTACCCCCAGCACGCACCCCCTACACTACCCAAACACCACTGCACGACCTTAAACCCTAAAACACGACCCGCTACACTACACAAACACCACAGCACTACCCTAAACCCTAAAACACTAGAACCCAGCACGACCCCTACAGTACACCAACACCACTGCACTACCCTAAACCCTAAAACACTACCCCTACACTCACACAAACACCACTGCACTACCCAAACCCTAAAACACTACCCCCAGCACGACCCCTACACTACACAAACACCACTGCACTACCGTAAGCCCAAAACACTACCCCAGCACTACCCTCTATACTACTCAAACACCACTGCACTACCCTAAACCCTAAAACACTACCCCCAGCATGACTCGCTACACTACACAAACACCACTGGACTACCCTAAACCCTAAAACACTACCCCAGCATGACTCCCAACACTACCCAAACACCACTGCACTACACTAAACCCTAAATCTACCCCCAGCATGACCCCCTACACTACCCAAACACCTCTGCACTACCCTAAACCCTAAAACACTAACCCCAGCATGAGCCCCACACTACCCAAACACCACTGCACTACCCTATACCCTAAAACACTACCCACAGCATGACCCCCTACACTACACAAACACCACTGCACTACCCTAAACCCTAAAACACTACCCCCTACAGTACACAAACACCACTGCACTACCCTAAACCCTAAAACACTACCCCCAGCATGACCCCCTACACTACACAAACACCACTGCACTACCCTACACCCCTGCTACACTATACAAACACCACTGCACTACTCTAAACCCTAAAACACTACCCCAGCACGACCCCCTCACAACACAAACACCACTGCACTACCCTAAACCCTAAATCTACCCCCAGTACGACCCCTACACTACCCAAACACCACTGCCACTACCCTAAACCCTAAAACACTACCCCAGCATGAACCTCTACACTACCCAAACACCACTGCACTACCCGTAAACCCTAAAACACTACCCCAGCACTAACCCCTACACTACACAAACACCACTGCACTACCCTAAACCCTAAAACACCACCCCAGCACTACCCCTACACTACCCAAACACCACTGCACTAACATAAACCCTAAAACACTACCCCAGCACAACCCCCTACACTACACAAACACCACTGCACTACCCTAAACCCTAAAACACTACCCCCAGGACGACTCCCTATACTACCCAAACACCACTGCACTACCCTAAACCCTAAAACACTACCCCAGCATGACCCCTACACCACCCAAACACCACTGCACTACCTTAAATCCAAAAACACTACCCCCAGCACGACCCCTACACTACCCAAACACCACTGCACGTACCTTAAACCCTAAAACACGACCCGCTACACTACACAAACACCACTGCACTACCCTAAACCCTAAAACACTAGAACCCAGCACGACCCCTACAGTACACCAACACCACTGCACTACCCTAAACCCTAAAACACTACCCCCTACACTACACAAACACCACTGCACTACCCTAAACCCTAAAACACTACCCCCAGCACGACCCCCTATACTACACAAACACCACTGCACTACCGTAAGCCCAAAACACTACCCCAGCACTACCCTCTATACTACTCAAACATCACTGCACTACCCTAAACCCTAAAACACTACCCCCAGCACGACTCCCTACACTACACAAACACCACTGGACTACCCTAAACCCTAAAACACTACCCCCAGCATGACTCCCAACACTACCCAAACACCACTGCACTACACTAAACCCTAAATCTACCCCCAGCATGACCCCTACACTACCCAAACACCTCTGTACCACCCCTAAACCCTAAAACACTAACCCCAGCATGACCCCCTACACTACCCAAACACCACTGCACTACCCTATACCCTAAAACATGACCCCTACACTACACAAACACGACTGCACTACCCTAAACCCTAAAACACTACCACAGCATGACCCCTACACTACACAAACACCACTGCACTACCCTACACCCCCTACACTATACAAACACCACTGCACTACTCTAAACCCTAAAACACTACCCCCAGCACGACGCCCTCACAACACAAACACCACTGCACTACCCTAAACCCTAAACTCTACCCCAGCACGACCCCTTACACTACCCAAACACCACTGCCATACCCTAAACCCTAAAACACTACCCCCAGCATGAACCCCTACACTACCCAAACACCACTGCACTACCCGTAACCCTAAAACACTACCCCAGCACTAACCCCTACACTACACAAACACCACTGCACTACCCTAAACCCTAAAACACCACCCCAGCACTACCCCCTACACTACCCAAACACCACTGCACTAACATAAACCCTAAAACACTACCCCAGCACAACCCCCTACACTACACAAACACCACTGCACTACCCTAAACCCTAAAACACTACCCCAGGACGACTCCCTACACTACCCAAACACCACTGCACTACCCTAAACCATAAAACACTACCCCCAGCATGACCCCCTACACTACACAAACACCACTGCACTACCCTAAACCCTAAAACACTACAACCAGCATGACCCCTACACTACTCAAACACCACTGCACTACCCTAAACCCTAAAACACTACCCCAGCACGACCCCCTATACTACCCATACACCACTGCACTACCCTAAACCCTAAAACACTACCCCCAGCATGACCCACCTCCCACACTACTGCGCTACCCTAAACCCTAAAACACTACCCCCAGCACGACCCCCTACACTACCCAAACACCACTGCACTACCCTAAACCCTAAAACACGACCCCGCTACACTATACAAACACCACTGCACTACCCTAAACCCTAAAACACTAGAACCCAGCACGACCCCTACAGTACACCAACACCACTGCACTACCCTAAACCCTAAAACACTACCCCCTACACTACACAAACACCACTGCACTACCCTAAACCCTAAAACACTACCCCCAGCACGACTCCCTATACTACCCAAACACCACTGCACTACCCTAAACCCTAAAACACTACCCCAGCATGACCCCCTACACCACCCAAACACCACTGCACTACCTTAAATCCAAAAACACTACCCCCAGCACGACCCCCTACACTACCCAAACACCACTGCACGACCTTAAACCCTAAAACACGACCCGCTACACTACACAAACACCACTGCACTACCCTAAACCCTAAAACACTAGAACCCAGCACGACCCCCTACAGTACACCAACACCACTGCACTACCCTAAACCCTAAAACACTACCCCCTACACTACACAAACACCACTGCACTACCCTAAACCCTAAAACACTACCCCCAGCACGACCCCTATACTACACAAACACCACTGCACTACCGTAAGCCCAAAACACTACCCCAGCACTACCCTCTATACTACTCAAACATCACTGCACTACCCTAAACCCTAAAACACTACCCCAGCACGACTCCCTACACTACACAAACACCACTGGACTACCCTAAACCCTAAAACACTACCCCCAGCATGACTCCCAACACTACCCAAACACCACTGCACTACACTAAACCCTAAATCTACCCCCAGCATGACCCCCTACACTACCCAAACACCTCTGTACTACCCTAAACCCTAAAACACTAACCCCAGCATGACCCCCTACACTACCCAAACACCACTGCACTACCCTATACCCTAAAACATGACCCCCTACACTACACAAACACGACTGCACTACCCTAAACCCTAAAACACTACCACAGCATGACCCCCTACACTACACAAACACCACTGCACTACCCTACACCCCCCTACACTATACAAACACCACTGCACTACTCTAAACCCTAAAACACTACCCCCAGCACGACCCCCTCACAACACAAACACCACTGCACTACCCTAAACCCTAAATCTACCCCCAGCACGACCCCTACACTACCCAAACACCACTGCCATACCCTAAACCCTAAAACACTACCCCCAGCATGAACCCCTACACTACCCAAACACCACTGCACTACCCGTAACCCTAAAACACTACCCCCAGCACTAACCCCTACACTACACAAACACCACTGCACTACCCTAAACCCTAAAACACCACCCCAGCACTACCCCTACACTACCCAAACACCACTGCACTAACATAAACCCTAAAACACTACCCCAGCACAACCCCCTACACTACACAAACACCACTGCACTACCCTAAACCCTAAAACACTACCCCCAGGACGACTCCCTACACTACCCAAACACCACTGCACTACCCTAAACCATAAAACACTACCCCCAGCATGACCCCCTACACTACACAAACACCACTGCACTACCCTAAACCCTAAAACACTACAACCAGCATGACCCCCTACACTACTCAAACACCACTGCACTACCCTAAACCCTAAAACACTACCCCCAGCATGACCCCCTACACTACTGCACTACCCTAAACCCTAAAACACTACCCCCAGCACGACCCCTACACTACCCAAACACCACTGCACGACCCTAAACACTAAAACACGACCCGCTACACTACACAAACACCACTGCACTACCCTAAACCCTAAAACACTAGAACCCAGCACGACCCCTACAGTACACCAACACCACTGCACTACCCTAAACCCTAAAACACTACCCCCTACAGTACACCAACACCACTGCACTACCCTAAACCCTAAAACACTACCCCCTATACTACACAAACACCACTGCACTACCGTAAGCCCAAAACACTACCCCAGCACTAACCTCTATACTACCCAAACACCACTGCACTACCCTAAACCCTAAAACACTACCCCCAGTATGACCCCCTACACTACACAAACTCCAATGCACTACCCTAAACCCTAAAACACTACCCCCAGCATGACTCCCTACACTACACAAACACCACTGGACTACCCTAAACCCTAAAACACTACCCCCAGCATGACTCCCAACACTACCCAAACACCACTGCACTACACTAAACCCTAAATCTACCCCCAGCATGACCCCTACACTACCCAAACACCACTGCACTACCCTAAACCCTAAAACACTAACCCCAGCATGACCCCCTACACTACCCAAACACCATTGCACTACCCTATACCCTAAAACACGACCCCCTACACTACACACAAACACGACTGCACTACCCTAAACCCTAAAACACTACCCACAGCATGACCCCCTACACTACACAAACACCACTGCACTACCCTAAACCCTAAAACACGACCCCCTACACTACTCAAACACCACTGCACTACCCTAAACCCTAAAACACTACCCCAGCATGACCCCCTACACCACCCAAATACCACTGCACTACCTTAAATCCCAAAACACTACCCCCAGCACAACCCCCTACACTACCCAAACACCACTGCACGACCCTAAACCCTAAAACACGACCGCTACACTACACAAACACCACTGCACTACCCTAAACCCTAAAACACTAGAACCCAGCACGACCCCTACAGTACACCAACACCACTGCACTACCCTAAACCCTAAAACACTACCCCTACACTACACAAACACCACTGCACTACCCTAAACCCTAAAACACTACCCCCAGCACGACCCCCTATACTACACAAACACCACTGCACTACCCTAAGCCCAAAACACTACCCCAGCACTACCCTCTATACTACCCAAACACCACTGCACTACCCTAAACCCTAAAACACTATCCCCAGCACGACTCCCTACACTACACAAACACCACTGGACTACCCTAAACCCTAAAACACTACCCCCAGCATGACTCCCAACACTACCCAAACACCACTGCACTACACTAAACCCTAAATCTACCCCCAGCATGACCCCCTACACTACCCAAACACCACTGCACTACCCTAAACCCTAAAACACTAACCCCAGCATGACCCCCTACACTACCCAAACACCACTGCACTACCCTATACCCTAAAACACGACCCCCTACACTACACAAACATCACTGCACTACCCTAAACCCTAAAACACTACCCACAGCATGACCCCCTACACTACACAAACACCACTGCACTACCCTAAACCCTAAAACACTACCCCTACAGTACACAAACACCACTGCACTACCCTAAACCCTAAAACACTACCCCCAGCATGACCCTCTACACTACACAAACACCACTGCACTACCCTACACCCCCCTACACTATACAAACACCACTGCACTACCCTAAACCCTAAAACACTACCCCAGCACGACGCCCTATACTACCCATACACCACTGCACTACCCTAAACCCTAAAACACTACCCCCAGCATGACCCCCACACTACTGCACTACCCTAAACCCTAAAACACTACCCCCAGCACGACCCCCTACACTACCCAAACACCACTGCATGACCCTAAACCCTAAAACACGACCCGCTACACTACACAAACACCACTGCACTACCCTAAACCCTAAAACACTAGAACCCAGCACGACCCCTACAGTACACCAACACCACTGCACTATCCTAAACCCTAAAACACTACCCCCTACACTACACAAACACCACTGCACTACAGTAAACCCTAAAACACTACCCCCAGCACGACCCCCTATACTACACAATCACCACTGCACTACCGTAAGCCCAAAACACTACCCCAGCACTACCCTCTATACTACCCAAACACCACTGCACTACCCTAAACCCTAAAACACTACCCCCAGCATGACCCCCTACACTACACAAACACCACTGCACTACCCTAAACCCTAAAACACTACCCCCAGCACGACTCCCTACACTACACAAACACCACTGGACTACCCTAAACCCTAAAACACTACCCCCAGCATGACTCCCAACACTACCCAAACACCACTGCACTACACTAAACCCTAAATCTACGCCCAGCATGACCCCCTACACTACCCAAACACCACTGCACTACCCTAAACCCTAAAACACTAACCCCAGCATGACCCCCTACACTACCCAAACACCCTTGCACTACCCTATACCCTAAAACACGACCCCCTACACTACACAAACACGACTGCACTACCCTAAACCCTAAAACACTACCCACAGCATGACCCCCTACACTACACAAACACCACTGCACTACCCTAAACCCTAAAACACGACCCCCTACACTACACAAACACGACTGCACTACCCTAAACCCTAAAACACTACCACCAGCATGACCCCCTACACTACTCAAACACCACTGCACTACCCTAAACCCTAAAACACTACCCCAGCATGACCCCCTACACCACCCAAACACCACTGCACTACCTTAAATCCAAAAACACTACCCCCAGCACGACCCCCTACACTACCCAAACACCACTGCACGACCCTAAACCCTAAAACACGACCCGCTACACTACACAAACACCACTGCACTACCCTAAACCCTAAAACACTAGAACCCAGCACGACCCCCTACAGTACACCAACACCACTGCACTACCCTAAACCCTAAAACACTACCCCCTACACTACACAAACACCACTGCACTACCCTAAACCCTAAAACACTACCCCCAGCACGACCCCTATACTACACAAACACCACTGCACTACCGTAAGCCCAAAACACTACTCCAGCACTACCCTCTATACTACCCAAACACCACTGCACTACCCTAAACCCTAAAACTGTACCCCCAGCACGACTCCCTACACTACACAAACACCACTGGACTACCCTAAACCCTAAAACACTACCCCCAGCATGACTCCCAACACTACCCAAACACCACTGCACTACACTAAACCCTAAATCTACCCCCAGCATGACCCCCTACACTACCCAAACACCACTGCACTACCCTAAACCCTAAAACACTAACCCCAGCATGACCCCCTACACTACCCAAACACCACTGCACTACCCTATACCCTAAAACACGACCCCCTACACTACACAAACACGACTGCACTACCCTAAACCCTAAAACACTACCCACTCCATGACCCCCTACACTACACAAACACCACTGCACTACCCTAAACCCTAAAACACTACCCCCTACAGTACACAAACACCACTGCACTACCCTAAACCCTAAAACACTACCCCCAGCATGACCCCCTACACTACACACACACCACTGCACTACCCTACACCCCCCTACACTATACAAACACCACTGCACTACTCTAAACCCTAAAACACTACCCCCAGCACGACCCCCTCACAACACAAACACCCCTGCACTACCCTAAACCCTAAATCTACCCCCAGCACGACCCCTTACACTACCCAAACACCACTGCCATACCCTAAACCCTAAAACACTACCCCCAGCATGAACCCCTACACTACCCAAACACCACTGCACTACCCGTAACCCTAAAACACTACCCCCAGCACTAACCCCTACACTACACAAACACCACTGCACTACCCTAAACCCTAAAACACCACCCCAGCACTACCCCCTACACTACCCAAACACCACTGCACTAACATAAACCCTAAAACACTACCCCAGCACAACCCCCTACACTACACAAACACCACTGCACTACCCTAAACCCTAAAACACTACCCCCAGCACGACTCCCTACACTACCCAAACACCACTGCACTACCCTAAACCATAAAAACTACCCCCAGCATGACCCCCTACACTACACAAACACCACTGCACTACCCTAAACCCTAAAACACTACAACCAGCATGACCCCCTACACTACTCAAACACCACTGCACTACCCTAAAACACTACCCCAGCACGACCCCCTATACTACCCATACACCACTGCACTACCCTAAACCCTAAAACACTACCCCAGCATGACCCCCTACACTACTGCACTACCCTAAACCCTAAAACACTACCCCCAGCACGACCCCCTACACTACCCAAACACCACTGCACGACCCTAAACACTAAAACACGACCCGCTACACTACACAAACACCACTGCACTACCCTAAACCCTAAAACACTAGAACCCAGCACGACCCCTACAGTACACCAACACCACTGCACTACCCTAAACCCTAAAACACTACCCCTACACTACACAAACACCACTGCACTACCCTAAACCCTAAAACACTACCCCCAGCACGACCCCTATACTACACAAACACCACTGCACTACCGTAAGCCCAAAACACTACCCCAGCACTAACCCTCTATACTACCCAAACACCACTGCACTACCCTAAACCCTAAAACACTACCCCCAGTATGACCCCCTACACTACACAAACACCAATGCACTACCCTAAACCCTAAAACACTACCCCCAGCATGACTCCCTACACTACACAAACACCACTGGACTACCCTAAACCCTAAAACACTACCACCAGCATGACTCCCAACACTACCCAAACACCACTGCACTACACTAAACCCTAAATCTACCCCCAGCATGACCCCCTACACTACCCAAACACCACTGCACTACCCTAAACCCTAAAACACTAACCCCAGCATGACCCCCTACACTACCCAAACACCATTGCACTACCCTATACCCTAAAACATGACCCCCTACACTACACAAACACGACTGCACTACCCTAAACCCTAAAACACTACCCACAGCATGACCCCTACACTACACAAACACCACTGCACTACCCTAAACCCTAAAACACGACCCCTACACTACACACAACACGACTGCACTACCCTAAACCCTAAAACACTACCACCAGCATGACCCCCTACACTACTCAAACACCACTGCACTACCCTAAACCCTAAAACACTACCCCAGCATGACCCCCTACACCACCCAAACACCACTGCACTACCTTAAATCCAAAAACACTACCCCCAGCACGACCCCTACACTACCCAAACACCACTGCACGACCCTAAACCCTAAAACACGACCGCTACACTACACAAACACCACTGCACTACCCTAAACCCTAAAACACTAGAACCCAGCACGACCCCCTACAGTACACCAACACCACTGCACTACCCTAAACCCTAAAACACTACCCCCTATACTACACAAACACCACTGCACTACCCTAAACCCTAAAACACTACCCCCAGCACGACCCCCTATACTACACAAACACCACTGCACTACCGTAAGCCCAAAACACTACCCCAGCACTACCCTCTATACTACCCAAACACCACTGCACTACCCTAAACCCTAAAACACTACCCCCAGCACGACTCCCTACACTACACAAACACCACTGGACTACCCTAAACCCTAAAACACTACCCCCAGCATGACTCCCAACACTACCCAAACACCACTGCACTACACTAAACCCTAAATCTACCCCCAGCATGACCCCTACACTACCCAAACACCACTGCACTACCCTAAACCCTAAAACACTAACCCCAGCATGACCCCTACACTACCCAAACACCACTGCACTACCCTATACCCTAAAACACGACCCCCTACACTACACAAACATGACTGCACTACCCTAAACCCTAAAACACTACCCACAGCATGACCCCCTACACTACACAAACACCACTGCACTACCCTAAACCCTAAAACACTACCCCCTACAGTACACAAACACCACTGCACTACCCTAAACCCTAAAACCCTACCCCCAGCATGACCCTCTACACTACACAAACACCACTGCACTACCCTACACCCCCTACACTATACAAACACCACTGCACTACCCTAAACCCTAAAACACTACCCCAGCACGACGCCCTATACTACCCATACACCACTGCACTACCCTAAACCCTAAAACACTACCCCCAGCATGACCCCCACACTACTGCACTACCCTAAACCCTAAAACACTACCCCCAGCATGACCCCCTACACTACCCAAACACCACTGCACGACCCTAAACCCTAAAACACGACCCGCTACACTACACAAACACCACTGCACTACCCTAAACCCTAAAACACTAGAACCCAGCACGACCCCTACAGTACACCAACACCACTGCACTATCCTAAACCCTAAAACACTACCCCCTACACTACACAAACACCACTGCACTACAGTAAACCCTAAAACACTACCCCCAGCACGACCCCCTATACTACACAAACACCACTGCACTACCGTAAGCCCAAAACACTACCCCAGCACTACCCTCTATACTACCCAAACACCACTGCACTACCCTAAACCCTAAAACACTACCCCCAGCATGACCCCCTACACTACACAAACACCACTGCACTACCCTAAACCCTAAAACACTACCCCCAGCACGACTCCCTACACTACACAAACACCACTGGACTACCCTAAACCCTAAAACACTACCCCCAGCATGACTCCCAACACTACCCAAACACCACTGCACTACACTAAACCCTAAATCTACGCCCAGCATGACCCCCTACACTACCCAAACACCACTGCACTACCCTAAACCCTAAAACACTAACCCCAGCATGACCCCCTACACTACCCAAACACCCTTGCACTACCCTATACCCTAAAACACGACCCCCTACACTACACAAACACGACTGCACTACCCTAAACCCTAAAACACTACCCACAGCATGACCCCCTACACTACACAAACACCACTGCACTACCCTAAACCCTAAAACACGACCCCTACACTACACAAACACGACTGCACTACCCTAAACCCTAAAACACTACCACCAGCATGACCCCTACACTACTCAAACACCACTGCACTACCCTAAACCCTAAAACACTACCCCAGCATGACCCCCTACACCACCCAAACACCACTGCACTACCTTAAATCCAAAAACACTACCCCCAGCACGACCCCCTACACTACCCAAACACCACTGCACGACCCTAAACCCTAAAACACTAGAACCCAGCACGACCCCCTACAGTACACCAACACCACTGCACTACCCTAAACCCTAAAACACTACCCCCTACACTACACAAACACCACTGCACTACCCTAAACCCTAAAACACTAGAACCCAGCACGACCCCCTACAGTACACCAACACCACTGCACTACCCTAAACCCTAAAACACTACCCCCTACACTACACAAACACCACTGCACTACCCTAAACCCTAAAACACTACCCCCAGCACGACCCCTATACTACACAAACACCACTGCACTACCGTAAGCCCAAAACACTACTCCAGCACTACCCTCTATACTACCCAAACACCACTGCACTACCCTAAACCCTAAAACTGTACCCCCAGCACGACTCCCTACACTACACAAACACCACTGGACTACCCTAAACCCTAAAACACTACCCCCAGCATGACTCCCAACACTACCCAAACACCACTGCACTACACTAAACCCTAAATCTACCCCCAGCATGACCCCCTACACTACCCAAACACCACTGCACTACCCTAAACCCTAAAACACTAACCCCAGCATGACCCCCTACACTACCCAAACACCACTGCACTACCCTATACCCTAAAACACGACCCCTACACTACACAAACACGACTGCACTACCCTAAACCCTAAAACACTACCCACTCCATGACCCCCTACACTACACAAACACCACTGCACTACCCTAAACCCTAAAACACTACCCCCTACAGTACACAAACACCACTGCACTACCCTAAACCCTAAAACACTACCCCCAGCATGACCCCTACACTACACACACACCACTGCACTACCCTACACCCCCTACACTATACAAACACCACTGCACTACTCTAAACCCTAAAACACTACCCCCAGCACGACCCCCTCACAACACAAACACCCCTGCACTACCCTAAACCCTAAATCTACCCCCAGCACGACCCCCTACACTACCCAAACACCACTGCCATACCCTAAACCCTAAAACACTACCCCCAGCATGAACCCCTACACTACCCAAACACCACTGCACTACCCGTAACCCTAAAACACTACCCCCAGCACTAACCCCTACACTACACAAACACCACTGCACTACCCTAAACCCTAAAACACCACCCCAGCACTACCCCTACACTACCCAAACACCACTGCACTAACATAAACCCTAAAACACTACCCCAGCACAACCCCCTACACTACACAAACACCACTGCACTACCCTAAACCCTAAAACACTACCCCCAGCACGACTCCCTACACTACCCAAACACCAGTGCACTACCCTAAACCATAAAAAACTACCCCCAGCATGACCCCCTACACTACACAAACACCACTGCACTACCCTAAACCCTAAAACACTACAACCAGCATGACCCCCTACACTACTCAAACACCACTGCACTACCCTAAAACACTACCCCAGCACGACCCCCTATACTACCCATACACCACTGCACTACCCTAAACCCTAAAACACTACCCCCAGCATGACCCCCTACACTACTGCACTACCCTAAACCATAAAAAACTACCCCCAGCATGACCCCCTACACTACACAAACACCACTGCACTACCCTAAACCCTAAAACACTACAACCAGCATGACCCCCTACACTACTCAAACACCACTGCACTACCCTAAAACACTACCCCAGCACGACCCCCTATACTACCCATACACCACTGCACTACCCTAAACCCTAAAACACTACCCCCAGCACGACCCCCTACACTACCCAAACACCACTGCACGACCCTAAACCCTAAAACACGACCCGCTACACTACACAAACACCACTGCACTACCCTAAACCCTAAAACACTAGAACCCAGCACGACCCCTACAGTACACCAACACCACTGCACTACCCTAAACCCTAAAACACTACCCCCTATACTACACAAACACCACTGCACTACCCTAAACCCTAAAACACTACCCCCAGCACGACCCCCTATACTACACAAACACCACTGCACTACCGTAAGCCCAAAACACTACCCCAGCACTACCCTCTATACTACCCAAACACCACTGCACTACCCTAAACCCTAAAACACTACCCCCAGTATGACCCCCTACACTACACAAACACCACTGCACTACCCTAAACCCTAAAACACTACCCCCAGCACGACTCCCTACACTACACAAACACCACTGGACTACCCTAAACCCTAAAACACTACCCCCAGCATGACTCCCAACACTACCCAAACACCACTGCACTACACTAAACCCTAAATCTACCCCCAGCATGACCCCTACACTACCCAAACACCACTGCACTACCCTAAACCCTAAAACACTAACCCCAGCATGACCCCCTACACTACCCAAACACCATTGCACTACCCTATACCCTAAAACATGACCCCCTACACTACACAAACACGACTGCACTACCCTAAACCCTAAAACACTACCCACAGCATGACCCCTACACTACACAAACACCACTGCACTACCCTAAACCCTAAAACACGACCCCTACACTACACAAACACGACTGCACTACCCTAAACCCTAAAACACTACCACCAGCATGACCCCCTACACTACTCAAACACCACTGCACTACCCTAAACCCTAAAACACTACCCCAGCATGACCCCCTACACCACCCAAACACCACTGCACTACCTTAAATCCAAAAACACTACCCCCAGCACGACCCCTACACTACCCAAACACCACTGCACGACCCTAAACCCTAAAACACGACCGCTACACTACACAAACACCACTGCACTACCCTAAACCCTAAAACACTAGAACCCAGCACGACCCCCTACAGTACACCAACACCACTGCACTACCCTAAACCCTAAAACACTACCCCCTATACTACACAAACACCACTGCACTACCCTAAACCCTAAAACACTACCCCCAGCACGACCCCTATACTACACAAACACCACTGCACTACCGTAAGCCCAAAACACTACCCCAGCACTACCCTCTATACTACCCAAACACCACTGCACTACCCTAAACCCTAAAACACTACCCCCAGCACGACTCCCTACACTACACAAACACCACTGGACTACCCTAAACCCTAAAACACTACCCCCAGCATGACTCCCAACACTACCCAAACACCACTGCACTACACTAAACCCTAAATCTACCCCCAGCATGACCCCTACACTACCCAAACACCACTGCACTACCCTAAACCCTAAAACACTAACCCCAGCATGACCCCCTACACTACCCAAACACCACTGCACTACCCTATACCCTAAAACACGACCCCCTACACTACACAAACATGACTGCACTACCCTAAACCCTAAAACACTACCCACAGCATGACCCCCTACACTACACAAACACCACTGCACTACCCTAAACCCTAAAACACTACCCCCTACAGTACACAAACACCACTGCACTACCCTAAACCCTAAAACCCTACCCCCAGCATGACCCTCTACACTACACAAACACCACTGCACTACCCTACACGCCCCTACACTATACAAACACCACTGCACTACCCTAAACCCTAAAACACTACCCCAGCACGACGCCCTATACTACCCATACACCACTGCACTACCCTAAACCCTAAAACACTACCCCCAGCATGACCCCCACACTACTGCACTACCCTAAACCCTAAAACACTACCCCCAGCACGACCCCCTACACTACCCAAACACCACTGCACGACCCTAAACCCTAAAACACGACCCGCTACACTACACAAACACCACTGCACTACCCTAAACCCTAAAACACTAGAACCCAGCACGACCCCTACAGTACACCAACACCACTGCACTATCCTAAACCCTAAAACACTACCCCCTACACTACACAAACACCACTGCACTACAGTAAACCCTAAAACACTACCCCCAGCACGACCCCCTATACTACACAAACACCACTGCACTACCGTAAGCCCTAAACACTACCCCAGCACTACCCTCTATACTACCCAAACACCACTGCACTACCCTAAACCCTAAAACACTACCCGCAGCATGACCCCCTACACTACACAAACACCACTGCACTACCCTAAACCCTAAAACACTACCCAGGCACGACTCCCTACACTACACAAACACCACTGGACTACCCTAAACCCTAAAACACTACCCCCAGCATGACTCCCAACACTACCCAAACACCACTGCACTACACTAAACCCTAAATCTACCCCCAGCATGACCCCATACACTACCCAAACACCACTGCACTACCCTAAACCCTAAAACACTAACCCCAGCATGACCCCCTACACTACCCAAACACCCTTGCACTACCCTATACCCTAAAACACGACCCCCTACACTACACAAACACGACTGCACTACCCTAAACCCTAAAACACTACCCACAGCATGACCCCCTACACTACACAAACACCACTGCACTACCCTAAACCCTAAAACACTACCACCAGCATGACCCCCTACACTACTCAAACACCACTGCACTACCCTAAACCCTAAAACACTACCCCAGCATGACCCCCTACACCACCCAAACACCACTGCACTACCTTAAATCCAAAAACACTACCCCCAGCACGACCCCCTACACTACCCAAACACCACTGCACGACCCTAAACCCTAAAACACGACCCGCTACACTACACAAACACCACTGCACTACCCTAAACCCTAAAACACTAGAACCCAGCACGACCCCTACAGTACACCAACACCACTGCCCTAAACCCTAAAACACTACCCCTACACTACACAAATACCACTGCACTACCCTAAACCCTAAAACACTACCCCCAGCACGACCCCTATACTACACAAACACCACTGCACTACCGTAAGCCCAAAACACTACTCCAGCACTACCCTCTATACTACCCAAACACCACTGCACTACCCTAAACCCTAAAACTGTACCCCCAGCACGACTCCCTACACTACACAAACACCACTGGACTACCCTAAACCCTAAAACACTACCCCCAGCATGACTCCCAACACTACCCAAACACCACTGCACTACACTAAACCCTAAATCTACCCCCAGCATGACCCCCTACACTACCCAAACACCACTGCACTACCCTAAACCCTAAAACACTAACCCCAGCATGACCCCCTACACTACCCAAACACCACTGCACTACCCTATACCCTAAAACAAGACCCCTACACTACACAAACACGACTGCACTACCCTAAACCCTAAAACACTACCCACTCCATGACCCCCTACACTACACAAACACCACTGCACTACCCTAAACCCTAAAACACTACCCCCTACAGTACACAAACACCACTGCACTACCCTAAACCCTAAAACACTACCCCCAGCATGACCCCCTACACTACACACACACCACTGCACTACCCTACACCCCCTACACTATACAAACACCACTGCACTACTCTAAACCCTAAAACACTACCCCAGCACGACCCCCTCACAACACAAACACCCCTGCACTACCCTAAACCCTAAATCTACCCCCAGCACGACCCCCTACACTACCCAAACACCACAGCCATACCCTAAACCCTAAAACACTACCCCCAGCATGAACCCCTACACTACCCAAACACCACTGCACTACCCGTAACCCTAAAACACTACCCCCAGCACTAACCCCTACACTACACAAACACCACTGCACTACCCTAAACCCTAAAACACCACCCCAGCACTACCCCCTACACTACCCAAACACCACTGCACTAACATAAACCCTAAAACACTACCCCAGCACAACCCCTACACTACACAAACACCACTGCACTACCCTAAACCCTAAAACACTACCCCCAGCACGACTCCCTACACTACCCAAACACCACTGCACTACCCTTAACCATAAAAAACTACCCCCAGCATGACCCCCTACACTACACAAACACCACTGCACTACCCTAAACCCTAAAACACTACAACCAGCATGACCCCCTACACTACTCAAACACCACTGCACTACCCTAAAACACTACCCCAGCACGACCCCCTATACTACCCATACACCACTGCACTACCCTAAACCCTAAAACACTACCCCCAGCATGACCCCCTACACTACTGCACTACCCTAAACCCTAAACCACTACCCCAGCACGACCCCCTACACTACCCATACACCACTGCACTACCCTAAACCCTAAAACACTACCCCCAGCACGACCCCTACACTACTGCACTACCCTAAACCCTAAAACACTACCCCCAGCACGACCCCTACTCTACCCAAACACCACTGCACTACCCTAAACCCTAGAAAAGAAACCCCACCCCATGCCCAATCCCCTTACCTCTCACTCCTCGTGGTTCCTCTCTCCTTGTGGTTCCTGCTTCACGTCATCTCTGAGGGGCGGTGCACGTCGTTGTGAGGAAACGGAACAGCCTCTGTTTCCTTACAATGACGTGGATCATCTACATGTTTTTTAAAACGCATGGTCATTTACCATACATACCTTTACAACAAAATTCGTTGTAAAGGCATGCGTGGTAAATGACCATGCGTTCTAAAAAAATGCGTAGTAATGACTTCGCGATGTACAACGCATGCGTGGTAATGCATGCGTTGTAATGGTATCGCGAAGTAAAAAAGTCGTTGTAACGGCTGCCTACCGATCGAAGCTGGCCCCTGTTCTTCAGTAAGACGTTTATTTGATTAATTAGGAGGAAGGAATGTTTTTTTACCGAAAAGTGCATTCCCGGCTGCTGTATTGTGAAAGTGTCCACGTGGCCTGGTTTCACTTCCGGTGAGAGAGTGAAAGAGTCTGTTTGGATCTAAAGGAGTTCTGTTGTTGGACGGGGCTGGCGCGAAACGTCATCAGAAAACATAGCTAATGGAAAGCGTCCTCCCTGAAGTGTGGAGCAGTGCCATGAGAGGTCAACGAGTGTGCGTCCCACCGCAGTATGACCGTACCGCGTGACCCATGTGCCGCCTCCAGGGTACGGGAGGCAGAAGCGGCATCGCAGGTCCTCTTGAAGACCATTGTAGCACTAATTCTACATTTTGGTACTAGGGCATTTTAACTTCGTTGTTCCTGCCAGATACAAAGAGAAGATCCTGTGTTATTCAGTGCCCTCGTTACCTTTCTTGTGGGTTGTGGTGCTTGTCACTTCGCTGCCCCGCCGGTGCACACGACTGGGCACCCCACCTCGTGTGCCATCTGCACGGCCTCTGCCCTCTGATCACTGGTTTTGGTTTCTGGAGTGGCAACATAAACAGTTGCTCCCAAAGGACTAGCCTGAACACTTAGGTGAATATCCCCTGCACCAGCATTCCACGGAAATTCTTTCCTAGCTCTCCCACGTCAACGAGGACGTCATAATAGCACGGCTCCGCTCGCGACACCGTATGACGTCATCGGAGCCATAAGAGGACCTCGTCGGCGTGCTGACGTCAGTTCCACCCATTTTTTCCATGCCACCGAGGCAAACAGGCGGACCGAGACATTTTCACATGTATACATAGTATAATAAATATATATATATTCACTGAAAGAACCATAGGTTTCAGGCACGTTATAGGTAGAAATTAGCATTTAAAAAACCTTAGAAATTCACTGAAAAAACCATAGGTTTCAGGCACGTTATAGTTAGAAATTAGCATTTAAAAAACCTTAGAAATTCACTGAAGAAAACCATAGGTTTCAGGGGCGTTATAGTTAGTTGGACATTTCACTCGTACAAAACCATAGAAATTCCCCGTTATAGTTAGTTCAGCTAACTATAACTCGCGCGCCCGCAATGCACTGCTGATGACGTCACATATTACATCACTCATGACATGGTCAGTGACATCACTCATGACATCACTGATGACATCTCAAATGACATCACTGATGACATCATCCTTGTGATAGAGTGGCAGACCTCCTCTCACCCTAATATAACCTTTGATACACACACTCAAAAATACAAACTGACATTTTCAAAACAATGGACATACCAATACCAGTTACAACACACCTATTCAGTAATTACAAGATCTACACACACATCCACTCATTCACCAACAGTCCCTATACAGTCACTCATACATGTACTCACACATCATATGTACTCATACACCTATACATCCTGTTACACACCGCCACTCATCCTTAGAGTTACTCACACACATAGTCACACATGCAAACAAAGTATCAAACATCCATTTACTTGCATATACAGTTATACACACACTACCACACTTACTTCTACATAAACTTACACATACTTACTCTCTTAAACAATCACTTATAGAAACACCTACTTATTTGTACAGGAACTCTTCCAATCTCTCACTCTCACATATACTCACTTATATACACCAATACTCACATATACTAGTTTAAAACATATGTAGTTACTCATAAAGACACTATTGAGACAGTCATTCACTCACTAACACACCCATACACACACTCATCCACCTATACAGTCCTGCACACATGCTGTCTTCAACACATACAAACAGTGAGTCACTCATTCATGCATCTATGCACTAAGTAATACCCCCACCGAACCATACAGACACTCAGACACTCATACTGATACTCAAAAACCAACTAATAACCCATATAGACACTCATGTAGCTACTCACCAACCCATGCAGCCACTTATACACAAAGTGAGAGACTGATACAGATATTTTCATATTTAAACATTACTCACTAACCCATGTATTCACTAAGATACACTTAATCAGTCAGTTATACAATCAATTTTACAAAAAAATCATCCATTTAGACACTTATATACCCATTTATTCTTCCATCGACCTTGAGATATACATATATAAAACATATTTAATTTTCAGAAAACACACATTCACTGGATGATGTCATCAGTGATGTCATGAGTGATGTCATCAGTGATGTCATTTGAGATGTCATCAGTGATGTCATGAGTGATGTCACTGACCATGTCATGAGTGATGTAATATGTGACGTCATCAGCAGTGTATTGCGGGCGCAGCTGAGTTATAGTTAGCTGAACTAACTATAACGGGGGAATTTCTATGGTTTTGTATGAGTGAAATGTCCAACTAACTATAACGCCCCTGAAACCTATGGTTTTTTCAGTGAATATATATATATATATGTATATTCACTGAAAAAACCATAGGTTTCAGGGACGTTATAGTTAGTTGGACATTTCACTCGTACAAATCCAGTGAAATTCGTCCGTTATAGTTAGTTCAGCTAACTATAACTCACGCCCCCGCAATGCACTGCTGATGACGTCACATATTACTTCATTCATGACACGGTCAGTGATATCACTGATGACATCACTGATGACATCTCAAATGACATCACTGATGACATCACTGATGACATCATCCAGTGACTGTGTGTTTCTATAAAGTTTAAATATGTTTTATATATATATATGCCAAGGTGTATTGAAGAATGAGTGGGTGTATGAGCGTCTGTATGGATGATTTAGTAGGTGCATGACTGACTGTATAAGTGAGTGATTAAACATGTCTTACTGAATGCATGGGTTAGTGACTAAACTGTGTAAAGGTCTGTATCAGTCTGTCAGTTGGTATGTAAGCGGTTGCATGGGTTGGTGAGTAGCTAAATGAGTGTGTATATGGGTTATTGATTGATTGTCTGAGTATCTGCATGGGTGCCTGAGTGTCTGTGTGGGTAGGTGGGGGGTGTGTGACTCTGTGCAAAGATGTGTGAGTGGGTGATTCACTGGGTGTATGGGTTTAAGAGTGCATCTGTGATGGACTGTATGGGTGGGTGAGTGTGTGTATGGGTGTGTTGGGGAGTGAATGGATGTCTCAGTGGTACATGTGTGAGTAACTACATATGTAAAAGGCAGTATATGTGAGTGTTGGAGTATATAAATGACTATATGTGAGAGTGATTGATTGTGAGAGTGGCTGTATGGATGAGTGTGTGCTTGTATCAGTGATTGTATAAGAGAGTAAGTGTGTTAGTATCTGTATGAATAAGTGAGGTGGTGTGTGTATAACTGTATAGGTGAGTAAATGGGAGTGTGATTGATTCTTTGCATGACTGACTAGGTGTGTGAGTAACTCTATGGGTGAGTGGCGGTGTGTGAGTGTCTGTCTAGGTGTATGAGTGCATATGATAAAGCTGTATTGATGAGTGACTGCATGTATGAGTGACTGTATGGGTGAATAAGTGGATGTGTGTTTAGACCAAGGAATCACTGAGTGGGTATGTAGTAACTGGTATTGGTGTGTCTATGGTTTCGAAAATGGTAGTCTGTATTTTAGAATGGGTGTATCAAAGGTTATATTAGGGTATGAGGAGGTGCATCAGAATATCACATGGATGATGTCATCAGTGATGTCATTTGAGATGTCATCAGTGATGTCACTGACCATGTCATGAATGATGTAATATGTGACGTCATCAGCAGTGCATTGCGGAGGCGCGAGTTATAGTTAGCTGAACTAACTATAACGGCCGAATTTCACTGGTTTTGTACGAGTAAAATGTCCAACTAAGTATAACGTCCCTGAAACCTATGGCTGTTTTAGTGAATTTCAAAGGTTTTTTAAATGCTAATTTCTAACTATAACGTCCCTGAAACCTATGTTTTTTTCAGTGAATTTCAAAGGTTTTTTAAATGCTAATTTCTAACTATAACGTCCCTGAAACCTATGGTTTTTTCAGTGAATTTCAAAGGTTTTTTGAATGCTAATTTCTAACTATAACGTCCCTGAAACCTATGGTTTTTTCAGTGAATTTCAAAGGTTTTTTAAATGCTAATTTCTAACTATAACGTCCCTGAAACCTATGGTTTTTTCAGTGAATTTCTAAGGTTTTTTAAATGCTAATTTTTAACTATGCCTACAGAGGTAGGACATGTGCAGAAAGAGGAAAAAAGGCGCAGAAACAAGCAAGAGATATGTAGAAAGAACCAACAGACATGCAGAAAGAGGCCTTGCTGCAAAGTCATCCTGTGCCCTGGGCACCCCCCAACTTTTGGCTGACTAGTACTGGTGGTAACTGACTCTGACTGACCCTGGGCTCTGCCTAACCAGGCCCGGAGCCAGTGCTATGCTGAAAGACACTTAGAATACAGTGAAAACACCTACATACACTAGGGTACACTATGGGTTGGGGTACCCCTATGATTGGAATGACCTCCCCTGTAAGGCCCTAGTACATAATAGGGCAGGGGAATTAAAATTACCTCTAAGTCCCTAGCATATAATAGGGCATGGCAGTTTAGAGGCCAGCAGCTGTTTTCTGCACTTGCATGTGTGCACTGCTGAGCCTGAGGTAAAAGTATCCCTGTAACTCCCACACAGCGGGATTCCTAAGTTGTCATAGCAGGCCACGCCCCCTTTCCCCACCACTCTGCAAACGCGCCTCCTGGAGCGTTCTAAGTTGGGGTATTAAGTCCCCTTCATTCCTGAGGGTCCCTGGGGGCCAGCTTGCCCACCAGGTACCTCCAGTAAGCGCCACACACCTGGATTGCTGAGAGTGGTCTGAGGCCACACCCCCTTTTTACACCACTCTGCAAACGTGCCTCCTGGTGCACTGCTACTTGGGGGATGAAGTCCACTTGTGTCCTGAGGTCCTCAGGACACGAGGACCTCAACACCCCACCAGCAGTACACCAAGAGGCGCGTTTGCAGAGTGGTGTAAAACGGGGCGTGGCATCAGACCACCTCTCTGCAATCCAGCTGTGTGGTGCTTACTGGAGGTACCTGGTGGGCTAGTTGGCCCCAGTGACCCTCAGTATTCAAGGGGACTTAATTCCCCAACTTAGAACGTGCCAGGGGGCGCATTTGCAAGTGGTGCAGGGAGGGGGCGGGGCCTCTGGCGAGATGCCGGCTTTTTTATATATATATTTTTAGAAGGGGGGCTGTGTGCCCCCCTTCTTTTAGTATTTTTGGGGCCCTGGTGACCCCATCCCCCAGGGCCTGACCCTTTTTTCAAAAAAATAATTAAAAGAAATGGGAAGGGGGCCGCGCGGCCCCCCTCCCGAGGCCTAATTTTGGCCCCAGGGACCCCATCCCCCGGGTCATGGCCTCCTTTTTTTAATATATTCATAGGGAAGGGGGGCCACGTGGCCCCCCTTCCCTGGGCTACTATTGGTCCCGGGGACCCCATCCCCCAGGGCTTGGCCATTTTGTATATATATTTAAGGAGAGGGGCCGTGAGGCCCCCCTCCCCAGGCCGAAATCAGCCCCGGGGACCCCATCCCCCAGGGCCCAGCCATTTATTATTTTTAAAATAAAGGGAGGGGGCCATGTGGCCCCCCTCTGGGGCCACTTCTGGCCCGGGGACCCCATCCCCCGGGGCCGGCCCTCAGCGTTGGGGACCATGGGGGGAGCCCCAATGCCCCCTCGGTCCCATCCAGCTCCCCGCCTCCTGCGGGAGCCGGCATTGCTTTTGGGCAAGGGGAGCTGCTAACATGCAGCTCCCCTTGCCCAAAAGCAATTCTGCTTTGCTTCGTTGAAGCGTGAGCAGGTTTCCTGCTCTCGCTTCAACGAAGCAGCATGTTTGCTATGGCAGGGCGGGAGCTGTGCTCCCACCCTGCCATAGCAAACAGCAATGTCCCGGGGTAGGCACCCCGGGACATTGCAGGAGCCGGCCCTGGGGGTGGCGGTCCCCAGGGTCATCAAGGGCTCCAGGAGGGGGCTACACGGCCCCCTCCCATCATTTCAACAGCCCCGGGGAGGTGGTGGTCCCCGGGGCATGGGGGGACCCGTGAGGCCCCCACCCACAAAATAAAGCCCCGGGGAGGTGGCAGTCCCCGGGGCTGCGGGTGGCCACGTGCCCCCGCACATAATTAAATAAAGACCTGGGGAGGTGGCAATCCCCGGGGCTTGGGGGGCCTGGGAGGCCCCCCACATCTAATTAAACAAGCCCCGGGGAGGTGGTGGTCCCCGGGGCTGCGGGGGGGCCATGTGCCCACCGCATATAATTAGCATAGCCCCAGGTAGGTGGCGGTCCCGGGGCTGCGGGGCCCGTGAGGCCCCCACCCACAAAATAAAGCCCCAAAGGAAGGAACATAATCCATCATAATTAATTGCCGGCATCGATTTATCATCCTTCCAGCACTAAAGGTTACGCTTGTACACTTCATAGGTCGAGTCAACTTCAGTTTTTAACTTGTACTACTAGGCTATCCCTGCCACCATTATGTTTTATTTTACTTTAGCATTGCTTATCATCATCATGGTTTCTTGTTTGGCAGTCTTCTTCTTGTGTACTGTACTTCTACTACTCGTTCCCTAGTCTCCCTAAGGTGACTGACTGCTTTTCTAATTTTCTTTTTTTGCAAATGCAACTGCCTACTACTGCTACCACCACCCACCATGGCACCTTGGGAAACCAAACCATCACCATGCAGTCATCGCTTCACCTAAACATCAATCACAGGTAAGAGAAGAAGTGTGGGGGAGGCAATAATGTATATACTATGGAAATTAATAACTTCACACATCCACACCCTTCCGAGTACATACTACATAGGGGTTTTAGTTGCAGACTGCATAGACTAGGAGGAGAGACAGACAGTAGTAGGACAAGTGAGGGTACCACATCTATCTGTTGGTGTGTGTTACACTATTGGCAGATTTTAAAAACTGGCTGCGGCCCTGCAGCAAAGGAGGAAACAAGGTGACGTAAAAGAGTAACCCCCCCCCAGGAAAGATTTACATCATATGTGTTGTACAACTATGAATAATTTATTACCCTAACAAATAAACTAGAAGAAACCCACAACACCTGACACACCCCTCTCCATAACCCCAAACAATGTCCAGTAAATTAAATGTCCATGATTGTCCACTCCAAAATGTCACTCCAAAAAGTCCAAATGTCCAAGAACAACACCCAAAGTTTCCCCAACTCCCAACATGCCACCCACCAAAAAAAGGATTAAATAAGGGGCAAGGGTCAAAGAAGACTGAGGTCTAGTGGCGGGCGTGCCAGCTAGTGCGCTCCAGGACCTCCTCCAGACTGGCCTCTAGGTGTGCCATCCTGAGGAGCATGCGGCGCCGAACGTTCCTGCAGGAACAACAGGGGTGGGCAGAAGTGGTTGATGAGTTGCGGCAGGCGGCTGCCAGAACACGGCGCCGTACCACCGGAAGCACGGGGGCCTGGCTGGGGCCCAGGGCATTGGAGGAAGCTGCCGCCTACTCCTACAGCAGGACAACCAGCAGGCTACATTCGGCCCGGATGGTCTCCAGCTTCTGTTGCCGTATCATTGCTGCTAACTCCTGCCTAGTGGGTTGGGAAGGAATAGTTATATGTCAAGGCCTTGAATCCTCAGGATCGCATGTTGCTATGTATGGTCCACCTCCTGATAGCCCCAAGGTCTGATTAGAACATACAGACTTAATGGAGTGATCAAGCGGGGGAAGGTAAGGGAGGGAACAGCAGGGAAGGAGACCTGTAACAAAAAAGGCAAAATGATAACACAATTCAGATAGGCATTCACTGACTATCAAACCTTGATTGATTAAATGTTAGATATACTTGAAACTAAAAAAAAGGGGTTGCCTTAATCCTATACGGGAAACATTGTGGCATTATATCCACCGTGCAATCTAATGAGAGTAGAAGAGAGTACAACACAAGTTCAATGGAATACTCTAATACATGATTCTCATCCCCGTAACCAGGGGGAAAGGTCTAAGAAACACACCTACCGAAATTATACATGTGAGAAGAGAAACAGAGGCGGAGAGCTTGCCATCCGGGAACTCTCGAATAACCCCTGCTGTGAGAAACAGAAACACAGACAGCCCCAGTAAATCACAACTGGTCAATAACAAAGGTCATGGTTGATTCACCCATTTGGTTCAAAGAAAATGAAAACCTTTGGTGAGTAATACCCTTAGTCTCCTGGGTACGACCTCCAAGAATCAATAGCCCCAATTCACAATCATTGGATTAGTTTATAATGGACGTACTCTCTTTGACTCGATATGTGTTCCAAAGTAAAGAAAGAAAAGGACTCCTTAGGCTGGTATTGCCATCTGAAATAATCAGCGTACGAAAATGCAGCGAGAGCAAAGAATCATAGGTTCCAAAGAATAATACCGCTATAAACAATGATTTCCCCCATTCACTCCATGGGAAAGATAGGTATCAGCAATTACATTTGTCAAGAACCAATCCGCTCGTTCTCCCTGCATGAGTCGGAGCCCCGACTCTCCAACACGGGAAAACAGGGGGAACTCTTATACCAGCGCAAGCTACAGCCACGCAAACAGAGTGGTCTGTTATGTTTACCCAGAAGAGAGCAGCTGATATGCTTTCTGCTCTGTGCTCCGCTCGTTCTCCACGCATGAGTCGAAGCCTCGACTCTCCAACGCGGGAGAACAGTGGGAATTCCAAAAAGCGCAATAAGAGCGGGAAGCACGAAGCAAGTCTCAATCCAGTGGGTAGCTCAATACAAAAACGGGAATATGGTGCAAGAAGCACCCTTACCGGCCCTCCATCCGCCGACACAGAAATTACACTAACAGTTTAATCGGCCCGGACTCAGGCACCGGAAGCACTTTTGTTCGCAGGCTTCCTCTGACGTGACCACATCGGAAAACGGCAAAGGTCTCCTGGAATCATGGGATTTGTAGTTCTCTAGTGAGGACGGAAATCATCGCGCTATGAGGTTTCTGGCAGTGTTCTAGTGCAACAATGAAACGAGAGGCATGAACCCCTGAGGGTGGTTCCCATGAGTTCTCCTCATTCCCATACCCCTTCCAGGCTACCAAATACCACAATCTTTTTCGGTAGATTTTAGAATCTATGATACCCCTTACCTCATGTTCAACATAATTATTTACTAAAATAGGCAAAGGACGATTCTTTATAGATGAGTGAGAAGGTTTGAGTAATGATACATGAAAAGCGGGATGAATTATCAAGTTAGAGGGTAAAGTCAGCTTCACCCCCACAGGGTTTATGAATTTAATCACCTTATAAGGCCCTTTGTATTTGGGATTAAATATACTGTATTTCTTGAACCAGATGTTCTTGGTTGATAATCACACAAAATCCCCTTTTTTATATACTGGCCCCGGACGTCTGTGTTTGTCAGCATATGCCTTATATTTGGTTTTTGCCTCTCTCAACCCCTTCTGTGCTTCTCTCAGGGTGCTCTGTATGTGTTCATTTCTATCCTTCACTTCGGGATTGTGACCGGTGTGTAAAGGGTTCAGAAAGGGGATGAAACGAGGATGAAACCCATAAGTACAGAAGAAGGGTGTATGTTTAGTAGAACTATGTATAGCGCTGTTATACGCAATTTCTGCTAACCATAAACTTTCCAACCATGCTTCTGAAATGATATCGACATAGCATCTAAGGTATTGCTTCAATGTCTGATTGACTCTCTCCGTCTGCCCATCCGTCTGTGGGTGGAAACTGGTGGATAGATTGGATGATATCCTTAATGCGGAGCACAACACCTTCCAGAAGTTAGCTGTGAACTGTGATCCGCAGTCGGAAACGATGACCTTGGGCCACCCATGTAGTCTTACGATGTGTAGCAAGAGTAAGTGGGCTAACTGACCCGCAGTATGTATCTGTTTGCAGGCAACGAAATGAGCCATCTTGGTAAGAGAATCCACTACGACCAAGATGACCGTGTGTCCCTTGTCTGGAGGCAACCCTACTACAAAATCCAAAGATAGGTGTTCCCACGGTTGCAGTGGAGTAGGGAGTGGTTGTAGAAGTCCAGCCTGTTTATTATGGGTGTTTTTCATTTGGGTACACACCGTACATTCTTTTACCCATTTACCGACGTCCCTTTTTACAGTTGGCCACCAGAACTGTCTCAGAACTCTTTCGGTCGTTTTTTTGGTGCCATTGTGTCCAGCACTGGGTAGGGTATGGCACCACTTAAACACCTGTTTCCGCATTGACATGATCGGTATCAAGAGTTGATTTCCTCTCACCGGAAGCCGTTTTTTCACTTGCCAATCTTTGTTTCTCCCCAACCACGTCTTCCATTTGCTAGGCAGGATGTTATGTGCCACGCTTTTTAGAAACGTATCTGTATATGTCACACAAACTACGTTACGAGGATCCACAATGGCGTGCGCGGGGCCTTCTTCGGGTGAATCGTGGTTTTCCTGGCGTGTTAATGCATCGGCCTTCTTGTTCTCGCTTCCCGGTCTGTACGTCACCACGAAGTGAAATTCCGCAAAGAACAGCATCCATCTCAACTGACGCGGTGTTAAATGCCTTGCGGCTGTCATGAATTGAAGATTACGGTGGTCGGTGAATACTGTGACGACATGCTTGGCTCCCATTAGGAAGTGTCTCCAGTCCAGGAAGGCGTCTCTGATGGCCAGCAGTTCTTTCTCTGCTATTGTATAATTGCGCTCGTCTGGGTTATGTTTTCTTGACATATAAGCCACTGGGTGTAGCTGGCCTGTCGTCTGATGACGTTGTGATAACACCGCTCCTACTGCAGTATCGGAAGCATCCGCTTCTACATTGTAAGGTCGGTCGGCGTGCATCAATATTGGGGCGGACACAAAGGCTAGTTTTAGAGCCTCAAATCCTTTCTGAGCCTCCTCATTCCATTGGAAGACGGTCTTCTTCCGTAACAAACGTGTGAGGGGTGCTGCTAGATTCGATAAGTGGCTAATAAATCTTCGGTAAAAATTAGCGAACCTCAAGAAACACTGGATGTCTCGAATGTTCTGTGGGGTAGGCCAATCCCTGACTGCTGATATCTTTTGTTCAGCCATTTCTTGCCCCCACGGAGTCAACATAACTCCTAAGAATTCCACCGTTGTTACTCCAAACTCACATTTGCTGATCTTGCAAAACAAATGGTTATCTCGTAAGGTTTGCAATACGGAACGTACATGTTGGCTATGAAGTCTTACATTCGATGACTAGATTAATATATCATCTAAATATACCACCACATATTGATCCAAAAAGTCCTGCAAGACGTCGTTAAGAAAGAATTGGAATGCCGCGGGGGCATTACATAAGCCGAAAGGCATCACTAGGTATTCATAGAGGCCATAGCGGGTCTTGAATGCTGTCTTCCATTCGTCCCCTTCCTGCATACGGACCAAATGGTATGCTCCTTTAAGATCAAGTCTAGTATAGATCACAGCTTTCTTTACTTGCTCCAAAAGGACGTTAATCAGAGGTAATGGATACCATTTTTTTACCGTGATGGTGTTCAATGATCTATAATCAATGCAAGTACGCATTTGGGTATAAAAAACAGAGAGGAAGCAGCTAGGGATTTAGAGTTGCGTATGAAACCCAACGCCAGATATTTATCCAAGTACGTACGAAGATGTGCATTTTCTGGTTCCATTAAAGCATACACTCTTCCACACGAGATAATTGCACTAGGTCTATCTGGCAGTCATATTGCCTATGGGGTGGAAGAACTTCTGCTTTCGATTCGTTAAAAACATCAGCGTAATCCGCATATTCTTCAGGTAATATCACCATCTTTTCAGCAGCAGTGGCGATGTGATAACAGAGAGCCAATGCCTTTGCAGGGACCATAAGAGGTTTAATACAGTGTTTTTGGCAGTACTCTGACGTAAATACAAGGGTTTTCTTCACCCAATCCACATGCGGGTTGTGCAACCGCATCCAGGGCAGACCTAAGATCACTCCGTATTGAGGGGCTTGGATGATGTTAAACACCAAGCTTTCCATATGTTCGGATCCGTACAAAACTTCTAGGACACTAGTGTTAAAACGGATAGGTCCAGAGTCCAGACGTCTTCCATCCACAGCAAACACAGCTTCTGGTGTTTCTTTTTCCTGTAAAGTAATTCCCAGGGATTGAGCTTGATCCTGATCCATAAAACAGCCGATTGCCCCAGAGTCCACCATGGCCTGTACCTTATGCCACTCTTCTTTAATCAGAAGATTTATCTCTAAAAAGAAATGTTCCTTACTACTGGTTGTGTCGCCTTCCAGTGAAGGGATGGAGATCTGGCTTGAAGTGTTCCCTTCTTCCTTCTTCAAGCTTATTCGTTTCCCACCCTTTGTTCGGCGGTGACGATTGATACCTTTTTATAATCAGTACGAGGAGTTGTCCGCCTTAAGGTACATTCTTTGATGAAATGCCCCTTCTTCCCATAGTACATACACAGACCCTTCTTTCTTTGGTAATCTCTTTCGTCAGGGGTTAATGAGGAGAGCATGGTTCCTATCTCCATAGGCTCGTGTTTTTGAACATGGCTGTTTTCGAAGGTCCGTGGATGATCGAATCGAGGGCTGGATCTTTCCCTCGTCTCGTTTTCTCCCTTACTTTCACTGATGCGATGATTCAGCCTTAATACAAGGCTTATTAAATCCTCACAAGAAGTGGGTTGGGGATCAATTTGTGCTAGCACATCATTCATCTCCTCCTTTAATCCTTGATGAAATATAGCTGATTGTTTAGCCTCTGGCCATTCCGTTTCAGTAACCAATCTACGAAAGTCATTCAAATAAGATATCAAATCACGGTTTCCTTGCCTCAACTCTAGTAAGTCCCAGTCCGCTGAAAGTGTGGCTGATCTTCGATCTGATGAAAGAATCCCAGTCGTATAAAAACGGGTTGTCCCTTTTTACTAGTGGTACCGCCCATTGGGCCGCATCTCCTGCCAGATATGAGATTAAAAACGCTACTCGAGCCTGATTGGTGCTGAATGCCTTAGCTTTACATGAGAAATGTAACAGCACTTGTGTCAGGAAGACTTGCACCTTACTACTGTCCCTATGGAATCTTTCCGGGGAAGCCAATGGGATAGGGGTAGGTATTTCTACCACCACAGGGGCGGCTTGATGTGTTTGGGCCAGTCCTACATCAAACGGGTTTTGCTGTAGTCTATCTACTCTGGCCTGTAATGCAGCTGTTTCTGCCCTTGATGCTGTTAGCTCCATTTGTACCAAAGCTAAAGCGGCCAGGATATCATCTAAGGTAGCCATACCGCAACTTACGACCGGGAGGATTAATATTCTTGGGCCGATTAATCTGTCAAGGCCTTGAATCCTCAGGATCGCATGTTGCTATGTATGGTCCACCTCCTGATAGCCCCAAGGTCTGATTAGAACATACAGACTTAATGGAGTGATCAAGCGGGGGAAGGTAAGGGAGGGAACAGCAGGGAAGGAGACCTGTAACAAAAAAGGCAAAATGATAACACAATTCAGGTAGGCATTCACTGACTATCAAACCTTGATTGATTAAATGTTAGATATACCTGAAACAAAAAAAAGGGGTTGCCTTAATCCTATACGGGAAACGTAGCATGATATACACCGTGCAATCTAATGAGAGGAGAAGAGAGTACAACACAAGTTCAATGGAATACTCTAATACATGATTGTTAGAAATGGGATCTCTAGTTGGCAAGGGCTTGCACCTTTGTCCAAGTAGGGACCCTTCTTCCTAGTCAGGGTAAGGGTTGTTACACTCGTGAAGTAACCCCTGCTCACCCTCGTGGTAGCTTGGCACGAGCAGTCAGGCTTAATTCAGAGGCAGTGTGTAAAGCATTTGCACATAACCAACAGTAATACAGTGTAAGCACTACAAACGGACACCACACCAGTTTAGAAAAATAACCAATATTTTATATACTCAAGACAAGACCAATTACGACAAAAATCCACAATACTATACTTTACGAATGAATACTTGATACGTTAACTTCTTCTTTGCAGGAATAGCACAAAAGCAAAGTTCAGTACGAGTCGGTAGCTCCGTCCGAGTCTACCGTGATGCTGAAAACCACAGAGTCTAACAGTTCCAGCCGACCGCGTCGATACGGGCCAGCAGAGTCGTGAACAGACTCGGTCACAGTACCTTTTCTCGTTGTGGCTGGTACGGAGTGTACGAGCCGGTCGGCGTTCGTCGCGGTTGCGGTGCAAGACGGAGCGATGCAAGGTGCGGTGTCCCTCGATGCGGTGCAGGCAGCGGCTCGATGAGCATCGGGCAGACGGAGTCGGTGAGTCCAAGGCGTGCGGTGCAGGGTGAGACGATGCTCGATGCGGTGCTGACAGGTTGCGATGCAGGCGACCTAGCCGGAGTGCGGGAGCTGGCGTCGGACAGCGGTGCGAGTCGGAGCGGTGCGTCGCAGACGTGCGAGCGGTGCCCCAACTGCGGTGCGGTCTCGACTCTTGAGCCAGTTGCAGCGACAGTGTCGGTCTGGTCCGGCTGGCCCAGTGAAGCGATGCGATGCGAACTGCGGTGCCCACAGGTCACGGTGCAAGCAGCGGCTCGATGTTGGCGGCGTCGGACGTCGCCCACGGTGAGACCAGGGTTGCGATGCGAAGCGGGGCGATGCGGTCTGCGGTGCAAACAGGTCACCGGCCAGGAATGGATTCGGTTGACGGAGTCGGTTGCAGTTCCCTTCCTCTGTGGCAACTGAAACAGCGTTCCAGAAGCGGTACCCAGAGGCTTGTGAAGTCTTTGCAGTCCCTGAGACTTCTTAACAGGAGGCCAGCTCGGTTTCTGGCCCTTGGAGATACTCAGCACAAGTTTGGAGAAAGTTCAGTCCAGTCCTTTCACTGCCCAAGACAGAAGCAGCAACTGCAGGCCAACCCAACAAAGCAACAACACAGCAAAGGGGCAGTACTCCTCCTGGCAGCTCTTCCAGCTCTTCGTCTTGGCAGGTTCCTTGTTTCCAGCGAGATCTAAATTCATGGGGTCAGGGCCCCAATATTTATATCCCAAATTCCTTTGTTCTCTGAAGGCAGAGAGGCCTTTGCCTAGTCCAAACCAGTTCTGGAGCACTTTGTTGACAAGTCTCCGTCCCTTCTTTCAGTGAGTAGGCCAGGGACATCAGACGCACCACAGGAGGTGGAGCCAGCATTGTGGTGGGAAGGCACTGTCCTATTCAGGGCCCAGGTGCGACCCCTCCCACCCATCTACAGGTCGATCTGGCTATTCAGCCCTGCGCTGACTCACCCTGTCTCCTGGCATCCCCCAGCCCCTGTCACTCACATTCCAGACAAGGAATACACAATCTCGCAGAGGCAGGCTTGGATGGTTAGACAAGAAAATACCCACTTTCTAAAAGTGGTATTTTCAAACACAGAATGTTAAAACCAACCTTACTAAAAGCTGCATTTTATCATTCTGAGTCCAGGCATACTAAACTCGAATTTCTACCATGTTCCCGGGGTCAGTTAGGATTATAAGCTGTAATAATCAAAACTGCCCATTCTGGCCTAGGGGGAACAGGTAGCCTTGCAATAGTGAAAAACGAACTAGGCTGTAATTCACTATCAGGACATGCCGCACACACCCGGGCATGTCCTACCTTTCGCAGACACCGCACCCTGCCCACAGGGGTACCGTGGGCCTACTTTAGGGGTGACTAACATGTAGCAAAGGGAAGGTTTGGGGACTTGCAAGTGTGTGCACTTGCCAAGTCGACATGGCAGCCCCAGGCTGCGCACAGGCTCCGCGATGGCAGGCCCGAGTTATACTTTACGGGCTGTTTGCGTGGGTGGCACAATCCACTGCTGCAGCCCACCAACAGCATTTGGTCTATAGGCCCTGGCACTCGTAGTGCACTTTACAAGGGACTGACACATAAACCAAATAGGCCAATCATGGAAACACCAATCCATAACACATTTTATACAGGAGCACTTGCACTTTCCCACTGGACCGCAGTGAGGAAAGTGCGCAGAATCATCACACCAGCAAAAACAGAGTCAAAACCGGGAGGTCAGAAAGCAAAAAGTCAGGGGAAACACGCCAAAAGATGCCAAGTCTAACAATGATTCTCATCCCCATAACCAGGGGGAAAGGTCTAAGAAACACACCTACCGAAATTATACATGTGAGAAGGGAAACGGGCGGAGAGCTTGCCATCCGGGAACTCTCGAACAACCCCTGCTGTGAGAAACAGAAACACAGACAGCCCCAGTAAATCACAACTGGTCAATAACAAAGGTCATGGTTGGTTCACCCATTTTGTTCATAGAAAATGAAAACCTTTGGTGAGTAATACCCTTAGTCTCCTGGGTACGACTTCCAAGAATCAATAGCCCCAATTCACAATCATCGGATTAGTTTATAATGGACGTACTCTCTTTGACTCCGTATGTGTTCCAAAGTAAAGAAAGAAAAGGACTCCTTAGACTGGTATTGCCATCTGAAATAATCAGCCTATGAAAATGTAGCGAGAGCAAAGAATTATAGGTTCCAAAGAATAATACCGCTATAAACAATGACTTCCCCCATTCACTCCATGGGAAAGATAGGTATCAGCAATTACATTTGTCAAGAACCAATCCGCTCGTTCTCCCTGCATGAGTCAGAGCTCAGACTCTCCAACACAGGAAAACAGCGGGAAGTCTTATACCAGCGCAAACTACAGCCACGCAAACAGAGTGGTCTGTTATGTTTACCCAGAAGAGAGCAGCTGATATGCTTTCTGCTCTGTGCTCCGCTCATTCTCCCTGCACGAGTCGAAGCCTCGACTCTCCAACGCGGGAGAACAGCGGGAATTCCAAAAAGCGCAATAAGAGCGGGAAGCACGAAGCAAGTCTCAATCCAGCGGGTAGCTCAATACAAAAACGGGAATATGGTGCAAGAAGACCCTTACCGGACCTCCCTCCGCCGGCACAGAAGTTACACTAACAGTTTAATCGGCCCGGACTCAGGCACAGGAAGCACTTTTGTTCGCAGGCTTCCTCTGACGTGACCCCATCGGAAAACGGCAAAGGTCTCCTGGAATCATGGGATTTGTAGTTCTCTAGTGAGGACGGAAATCATCGCGCAATGAGGTTTCTGGCAGTGTTCTAGCGCAACCTTGTTCCCCTCCGATGCACTGCGACACTATATCAAGAAAGAAAAAAGACAATTGTAACCAATACTCTTTGCAAAACAGTAACACAAAATTATACACATAAAATTATAGTGGCACAGTAGCACTAGCAGTACATAACATTTGTGGTATCCTCACTTCCTCGTCCCCTAAGATTTGGATGTGATGATTGATGATTAGACTTTCAGGCATTAGGCACTATGGAGTAGACAAGTATTCTTCTTCTCTCTCTTGTTTAGCACAGTTAATCTTGTAGGCATGCCAGCTCAGTCAGCTTGTGCCCTTGACAGACATACTCATGTCGCAGACTCACATTACTTTACTACTGTCTGCAGGTCGGGCAGCTGTACTAGACAATTTTTATCTATTTTTCCATTTCGGCCATACTCTGTTAAATCAATGGCAAATGCTCAATTTCACAGTAAGGAACCGATGCATCACCTCCACTGGAGAAAGGAACCGACGCATCACCTTCCCTGTGCATAAGGAACCGACGCATCACCTTCCCTGCGGCTGTTTTTGTTCTTGATTTTGACGCAACCAAGGTACTTTGTGTTGAGAGTGTTGCATCTATAATTTGATGTGGACAGAACTGTTTCAACCTTTTAAAAGTCATATTTTGATTACTGTATTGTGGATTTTTGTTGTTTTGGTCTTGTTTGGTTTAGATAAAGTTTTGCTTATTTTTCTAAACTGGTGTGGTGTCCATTTGTAGAGTTTTCACTGTGTTACTGTATGCATGCACAAATGCTTTACACACTGCCTCTGAGATAAGCCTGTCTGCTTGTGCCAAGCTACCAAGGGGGTGAGCAGGGGTTATTTTAGAAGTGTATCCCCCTTACCTGACTAGGAAGAAGGGTCCCTACTTGGACAACGGTGCAAACCATTGCCAACTAGAGACCCCCATTTCTAACAATCATCATTAGCATAGGCTATAGCTCTGCCCCTCCATTATAAAAAAGCTTTTGGTTGGCTTGACTTCCTGGCGTTTCTAATATTGTGAATCAACAAAATGCCCAGAGTGATTTTTTTGATAGGAGATATTGTAATGCTAACTGAACTGTAGTGATGTATTGCAGTTGTATGGTTTTGGTTTAAAAAATTAAGGGGAAGTGTATCTGGCTTCTAAAAAATGTATAATGCTTTTTTCTAGCCACACAGTGTGCCACCGGGTCAAGTGCTGCTGCAGGAGGAGAAAGAGATTTGGTTGGAGATGTAGAAGCGGTGGCACAGATGGGCGGTGGTAAGTCACATTGCTTGCTTGTTGACAATTACTATTATACTCACTAGCCACAAGGGCGCCGCCGTGCCTCAGGATCATGAACCCCCTGCTTTACCAGCTACAGCAGAGGTTTAGTTATTGCCTCTGCTATCTGCAACTTAGCAAAAGCTCACATAATGAACCCTAAAAATGATGGGTTGATGGAAACGGGAAATAACGGAAGGATAAAAAAAAGGAGGGGTGAAATGGTATATGAGTGAAAGGATGCGTGGGATTGGTGAAAGGCTTCGTGGGTGGGTATTGGGTAAATGGATGGATGGGTGAAAGGACGGTTGAAAGAAAGGGTGGATCATGACTGGATGAGAGAAAGTAAAGCTTAAATCATGGGGGCTATGGCTGAATATAGAAGAATGAAAGGATGAATGAATAATTGCTTGGATGAATAAACAAGGGAGCTATTCTGGAGAGGGGCATGCTGCTCACCTACTTCTCTTACTTTGTTTTATGGTTATCAAAGCTATGGTTCAAAGTGGGGGGTATTTTAACATTTGTTCCAATCCCTTGACTCACTGTATTTGGTAAGCGAGGCAGATATGTATCCCACCCATCATCATTCATCATCCCCCTTCCTGCCCATGGAATTTCGCCACCCATGACCAAAGTGCAGTGTGGTTAAATTTGTGACTGCAGTGTTGGCTATGCAATGTGTGTCTGCTTAAGTTAATGCCACATTTACAAAACTTTCAATGCACTGCAAACCGAACACACAAGGTGTGTTTCCCTTCGCCCACTCACTCATCGTTTAGTACTTGACTCCTTTATTCTTTTCTAGGTTCTTATGTCCCAGCCTACTAAACAATTGAAAAATCCATTCTTGGCATGTGCCACATTTTATGGCCATGTGAAGTGATTTCAAAATATATTTCATGATTTCACATAACAGATTAAATTTATGCCTGTTCAGATTTTTCCCTTTTGACTTTTGTGAACTACAGTGACTGAATAAGCCAAAGCTTAGGCACATGGCGAATATATGATTAATGACACCCCTCTATTCTATAGCAAAAGCTCTACCTACCCGCATAATGCGTCTACCTTATCCTGCAGTAGAGTAAGTCAAATTTCCTTTCCATACTTCCCAGCAAATGAATTTGTTGGAAATAATTTGTGGTGGTGGGTGAGGCCAGTGAGTAAAGTGGGACTAAGTGCCTGATTTGATTTCAAGTTTGGCATATGGGATATTCTGTGACAAACGTGCCAAATACAACATATATAGCCCATTCCTTTCCCTGTAGAGCAGTGCAATGTTTTCCCAACCGTATACTTATGGAAGACAGGATAATAATATACGCATTTTATAAGTGACGTGTGTGACATAGTATCTTGTTTAATGTTCATCTGCCTCTTTGGAGTCAGGCTAGAAAGTGAAAGAGATTTGTAAAAGAGCAGGGCCATTGGGAATAAAGATATATAATTATCAACTACAGCTGCCCCAGCTGCAGACAGTAGCAAAGTACCCGATGTACTGGCTAGCATGCCACCATTAATTTAGCACAACGATTTGTGCTCCATAGTGCATGATGCCTTACTCATTAATGAGTGTTAATTTATTTATATTTTTCCACTCAAATTGTCTGCTTAATTACTAGAAAAGCCTTTAAAAGAAAAAAAATCAAATTACAGTTTTTTTATCTGGTGTTATTCTGCCTTAATTCTAGTCTGCCAAAGAGTCGGTGCTTTTTATGTGAGGCATGTGTGGGTGAAAAATAAAATTGGCCCTGTTTGTCTCCTAATCATAATCACATAAAATTGCCTAGGGGATCAGAAATGTACTGCTACTGTGCCACCCACTACTTAATTTTAAACAAGTGTTTGCACAGAGCATTTATTTTACAATGCATCTTTTTTTCTGTTTGTTTTTCTCAATATAGCTACTCCTGCTGGTCCACCAGCACCACCCACCAAGCAGGAGATAGTGGCCCGACTGCAGCGGCCGAGGCTCGAGACAATCCAGTCTGAATACCAGTGACTGGTGGCCCTGGAGGAGGATGAGGCAGAAGTAGCTGCCTCTGAGCCAAGCCCCAGTTCAGCAAGCCACCCCCAGCCTTCCAACCATTACATCACTGGCACCGTCACCAGCTGTCAGGGGCCCTGACTGCCACTGCTGCCACCCCCTCCCGCTTAGATAGGCAATTTAAGAGTCGCATCCTGCAGCAGCTAGACCACATTGAAAGCTGGATAGGGAGTATGGAGCAGAGTCTGGACCAGCTCCAGACCCGTATGGACAATGCCCTCTTCTAAGCCCTTTTTTAGTTTTGTTTTTGGTGAGAGGGACTTGTTGTGGGTGGACAGGGTGGGAAGGGAGTTTGGACCAGGTGTTCTTTCCTGGGACTTTTTCTTGGACTTTGGTTGGGGATGGGTCAATTTGTTTGGGGAGTGGGGTGGGCCTATTGTGAGTGGAGAAGGTGGGTTTTTAAAAAAAAAATTAAATGGGAAAATTATTTAACCACACTGTATGCCTGAAGTAGTTTATTTGAATTTTAGTTTTACTTTGCACTGCTGCCTTTTTTGTGCAGCCTGTTTTTTTTAAATCTGTTTATAAAAGTGTATACTGATTAGTTACAGTTAGTTATATACCCATGGCTTACTACCCTCTAACTATCTTGACCATTTGGGGGGATGCATCCATGACCTATATTGCCTACAACAACCTAGATAAACGATTACTTATCAGCAGTAGCAGTTACTTGCTTGCTTGCTAACTTAACTAGTTCACTTCACTCCATAGTTCTCTTACCTGTATATAGATGAAGCAATAACAGGGAAGGCATCACAACTTCACAAGCGAGGTCCCACTCCCACCCAGGTGAGCTCCAACTGTAGGATTAATCAGAAGGATTATCCATTGCAGGCAACTAAATTGAATTAAAAACACTGAGTTAGTGGGTTATATATTATAGCATAGCTTTAAAAAGAATTGAGACCAGACTAGTACATGACACAACAAAGAATACCTGATAGCGATAATATAACAAAAAATAGTAACTTCTTCTGAGCAATGGGGAGCTAGTATATAGTTAAAACTAAAGTTACAACATCCTCCAGTCATGAAGTGGACTCAAAGTCTGGAGTGGACAAGGTTAAGTGTTTACGCAACACAAGGCCTGAATGATGATGCTGCTGACGAATGATGTTCTTCTATATCTAAAATATGGATTACTTTTATGCGTGGGTGGGTGAATGGGGGCAGGGTGGGCTATTTCTTAGGTAACAGAAGATCCTGAAGTGAGTTGGTGTCGCCTTCACCACATCTGCCCCACCAAATGTTTGACCCTATGGTGTAAATTAAGTCATACCTCAATAAATCACACAACCTGGGGGAAGAGGGTTAGGTGTTTGATGAATGGATGTGAAAGGAGATTTGGAGAAAGGAGTGACAAAGACAAACACTACACAAAGACAATAATATTCATCAGGGCGATGAGCAGCTCATCTTCATAATCAATCTGCTGTGGAAGGAAACCAAGGATTGAGTAAGACACAGCACAGTTAAATGCACTGCAAACAGTCCTTCTTCCCCAGAGAACCAAGTTATCAGATATCTATATGTTCTATCTTCTAGGTTTGAAAAGTCAAATTATGGAGGAGTAAAACCACCCAGTTCTAAAAATTTGATTTTAAAAGAAAAATTATACTCTATTCCAAATTGAGTAGTTCATCTGCAGTCTCCTCGGGAATGTATGTCACTCTTGGGTACCTGTATGGACCAGTCTGGTAGGTAAGCAGGAGTGTTGAGCTCAGCTTTTGCCTTTCGTTCGTGCAGGAGATGAGAAGGCCTGCGGCTTGTAAAACAGAAACTGTACTGTAGCGTCAAGGAGAAGGACAGAAGCAAAGTAAGCTTCATAAGGAGTGTGCCAAGAATCAGAGGCAAAGCAAAAAACAAGATGACTCGGAGTTTCACTTTTGCCACCAGTGCAACAGACACACTTAGCAGCACTTCCCAAATCAACGCACCTCCCTCCATTCCACATAGCTGAGTACTAGACCTCAGAGTCATGATTCCTTTTGAAGTCGATAACTTCCTTCTTCTAGCAGTTGATGAGGTAGTCCCACCTTGAGTACTTCCATCCCCCTCTTAACTCTGAGTAAGGATAGACATGTAGTGCACTGCTGTTGAAGAACAAGTAGAGAAACAGAATTGCAGTATTTTTGTATAGATTTGTGCAAATTGTTAACTAAAGTGACTGGTCTGGTCTCTGAAGATCCAGTAAAAAGTAGTGGACCCTGCTAGTAAATCTTACTAAGTGTGGATCAACTTGTGTGGCACACAAGTACTCTTTGAAAGAGATGATGTCATTTTTCGGCCTTTCATTATGAGCCAAGCAATGGATTAGGCTCTCAACCAAAGCATGTGCTTCTGTGTTTTCGTTCACACCTGCGAGTGCGAACATTTCAGACATCTTCTTTAGCTAGTCCTGTAGTGGGATAGCTTGGCCCATCATACTGTCCTCCTTACTAACTTCCCGTGTGAAAACCTCAAGAGGGAGTAGCATCTGTGTCAGGCATTTGACTAGGCCCCATTTGTCTGCATCCATGGTCATAGCTTTCCCAATTGCATCTCCTCCTCTTTGAATGTGATAGTCATTGATCTGTTTGTGCTGCTCAGATGTTGCAACATGTAATAGGTTGAGTTCCAATGTGATGGCACCTCCTGTATAAGGGCTTTAACTGGTACTCTATTATCACACTGAATAATCCCCAGCTGCTTCTGGGCTTTAAAAGACTGGCTGAAATGAGTGCAGATTCTTCTGCAGGTGGTCAGTATGTTGCTGACTATGTCTTCTTTTTCAAGATAGTTTTTCACTACCAGGTTGATGCAAAGCGCCAAACAAAGGACCCTGTAATAGCCACTGTATGCCATGGCCTTGACTATATTACTGCCTTTGTCCGTGGCAACAAATCCAATTCTGAGACCTCTGGGTCGCAGCCATTCATACACCTTGCTGTTAAATTTGTCTAAGATGTTTGCAGCTGTATGTGATTTCTCAATGGCGAACATGGCTACTGTTGCATGCCGCCGAACACTCTTAAAACGTTCTTCAGGGCCAATACCTCTAGATAGCTTTTGCTTTACCCCTGCAAAAGAGATCCAGTGTGCAGTGATGCACATGTAATCAGTCGCCTGACAACTGGTCCACATGTCTGTCATCAAGTGGATAGTATTGTCGTGTAGTTCCTATATCACCTATACAGGATCTGTGCGTTTGGATAACATAAACTGTGGGATTGGTGGCGGACTGATTCCGTGCACCCCCACCGGATACGTTAGCCTATCTGTATTAGCTAGCTCACAGTGCCACTATAATCTCCTCTTACCAAGGAGAGAATAGATTCTGGCAACCTCAGAACATGACAACCCTGATCCCTCAGAATCGTGGAAACAATATACCACCTTTCGCTCAGTCACTCGTGCTTACTTAGTTCGTCTCAGAGAGATACACAGAATAAACAGGCTGGTCGTTTTCAATAAGAATTTATTAACAGTTGTTATTCTAGTGTAGAATATATGAGCTGCAAAAACCATTAGACAGTAGCAGAGATATATGATTAGCAGTACTACGAAAGTAAAGGGATGGTATAGTTCTACCATCTTGCAGAAATCATGAATTTATACAAGTACATAAAACACATGATAAAAAGTGCGTACTCATACGATGCCTCCCTAACTAGATGTACCTAAATGTACCTAGCATCTGTGTAGGTGTTATGCCAAGAATCCCTCTAGGATCTAGTCAACCCCATTACCTTAGAATGAGAGAATATGGACCCCATCCTGGTCTCGAGTTGGACACCCCGCGAGGAATGTTAGACCACTGCGAGCTGGAGCGTCTGCATGCAGGAACCTCAGCGTCTCTGGTCAGTGTGCCCGCCGGGAAGTCACGGTCTCCTCTATCTTCCTAAGCAAGATGTGCTGTATATATACCCATAGGTCTCCCCAGGGGTCCTACCTTGCTGTGTTACTATGTCGGCCTAAAGGATGACATTGGGCCTGAACTTTATACAGAGATATTATACAGGAGATGGTAATCCTACTGTTAGTGCTGCTGTAGCTTCCAAGAAGCCTCATGCATAATGTATGAGAATTGAACCAGGGAAAAACCTGTGTTCTGAATGCAGTGTCATATCTAGGTAAAAGGTCAGTGCCTAAGAACCGTTATGTATGTAATGTAGGGAAGAATATAGGTGAAAGGTTGCAATGTTACCTGCGCCTATATAGGGTACCTATATGGAATATAACAGTATGAACAACACTTTGCAGCAAAGCTTGCCCAACCAATTGCAGTACATCGGGATGCGGTGCTGGAACAGCAACTCTGGCAAAATATGTCTGACTCAGAACCTTCTATTTCAGGCAGATGTCTCCCACAAATTCTAAGAATCCCACCCTTCCACAAAGAAAAAGGGAGAAGGTCCAGCTCTAACATTTTTGACAGCTTCCCATTGTACAAACATGCTGTTGGGTGGTTGCAGTCGTATGGTTCCTCCTGCCTAAACATGCCCATAATAGTAGCCTGTACTTTTTTCTTCTTTTCTGGGGCCAATGGCGAAGGTGATTTTGGAGAAGTAGGTGATGGTAGACTCAGTGTGCATCATCTTGGGATAGTCAGTGTTTGCCATGGTGTCTCCATCTCACTCTGAGTCTTCTTGTGCCTTTGTGAAGTCACTTGGCGGGTGACTCTTCTGGTGCACTGCTGGGGACAGGGCTGCTTTGCGTGAGGACCCTGTTCTTCCTCATCCTCACCTCCTTCCATGATTGGACTTGTAGCTGAAGTTCTCTGCCTCTCCTCACCTTCACCTTCAGCACCATAAACACGTTCAGTAATTTTTAAGGTGATTATCCCACCGGATTGTGTGATGTTTTTTCATATGGGTCGTTTGACCTCCAGCACCATAATGTAGACCAGGCTTACCTCGATGAACATTTGTGTGGCTTCTGGTGCATACTGCAATGTGCTCCCCCTCTTTGTTAACTTCAAACTGGGAGAAATGCTTTTTGAATGTGCCACTGCCAATACCTGAAGAAGAAATTGAGGTAGGTGGGCGTGTCATCGAGTGTCTCTCTGCAGTGCATACTTCTACTGAGGTAGGGTTGGTGCAGGTCTCAGCTGGGGCTTTGCAAATATGGAAACTGGCGGTGCTACCTGTGCCACATTCCTCGTAGCAGGTTGAATAGCAATGTTGGACTCCTCTGTGTCACCTTCCACAAAGACTACCTCATCGTCGTCATCCTCCTCATCATCCCCTTCCATAATTCCAAGGCATAAAGTAACTCTTTTTTTCCCTTGCCTTTCCTGGAATCTCCCGGACTCTGGCAGGGTCCGCTCCATGTCACTATCATCATCATGATCAGAAGTGGTGCTTGGAGAAGATGGTGGAATAGGACCTGTGAAGCAAATGATTTTAAAAGAGGAGGTTCTTGCTCGGCAGGAAGCTTGCTTCCTGTTCTGCTCCAACATCAGGAAGATGTACTATTGTTGGCTGTGGCTGCTGTCCACTTTGCTTTGTTTCCTGCAATGATTGGGTACTACTTTGCAAAAGAAACAAATCCAATTCAATGTCACTGCTCTTCGGCATCACCATGATTGCAGTAGCTGTCTCTCTGACAGACATGGTTTTGGGCTTAGGCTGAGGTGGAGCTGTTGATGCGGGAGTGCTGCTCTCAGGTTCCTCCCCACACGCCATAGGTTCTTCTCACTGACCTCTTTCTTGGGAGGAACTTTTTTGTGGCCATCTTAAAGCTCTCAGTTGGCAGTGGCACTAAGGTGCACAAGCAGAAGAGATTGGAGGACTGACCTCACTGTACAGGCCTTCTGTTTGGCAGTACTGCAGGTGATGTCTCTTCTTCTCTTGTGCACCTAAAATCAAGCAAGCAAGAAAAACACGTAGTGAAATGTGGCATTGTTGCACTTTGAATTATTACAAAAGCAATATTAGTGCGGTTAGTTACTTAGGTAATAATAAATCAACCACTTTAAAGTCAAACCACACCACCATAACATAAAATTTAATTTCCCATCAGGATAAAACAACATACAGATATAGCTCTTTGGTTCATGTTCATATATTCTAAAGGCGACACCTGTGGCAGTCAGGGAACTGCATGGGTAAATGAATTAATAAAATCTTTGTAAAAATGAAGGTTAGTGTGTGCCCATGGGAGGCAATGCGGTCCAGAGGGAAATGGAATAATCATTAAAATCCTTTATGATGCTAATGTGCCTGCGGTGCATAGGAGGAAATGGAATTATACCTAAAAAAACTGAATGCTGTTGTGTGGCTGTGTGCCTATGGTAGATGGATGCACCAAAGCAAAATGCAAAAAATGTAAATGAATAAAAAATAACAAAAATTAAACAAAAGTTAAAATTAAAAACAAAAATAAAAAATAAAAAAAATTAAATAAAAAAAATTAAAATAAAAAAATTAAAATTACATTTTTTTTTTTAAAGTTAAAAAAGCAAAATAAGAAAATGTACTTAAAAAATTAAAATAAATAAAACGATCAATGACTGCCAATGTTTGTATGGGAGAATGAGAAGAAACCTATTGTGAGGCAAGGAGGTGCAAAACAAAATGCAGAAAAATGCATGTAATTTTAAATCATATTCTTAATATACACATATACTACAATGATCCACAAGCATATTATTAAACTGAGATCACATCCATCCATGCAAGCCTAATGCAAAAGCACACTGGCCGGATGCACAAAGTGGCTGCCAGCCAGTAGCACACGGTCAAACAACAACACTGTGAAAGGAGGCATGGGGTACAAAGAACACATGCCAGCCTATGGGAAGAGCACACTGGCTGGATGCACAAAATGGCTGCCAGCCACATGGTCAAACAACAGCAGCAAGCAAAGAGGCATGGGGAACAAAGAACACATGCAAGTCTAAGGCAAAAGCACACTGGCTGGATGAACAAAATGGCTGGCAGCCACATTATCAAACAACAGCAGCAAGCAGGGAGGCATGGGGAACAAAGAACACATGCAAGCCTATGGCAAAAGCACACTTGCCGGATTCACACAATGGATGCCAGCCACATGGTCAGACAACAGCAGCAAGCAAGGAGGCATGGTAAACAAAGAACACATGAAAGCCTATGGCAAAAACACTGGCTGGATGTGCACAAAATGGCTGATAGCCACATTGCCAAACAACAACAGCAAGCAAGGAAGCATGCGGAACAAAGAGAACACATTCAGCCCTGGAGACAGACTCCACAAAATGGCCCCTGGCCACATGGCATGTAGAGTAAAGACAAATGGTGGCTTATGGCAAGCACACTCACTGGCCAGACAGAGGAGGCATGGTAACACTGAAGAAAACACTACACATTAATTCAGCAATGCCTAAAAACAAAAATTAAATGAGCTATACAAATTTTACAACAACACACATCCTCCTGGCATACAATATTACCCTACATATACACTTTTTGTGCACAAAAAAGTGAAATACAAAAAAACCCACCACATTATCAATTTAATCCAATGCCATGCCAGCCCTAAATAATGTTTTAAAACAACATATACCACAGAAACAGTTGTTTCATGCACCCATTACTAGTGCTGGCCTAGGCCTACTGACTGGATGGCCTGTTGGCAGTCTAGGCCACATAGTAAAATTTTAAAAAAATTCAAATTTACAAACATGGAGAAAATGTACTGAACCCTGCAACATTGTTCCCTTACAAAAGAAGAAAAATAAAATGCAAAAATATTACTAGGCCTCTGACGAAACTGCACCCACCACAATAAATTTGAAAATTCGAATAAAAGTACAAAGAAATACTGGTACATGCCCTCTATCAAACAAACAACACCTTTATAAAAGAGTTTTTAACTTACTTGTGAAATCTCAAGCACAAAGTCCTTAAATCAAATGGTATATATGCAGCAGACAAAGAGTGTGTTTCTTCCAGCTCCAAATCCAAATGAAAAGTGAGAAGGAGATGGACAAAGCACTGGGAGGAGCCTGCTGGACAAGAACAGGAAGTTGCAGTCCCTGGGGAACTTTTTTCCCACTGGACCGAAAAAAAAAATTGGAACGGGCTTTTAGAGAAGAAAATCGACTTGAAAAACTTCTTTTTGTCAATTTAGCTGCTTCTTGAGCACAAAAGCTACCCAAGTGGTGCGTTCACGATCGCGAGCGGAACTACATTGGCACTGTTGTAGCAACAAAAATGTGAAGAAATTCTGCTTTTGAACCGAAATGTGACATTTGCAGAGCATTCTGAATAAGAAAAAGTAATGGCCTCCACACAAGCCACACAGCACTGGGCCATCCTTGGAGTCTAGTTGCCAGAAATGTCTGGGGTTGGTAGGTTTCCCTAAGTGCCCCCCAACAATGAGTCCAATTACTAATATTAAGTGGTACATAGTGAAAAACATAAACCCTGACTTTTTTTCGCTTTGGGTATCATGGAGAAGAGTCCAATGGACATTATGGTAAATTTTGTTTGTGGCTCAGCCTTCTGTGCAGAAATTTAGAGATGTAAATAGAGTTACCCATTTCTCTTTTACCTATGTGTATTCTTTGGGAATACCTTGCTTACTCTACACAAATGTCCTGATACCATATATAACTTTCTTCAATGAGATTCGCATCTGTTTCTACCAAATTGTGCAAGTGGGTATAGAGCACAGCCATTGGACATATCTGTTTTTGAAACCTAAAAAAGATATAAACAGCGTGTGGCCCCTTGACAACTTCCCCTCTCAATGTTTCTCGAAGCCTTGCAAGAGGAGGGAGCTGTGTTTGTTAATGGTTTTTGCAGGGTGACTTCTGCCTTTTTCCTCCCTTTCCTAACTACCATGCTTGACTGCTCTCTGTTAATCAGTGTGAACAATCCAGCTAGGTTCCATAAGCAGACCTGCAGCGGACTTTGGTGTGCATTGTTTTGTAGAGCACTGAATTAAGCAACACGGAACACCCTGCAAGAATGTATTACTTTTATAGTTATTATTCTGTGTGTGTGATTTTTGTAATCTCACCTGATTTGTATCTATCATGAGCATGCATGGAGGATTTTGCCTGATCATAGACAACGCTCCCCTGACAACTATCACCTGGTAAGATTCCTCAATGGACTAATGCATCCACTATAGAGAGCTGTGTGTAACTTGAAGATTAAATCATTGAATCCTGGTAATTTACTCGGGTTTCATCTTTCTCAGGTTTATAAAAATGAGTGCAATTACCGTGATACTTATACCTTGAGACCAAACAAATGGAAGAGCCCTCTATCTAAGTGAACGATTTATTCACTATATATTGTGCCCCCTCCAGTTTATACAGATTGCACATGCCAGTTCATTTAAGGATTAGACCGATGGCACTGATGCAGGTGTAATCTTCACCAAAATGTGTTGTAACATTTTTACCAACCAGTGGAAAGTGAAATTTTTTCACTGGAGAGTTGGTGAAAATTCTGACGCAGAAATTCACCCGCTCAAACTATCTAATAAGCACACGTTAGAGTAAATATGCACAAAGTACTTGTGCAAATTGTGCAATCTGACTTCTGGTCTGTGCTTCTCCGTTCAGGCCACTTCTCGAGCACGTACCTTTTCAGTGAAGTATGGGAGTTGCTAGGCGACCCTATAGGGCCACTGGCCTTTGTGAAGCAAGAATAAAACATGACTGCCTCAATCCATTAAAAACTCATGTACCAACCAGCCTTATTCCTAATTAATTTGGATGTCCATTTTCTCATCTGTTCAATTATTGCTTAAATATAAGCTACGGGGTCTGGGCCTCTGTCTCGCTTTCTTTTGTTATTTTATTCATGCAGTATTTCCAGTGACAGGAAACTGAAAACATTACTTTCAGTAAGAAGCACTCATTTTTTTCACTTTGCTTCAGTAAGTACTGTAATACATTTTCATTACACGTGCAACTGTCTCTAATGCAAATGCTAATGGTCCAGTAATTAATTGGAGATGGAAAATTTTCATTTTCTTAAACAACAAAACGTGGTTCACTGAAGTCGGTGCCCTTATGCTCTGGGGATTGTTGAAAAATGCTCTGATTTTTTTCCACTTCTGATATCTACAAAACAAAGTACTATTTCATTGCATGTCAGGTTTTTTATTTGTTCACATTTCCACATTTGCAATTAAACTTTGATTGTCAAGCCCACTCGGTAGGCAGTCAGAATTGCCCACATTCAGAAACAGTTCTCCCTATGAATATAACATTTTAAATAAGGCACTAAGTGAGAAGGTAGCTATAAAAGTCAATTCAGTATTTACTTGTATATACTTATTTTTTACGTTGTCAAACAAGTTTAAATAAAACGCAGAGCAAAATATGCATAAAACAGAAAAGACACGAGGCAGATCGAATGATTTAGATTTTGTCAATCAATCAATCAGGGGTTTGTGAAGCGCAATACTCACCCATGAGGGTCTCAAGGCGCGGGGGGGGGCGGGAGGGGGGTTCGAGCAGTTCAGTCTCATCCGAAGAGCCAGGTCTTGAGGCTCTTCCTGAATGCTTGCAGTGTGGGGGTTCGTCTGATGCTGAGTGGGAGTTTGTTCCAGGTCTTGGCTGCAATGTAGGAGAAGGATCGCCCCCCCCGCCCCTGCTCTGCGGATGCATGAGATTTCGGCCAGGGCAAGATCAGCGGAGCAGAGGCTTCTTTTGGGTGCGTAGAAGGAGATTCTTTTGTTGAGGTATTGGGGTACGATGCTGTGGAGGGATTTGTAGGCGTGAGTGAGGAGCTTGAAGGTCACTCTCTTTTCGATGGGGATCCAGAGAAGTTCTCGTAGGTACTGGGTGATGTGGTGTTGTTGTGGAATGCAAAGGACCAGTCTAGCTGTGGCGTTCTGGATTTTCTGGAGTTTGAGGCGTAAGATTTGTTTATTCTGGCGTAGAGGGCGTTCCCGTAGTCCAGTCTGCTGGTTTTGAGTGCGTGGGTGACGATCTTTCTGGATTCGGGGGGATCCATTTGAAAGTCTTGCAGACGATGAAAGGGGTGTTGAACATGCAGAAGATATGACGTTGATCTGTTGGTTAATGGTGAGGGAGGAGTCGAGTATGATGCCAAGGTTGCGAGCGTGATCTGTGGGAGGGTTGCTGAGGGCAGTGGGCCACCAGGTGTTTTCCCATGCGGAGGGTGTGGATCCGAGGATGAGGACTTCTGTTTTCTCTGAGTTGAGCTTTAGGCAGCTGTTGCTCATCCAGGAAGCAACGTCTTTCATACCTTCCTGGAAGCTGTGTATGGTGCTGTCGGGTTCGTTGGTGAGGGAGAGGATGAGCTGGGTGTCGTCGGCATAAGATACTTTGCTGAGTCCTTGTTTTCTGACAATGGTGGTGAGAGGGGCCATGTAGATGTTGAAGAGCGTGGGGCTGAGTGAGGATCCTTGGGGTACTCTGCAGCTGATCTCTGCGGGTTCAGAGAGGAAGGGCGGGAGTCTGATTCTTTGGGTTCGGCTGGTGAGGAAGGAGCGGATCCAGTCGAGGGCGGTTCCCCAGATGCCACCGTCATGGAGTCTGGTGGTTAGTGTGCAGTGGGATTCGGTGTTGAAAGGTGCTGAGAGGTCTAGTAGGATGAGGGCAGCCATGTGGCCCTGGTCGAGGAGGGTGCAGATGTCGTCCTTGGCAGCTAGGAGGGTGGTCTAGGTGCTGTGGTTGCTGCGGAATCCGGATTGGGAAGAGTCGAGGATCGAGTTTGCTTCTATGAAGTTAGTGAGCTGGTTGTTGATGATCTTCTCTGGGATTTTGGCTGAGAAGGGGAGGAGAGAGATGGGTTGGTAGTTCTTGACGGCCGTCAGGTCTGGGGTGGGCTTCTTGAGAAGGGGCTTGACTTCTGCGCGTTTCCAGTCATCTGGGAATGTGTCTGTTTCGAGGGAGCAGTTGATGGTATGCCACAGTTCGGGAGCTATGGTGGAGGTGACTCTGTGGAAGATGTGGGGTGGGCAGGGGTCGGTGGGGTCTCCTGAGTGTATACTTTTCATGGTCTTGGCTGTGTCTTCTGTGGTGACAGTGGACCAGGCGGTGATGGTAGGCTGAGTTGCGTTGTCGGTTGAAGGAGTAGGGTCGGTGACTAGGTTCTGCTCTTTGAAGTTGCCGTAGAGAGTCCTGATCTTGAGATGGAAGTAGGAGCCGAGTTTGTTGCAGAGGTCCTGGGAGGGAGTGACGTCGGAGGATTTGCTGGGATGTTTGGTGAATTCTTGTATGATGCTGAAGAGTTCCTTAGAGTTGCGGGAGTTGGTGTGGATTCTGTTCTGGATGAAATTCTTCTTCGTGGTTCTGATGCATTGGTGGTGTTCTGTCATATGTTGTCTTGTAGGCGGAGCGTGCTTTGGTGGTTTTGCTGTTCCTCCAGGCTTTTTTGAGTTGTAGGCATGTGTGCTTAGATTCTCGGAGGTCAGTGGTGAACAAGGTTGCTTTCGTGGTGCGTTGTCTGTCGGAATTCTGGAGGGCGGTGAGTGTGTCTGCGCAGTCGGTGATCCATCTGTGGGCTGCGTTGGCCGCAGAGTTGGCATCGGTTGTGGTGGGAGGAGGAGCGCGGTTGAGGGTGGAGTTGAGGTGCTCTTTGGTGATCTTGCTCCAGTTCATGCACGGGGGCGAGGACTGGGCCTGTGTGCAGTGAGTTTTGAGAAGGAGAAATGGACGCAGTGGTGATCCGTCCAGAGGGGTTGTGCGGTATGGCTGAAGCGAATGTTGTGTGCTCCAGCGAAGATGGGGTGGAGGGTGTGTCCTGCCTTGTGGTTGGTGACAAGCTGTCTCAGTCCGATGTTGGTGAGGTGGTCCAGGAGGGTGGTGGAGTTGGGGTTGCTGGGGTTGTCGAGGTCGAAATTCAGGTCTCTGAGGAGTACATAGTCCGTGGATGCGCCGGCGTGGGCGCGATGAGATCTGTCACATAAATGCAGTATATAAGCTATCATTAGTGCAGCGGGTACTGTGACACTGGGCCTCAATTAGGACTGGGTGCTAGAGTGACCTATTTTCCTTCTTTGAAATAGTTCCAATAACATTCTTCCAATGCTGTTGCATAAATGCGTGCTCAACAGTTACTTTACTTTAAAAAACAAAAACTTTTCTTTATGACAATGCAGCAGTGACATTTTTGTATAGATCAGGATCAAATTTCATACATCCATGATTAATGATTGCGCATTTCGGAAAAAAACAACGAGGGTCGACATTCATTCAGGTATTAAATAAGGCACAATAGATCTGAATTCTGATAAATATCGGAATTAACATAACCATATAGAATAAAAACTGTCTCAAAAAACCAGCATGGATCTATTACAACATGCTATCCACAGTCTTCCCCTTCTTCCCAGTTCTGGCAATTTTTTTTAACCTTTAATTTGATCCCACTTATTTTGGTGCAAATTAGTGTGAAATTTGATCTTACACATTTTGGCAAGCCACTGGGTGACAGTTGGGATTACTGCTGATTTCCAATTCTCAAGAATCAGTCACCATGCCATTAAAGCAGCTGTAAAGAACAAGCATTTGCAATGCAATAGGTCTCGCATTTGCAAAAGTTAGAGCTATTGGCATTGTAAATGGTAAAGTTTTTATCTATGTGTTAGTTTTGAAAATAGATAAAGAAATGGCATTGTAATTTATAATGCTAATACCTTAAAATTTTGCATTGTTAATGAGAATGTATTTTATGTATGTTTTAAAAAAAAACATAAATAAAAGTCATTGTTATTAAGAACAGCAATAGCTCAAACTGGTGTTAATGCGAGACCTATTGCTTTGCAAATTGCAATGCAATAGGTGTCGCATTTGCGTAAGTTTAAGCTATTGGCATTGTAAATGACAATGTCTTTTATTGATGTTTTGTCAAAAAAAGAACAGTTTAGTTAGTTTTACACTCGCTGCTGACATCAGGTGTAATAATATATTTACGGCACTTAATTCTGACATCAACTTACCCTGCTATCCTTACGCAGTCGGTACATGGCATGCCATTCGTTGGGAATTGGTAAGGCCAGAGGTTACAACTATAAAACAGCCTAAAGCGCTGAGCCCATGTACACTATAACACAATCATAGTATAAAATAAGAATGTTTTGTTTTGTGCAGATGCATGTGCAATTGTAAAAGATCAGCAAGTTTCACGCGCCCTGCTGACATCAGGTGTGATGGTATATTTACGACACTTAATTCTGACATCAACTCACCCTGCTATCCTTATGTAGTCGGTACATGGCATGTCATTCGTTGGGAATTGGTAAGGTCAGAGATTACAACTATAAAACAGCCTGCAGCGCTGAGCCCATGTAACTATAACATTCACCTAGAAGGTATGCAGGGCGTGCTCATACGAAGCAATCCTGCTGATGGGTAGCTGAAATCTAGGATGTTGATTCGGTCGGGACATGGCTTGCATGTTTCGAAGCAGTTTGCATATACTATGTCTGAAGGGGTGCGTGTGAAACAAATCGATAGTTAAAATCTGTGACTGGGTGAATGTTTGCCAATTCAGCATTCGATCTTTTTTGCATTTATACCGGCAGAAGGCTGATAGCCTGACGGTCTAGATGTCGGTCCAGGAGCTGTTGGCTGTTCGGTGCTGTTCCCATGAGCACAGGGTCAAGACTGATGATATGGCTATTCAACGGGTGTGAAGAATAGATGAATTAAACCATCTGTAGGGTGAATTTAATATCAGCATCATCATCTTGTATGTTTCATTTAGTGGGAAGGTATGCCCAGATGTCCCGTGTATACGCACTAGTCAAGCTATCTGGCTGATGAAGGCGTAGCCTGAAACCGGTCCTAGGATGCCTTGATTCCGGTCCAGGGAAGACATGGCTTCAGCAGTTCCGGGTCTGGACTGTTCCCATGAGGCACAGGGTCAAGACTGATTTGCATGCATGGCTATGTCTGAACTGGGGTGGCAGTGGTGGTGAAGCAAAATAACGATGGATTAAAGCCCAGATCTGTGACTGGGGGTGAACAGTTATGCCAATGTGCAGCATTCCGCTCCATCATCTTGTGTGCTTTGCATTTCACCCTAAGTGGGAAGGGTATGACCCAGACGTGGGTCCCGTGCTCACTACAGCCACTGGAGTCAAGCTATACCTGGCTGATGAAGTGCTGATAGCCTGAAACCGGTCCTAGGATGCTTGATTCTGGTCCAGGGAAGACATGGCTTGGCAGTTCGGTCTGGACTGTTCCCATGAGGCACAGAGGTCAAGACTGATTTGCAAGTATAGCTAGTGTCTGAACTGGTGGTGGCGTGGTGAAGCACAAATAACGATGGATTAAACCCAGATCTGTGACATGGCGGTGACATGTTATGCCAATTGTTGGCAGCAGGTTGCAGTCCATAAAACAGCCTGAAACGCTGAGCCCATGTTGCACTATAACACGAGCATAGTTTCAAATAAGAATGTTTTGTTTTATGCAGGTGGACGTGCAATTGTAAAAGATCAGCAAGTTTCACGCTCGCTGCTGACATCAGGTGTGATGGTTTAGTTACAGCACTTAATTCTGACATCAACTCACCCTGCTATCCTTACGCAGTCGGTACATGGCGTGCCATTTGTTGGGAATTCATAAAGCCAGACGTTACAACTATAAAACAGCCTGAAGCGCTGCACCATTGTACACTATAACACGAGCATAACTTAAAATAAGAATGTTGATGCTGCTAATATAATATGCGAGAAAGTGTATGTTTGAAGAACAATTTCACGTATGCTAATAATGCAGCGCAGTGGGCTTAGGCCCACTTTGGGAAGCAGATCATATGTTCACAACTACAAAGAATTGGCTCTGCTTTAAAAAATTGCAAGCAAGTTTAAATAAGGACAACGGAATAAATCTGCCAACATCTTATTCAATGCCTGTAGTAGTGATTAAATTAGAAACAACGTTTACCTCAAAAACAGGTTCGCCAGTGTCCCAGAACTGTAACTAATATCTAAAGCATTAATTAACAATAAAAAAAAACAGCCCCGGGTATAACACAACTTTTAAAATATGCACCAGTGTCTTCCACCCGCGTCCATACAAGGCGCACGCAGCCAGTTCGCATTGTCCCTCAACTGTAAATAATGTGTGAAAAAGGAAAAAAAGTCCGACAGAAAGTCTGGTATAGTGTGACGTGTTAGCTTGTTTTCGCCAGTTGGGAAAGGAAACCAGGACAAGCTAATGAAGTGCTTTAATACTTGCAGTAAAGATTGTAATCTCTTCGTTCCCAGCATCTGTGAGATGCAAATGAACAAACAGCGTGATGCTAAGGGCCTTAAAAAAAAAAAAAACAGTAGGTCACTGCTGAAGTAAGAGGAACAAAAACAAAATACACTTCGCATTCGCATACTTTTAAATGCATGCTACATCAACTCACCCTGCTATCCTTACGCAGTCGGTACATGTAATGCCCTGATATCCTTACGCACTCAGTACATAACGTGCCATTTGTTGGGAATTGATAAGGCCAGAGGTTACAACTATAAAACAGCCTGAAGCGCTGCGCCCATGTACACTATAGCACGAGCATAGCTTAAAATAAGAATGTTTTGTTTTGTGCACATGGACGTGCAAGTATAAAACATCAGCAAGTTTCACGCTCGCTGCTCACATTAGGTGTGATGGTATAGTTACAATACTTAATTCTGACATGAACTCATCCTGCTATCCTTAAGCAGTAGGTACATGGTGTGCCATTTGTTGGGAATTGGTAAGGCCAAAAGTCACAACCATAAAATAGCCAGAAGCGCTGCGCCTATTTACACTATAACATGAGCATAACGCAGTAGGTAAATGGAGTGCCATTCGCTGGCAAGAACTGTACTAAAAAAACCAAGCGCAGCGCCCATGTACGTTAAGTACGGACCCAGGAGACTCCGTGAAATGCAGGAAAATAAAATGAACCAAGCACTATCCTAAAATAAAAACAAAACGCTGGATGACAGTACAAGTGATGCATCAAACACTGCAAGTACGGACCCAGGAGACTCCGTAAAATGCTGGAAAACGGAACCGAACACTCCCCTAATAAAGGGCTGAATGGCAGTAGAAGTGATGCAGTAAACACTGCAATAGAAAATAAGCAAGCCACGAAAAGAAACAGGTGGACGTGCAATTGTAAAAGTTTAGTTAGTTTTACGCTCGCTGCAGACATCAGGTGTGATGGTATAGTTACAGCACGTAATTGTAACATCAACTTACCCTGCTATCCTTACGCAGTCGGTACATGGCATGCCATTTATTGGGAATTGGTAAGGCCAGAGGTTGCAACTATAAAACAGCCTGAAACGCTGAGCCCATGTTCACTATAACACGAGCATAGCTTAAAATAAGAATGTTTTGTTTTGTGCAGATGCATGTGCAATTTTAAACATCAGCGAGTTTCACGCTCACTGCTGACATCAAGTGCGATCGTATATTTACAGCACTTAATTAAGACATCAACTCGCCCTGCTATCCTTACGCAGTCGCTACATGGCGTGCCATTCGTTGGGAATTCATAAAGGCAAAGGTTACAACTATAAAACAGCCTGAAGCGCTGCGCCATTGTACACTATAACACGAGCATAACTTAAAATAAAAATATTGATGCTGCTAATATAATATGCGAGAAAGTGTACGTTTGAAGAACAATTTCACATATGCTAATGATGCAGCGCAGTGGACTTTAGCCCACTTTGGGAAGCAGATCATATGTTCACAACTACAAAGAATCGGCTCCAGTGTCTTCTACCCGCGTCCATACAAGGCGCACGCAGCCAGTTCGGCATTGTCCCTCAACTGTAAATAATGTCTAAAAAACGGGAAAAAAAAGACAGACAGAAAGTCTAGTATAGTGTGAAAAGTTAAATTGTTTTCGCCAGTTGGGAAAGGAAACCAGGACAAGCTAATTAAGTGCTTTAAGACTTGCAGTAAAGATTGTATTCTCTTTGTTCCCAGCATCTGTGAGATGCAAATGAACAAACAGCGTGATGCTAATGGCCTTAAAAAAAAAACTGTAGATCACTGCTAAAGTAAGGGGTACAAAAACAACATCCCCTTCGCATTCCCATACTTTTAAATGCATGCTACATATAATTACTTTGTTAAAGTGCAGAAAAAACAATAGTTCATGTTTCCCCAAATGCAACATTAAGTACGGACCCAGAAGACTCCGTGAATGCGAGAAAATAAAACGAACAAAGCACTTTCACAAAATAAAAAAGAAAGCGTTCAATGGCAGTAGAAATGATGCATCAAACACTGCAAGTACGGACCTAGGAGACTCCGTGAAATGCCGGAAAATAAAATGAACCAAGCACTATCCTAAAATAAAAACAAAGCGCTCGATAGCAGTAAGAGTAATGCATCAAACACTGCTTCGGTACATAGAGTGCCATTCGTTGAAAAATGATAAAACCAGAGGTTACAAGCATAAAACTGCCTGAAGCGCTGCGCCCATGTACACTATAACACGAGCATAACTTAAAATAAGAATATTTTGTTTTGTGCACATACACGTGCAATTATAAAACATCAGCAAGTTTCACCCTCGCTGCTGACATTAGGTGTGATGGTATAGTTACAACACTTAATTCTGACATGAACTCACTGTGCTATCTTTACGCAATCGGTACATAATGTGCCATTTCTTGGGAATTGGTAAGGACAAAACTCACAACCATAAAACAACCGGAAAGCGCTGCGCCTATATACACTATAACACAACCATAACGCAATAGGTGCATAGCGTGCCATTCGCTGGCAACAACTGTACTAAAAACCAAACGCGGCGCCCATGTACATTAAGTACGGACCCAGAAGACTCCGTGAAATGCCGGAAAATAAAAATAATCAAGCACTATCCTAAAATAAAAACAAACCAATCAGCCCATATACACTATAACACCAGCATAGCTTAAAATAAGAATGTTTTGTTTTGTACAAATGCATGTGCAATTTAAAAGATCAGCAAGTTTCACGCTCACTGCTGACATCAAGTGTGATCATATAATTACGGCACTTAATTCTGACATCAACTCACCCTGCCATCCTTACGCAGTCGGTACATGGCATGCTATTCGTTGATAATTGGTAAACCCAGAAGTTACAACTATAAAACAGCCTAAAGCGCTAAGCCCATTTACAGTATAACACGAGCATAGTTTAAAATAAAAAACAAACCAAGCACTATCCTAAAATAAAAACAAAGCGCTCTATGGCACTACAAGTTATGCATCAAACACTGCAAATACGGACCCAGGAGACTCCGTGAAATGCCGCAAAATAAAACGAAACAAACTCTATCCTAAAAATAAAGCACTGGATAGCAGAAAGCAGTAGCCACGAAAAGAAACAAAAGAGTTCCAACACAAACACTTCATGCCACTTGCAACATGTTTACTGTAGTTAGGCGGTGCTGCATAGGCGTTCCCAAAGAAATAGAGGCTGATCTACAAGGCGCATTAGCCTGTCAAAACGAACACAATCAAACAGACAAGCTAACAAACCAATTAAAAGCAAAGAGGTGCAGTAGGTGGAGTTTCAACACATATACAGATTACTTAATGCCTCGTAGAGGCAGCGCATGCGCTGCCTATGCGAGACCTAAAAACTGTGTAAGCCCAATGGAGAAATTATTAGAGAACGTCGGAATGCCAAATAAGGTTCCTATAGCTTCAGGAGCAATTTTTTGCCCCATTCGAGTCCCGAATACAAAGAAAATGTAGGAAGTTGCGGATGAGAGGGTGGGGGGTCGCGCAGGAGGGGGGTAGCTGTGGAGGTTGCGCTGGGGGGGTCAGGGTGGAGTCATAATTAGAAAAAATGTAACCTTACCTTGAGGCCGGGTCCCGCGTCTTCTGGGTTCCTGCTCTCCTGCCTCCAACAGGAACAGGAAGCAGGCAGCCAGGCTCCTCCCTCAAGCAAATCACAACGCTGCAAGCAGCGTTGTGATTGGTCTGTTCGGCGCTCAGCCAGGGGCTATAGGGATGGGCATGTTCTGCCTGCAGCCTGCATGGAGAAGGGAAAAGTACGCATGACTGGTTTGGGCGGCCCGAGAGGGCCGACCAAACAGAGTCTTTGTGCACTCAGGAGTGGGTACACCATTCCTCCCCTGCCCTGCTCAGACAGCAGAGCAGCCCCACCCGCCCACCCACCGACAAAGCAAACATAAAATGTTAATAGCTAAAAGTTATTACCATTTTATGTTTGAGCTTCTCGCACTGCGAGAAAGCAGTAGGGTGACGCACCTCCGCCATAGCAGAGGAGCCGCCGCTGAATTTAGATCCAGTAGGGAAACAAACTGGGAGAATCAAACATTGTGTGGAGTCAGTCACCGATCTCAGACCCACATCTGAAACATGCAGATGAAACCCCGCCCTGCATCTTTTTGCATCTTTTTGATCTTATCTGGCGTATAGTGTAACATCCATTTACAGGAAGAAACCATTCTTTTAAAACTAGCCGCATAAATGGCCTTAATGCTAACTCAATTATAGAAACGCATTGAGTGAGAGTCATTTTGCAACCTATAGTGGAGGCGATCTTGCTCATGTGGTCAGGTAATAAATTCAGACCCAGGTTCTGGAGTAAAATTCTATACCAATTTCCAACTCCTGCTAAGCTTGTGATAAAAAATGCCCAACAGATTTTTTCAGATAATGTATTTGTGTCAAGCATATAGCCAGAGCTTGATTTGGATATAGCTAAAAAAAAGTGTAGGGCTAAGCAGGGGGCTATTTCTCATTAATGTCGTCCATTAAATGAATTGATTGTTATAGAAAAAGTCATTAATCCTCTAAAAACCCAGGATGGCGCAGCGGCTAATTATAGACCGACCGAGTCGTAAACCCAACCCAGAACAAGAAACAAGTTTTATTTGGGGATGTAGACAAGGAACTTTATATTCTTGCCAGATCAGACTGAAACGGTCTGCAAAAATTCAAGGGGTTTTATACCCCATTCTCTTTTGTAATCTGGGGATCTGTAAGAAGGAAAAGAGATCAATGCCAGCAGCATTTAACATGATGTTCAAATCAAAATTATCATCACTAGTCAGCCTTTTGAATGCACACACCAACCAATCTAAAAGGACCGCTTGATAGTAAGTTTTAAATCGAGGGAATGCCAAGCTGCCCTCTTCATGTATTAATTGTACGGTCTTCAGTTTTATCAGTGGTTTCTTCCTTTGCCAAATAAAGGTGCATATTTCTGAATCAATGCCTTCAAGGAAGGATTGTGGAATTTTAATCATTAAGTTAGTAAAAACAAACAAAAACAGCGGTAACACGTTCATTTTGATCAGCGAAACCCGCCCTATGATCATGAGGGGAAGATTCTCCCATTGCTCAAGTAAGCCACTTACTTTGGTGCGGGTGGAAACATAATTAAGAGTAAATAAATCATCCAATTTTGGAGTAACCTTAATACCTAAATATTGAATGGGGAACTCTGCCTGATGTGCCGCACACATGGTAGCGGGAGGAGTATTGGAATTACAGTTGTATAATAGAGCTTCAGATTTTGACTTATTGATCTTGTAGCTGCCTATTGCTGTAAATTCTGTAATTCTAACAAAAGTACGTTGAATATTCATTTTGTCTGCTGCTAGATACAGTACGATATCATCAGCATATAGTTTAAGCTTTGGTGCTCCGGATACAGGAGGGTTAATGTTTTGATCTTGGCGGGTGGCGCAGGCTAATGGCTCAATGAAAAGAGCAAACAGGATGGAAGACATTGGGCAGCCCTGACAATCTCCTGACAATAATAACAATCTCCCCGGCTGAAGTACTGTTGATACTTAAGTTGGATTTAGCGTCAGTATATAATATTTTCAACAATTAAGTGAAGTGGGGTGGAAAAGCAAATTTATGAAGGATTGCAAATAACACTTCCCCTTCCAGTAAATCAAAAGTTTTTTCCACGTCCAACATTATCACTGCAGCCTTGATGTTCTGCTTTGAATAAAAATCTATCTCTTGAGCCAAAAAGTTTGTATTTGAAGTGATATTCTGGCTCGGGGAGAAACCCATTCTGATCCGTATGTATAACGGACTAAGCTGCTGAAGATAGCCTATTAGAAATTATCTTAATGAACAGTTTACAGTCACTAAGGAGACTTATGGGCCAAAATGAGTTGAGATCCGTCTCTGAGTTGTCTTTTTAGGTCGAGCATTCGAGACCTCTTGTATTACTTTAGTATATACTTCTTTGTGGGTTCAGCCCCGCCCACTGCTTTTGGTTTGTTTGTTTCAGTGTTCTTTAAAAATTCTTGCTTGCTAGTGGTCAGCCCTTCCCCTTTGTCCCTCCTTTTTAGGTCTTGCCTAGGCAGCGCATGCGCTGTCTCTCCGTCATCTATATGTTGGGTGAAACCCCGCCTATTGCCGGGTAATATCTCCTGCTGCTCGCCATTTGTTTAACGTTGGCATACCTCTTGTTAGCTGGGTTTTTACTGGCTGTTGATCCGATACTGACTTCCGTTTAGTCCGGAAGCAGCAGCGCCTAACTACTGTTTTCGTCCGCTTTTGTGTTTGATGTGTGTTTGAGGGGAACTTTCTTTTACGTTTTTTGCAGCCCAGCATGCTGAGTTGCAGTTAATATAGGAGGTAAACAATAGCAGCCGTGCGCATTTATATTCTTTATGCGCGTGTCAATATTGCAGCTTTTTTTAAAGCAGCGCATCAGCGGGACTTTCACGCTAACGTAATAGGTTATCATCATCACCCTCCGTGGGTGGCCCCCAGCAGCGCGGTTGCATTCGGTTAGATGAAATGGAGATCGCAGCATGCTCCATAGTGGTTTGTATACCAGGCCGCAGGTGAGGAAGCAGTATGGTATTTCTATATTTTTGGGAATGTCTTGTATGTAGTGTCACCTTCGGGCATTTATCTTGAAGCACAATATCTATTTTTCATCACAGTGCACTGGATAACGCAGTTACGGTAAACTTCACTGAATGTAATCGGTAAACGCCAACCATGGCATGTTTATGTTGGTTACACTGGGATGAAGCGTGCATCAGGTTTTTTAACTCGAGCAGTATTCTAATTGTCATTGTGGAATAAGCTTTAGGCTTCACAGGGAAATGTGATCATGGTAAACTTCACTGAAAGCAATTGGCAAATGCCGACCATGGCGTGTTCACGGTTCTTACATCGGGATTAAGATTGTAAGGTTTTAAACTCGCGCAGTATCATGGTGGCCGAGACCATCTGGGTAGCTGTGTATGTACGGCCGAGCGTGCTCAGCATAGGGAGTGCATGTCATTTCAAACACTACAGTTGTATTTTTAAGCCCAGATTTCGCATGTATTAACTTTGTTCAGGCTCACCACGACACACTTTTATTGGATTATGCTACTCATTAGAATTCTTAGGTGCTGATATTTACCTACATTTATATTTCTTTATTTTATGATAAAGAGACCCCTGAAATAGGGTCATCCGACCCGGAATGCATTGGGTACAGGCATACGCAATTGGCAATTATTTGATATATTGATGGAATATTCAGTAACATCACTAGAGTAAACACAGAATTTTGATCTGCAAAACAAAGACAAAGGAGAAATGTGAATAAATAACAGTGAAACCTAATAGAGGTGTGAAAAGAGTATCATTTAAAATGTGCGTTTGGCGTTTTGAAAAGAAAACCATTTGGTTCGTATGTTCAATGCGTCCAGGGCTGGCAAGTGGGGATCCGCTACCAGCCCATAGGGTCATAATACCTTTAATACCTGACCCTGCTTGATACAGGGTGATGTCCACATGGGGGAGCGTCGTCAAAACCCCTTTGTTCTTATTTCTTGCTCCGTGGGTGATCCTTTTTTTATCTGATTAAGTAAGTATCTCCATTTCTGAGGCTCAATTCAAGTGGTCTTCAGCGCCTTCTCTCAATGCTCCCCACAGTGCTACTTGTGAGGATGCTGATGATATCCCAAAGGAGTGCAATGGGGGCGTGGCTGCTGATACTCTGCCCTCGGCATGAGCTGCAGGTGGCTGCAGCCCGGCAGGAGCTGCTGAGCAAAAGGTTCCTCCTCAACTTCGACAGACTGGTGAGTGGGCTTCGAGGTGCTTCTGTCATAGTGGCTAATAATTCATACCTGCTATCAGTGCCTAGAGAGAGCAGCTCCTTTCAGAAAAAGTCCCATCCCATTGGTACCGAAGACATGGAGAGCCTGTCCAGTCCAGTCCACAGTCCAGTCCAATCCTCTGCATCGTTTAATTGCTCTGTGCTTCTGGTTCTCGTGACGCACACTTTGGGACATGCAGAATTTTAATCTGGATTGTTTGTTTGTTTTTACCAAAACTCTCCTTGTATTTCTGCCACGGAACTCGAAGTACGTCTAAGTGACCAAACAAACATATAGAGTGTCACTGAATCAACTATTGACAATTGACATCTCCTAAATTTAAATATTGATCATGCAAGCTTAGCGTTATAACCTATCCACTTTACAGTGTCTCAAAAATATTTAACATTCACCGACATTACCCTGTTTGGGCGACTTTTTGAGATGCACTTGACATCATGTGTCAGTAATGAATTTCATGCAGTGGCTAAAAACTGAGGACATATATGGTTTCGAGGAAGAGGGACATCTGACAGAAGCTGGAAGATGCCCTCCCCCCGCCCCCCACCATTTCCGGGGTACCCCTGCTCTGTTGAGAGCTGTGAGAACTGTCAGGTGTTTGACGTAGAAGCCTCTGTGCTCATATACCACAGGGCTGGCAGCTGTGGAGCATTTCAAGGCCCACCCAGGGTATGCCAGGCCTCTTACACCCTTTTATTTTCAAGTGTAAACCTTTATGGTCGCAAACAGTACAAGCATTTGCAATGCAATAGGTCTCGCATTTACGCGAGTTTAAGCTATTGGCATTGTTGATGACAATGCTTTTTATTTATGTTTTAAAAACTAAAACATAAATAAAAGGCATTGTCATTTACAATGCCAATAGCTCAAACTTGCATAAATGTGAGACCTATTGCATTGCAAATGCTTGTTGTCTTTCTTTCCTCCCACAGAGTAGGGGCTAAGTTCTGTATCCTTACACAATGTCTGTTTATCTGGTGTTTTGAGGGACTATTTTCTTCTTGGATTCCTGCCTGTGTTACTCGTTGAAGTCATCTTCGGTGCTTACTCAGGCAGCGTTACTTACAGGGCCGGACTGGCCGTAACGGGCACCGGGCATTCCCCCGGTGGGCCGCCAGGGTGGGGGCCGGTCTTGGGCCCCTGGGGGGCCGATTTTGTTACAGGGCCGTTTTTGCAGCATAGCTGCAATATCGGCCCCTGTAACAAAATCGGCCGAAACCGGCCCTGACAAACAGCTCGGCCGTACCCCCAACTCCCCCCCCCCCCCGGGGAGGGGGGGGGGGCGGGGCAGCCCAGCACTTTGCCAGGGCCGGTTTTGGTTCCCAGTCCGGCCCTGGTTACTTAAAGTGGGCGAGGTAAGGCATATAGCTTCCATTGACTTGCTATCACTACTTATTTGACTAATTTTGGGGTGCATGTGGGTATCTTTAGACGCGCGCCCGGTTCACAAGCGGTGGAACCAAAATCAGCCGCTCCCACGACGATCGCCATGATGTGCATGTGTGCTGCAAGCGCGGACCAAATCTGACAAAACGAAAGAAAACAAACGTCATCAACTCCCCAAATCTACTGCCTGGAGTAACTTGCGTCATGTTACTTAAAGTGGGAAAGGTAAAGCATATAAATGTCATTGTGTTTATATCGCTACTGTTCACAAGCAGCTGTGGAACCTAAATCAGCCGCTCCCACACTGCACGTGTGGACCTAATCTGAGAACGAAAGCAAACAAATGACATTGACTCCCCGAACGTACTTCCTGGAGTGAATGGCTAGAAGGAATCTTCTTACCACGTAAGTGCATCACGTGACGGACCTGTTTATTCAGGAGTAAGCATCGTCGCCGTAAATGGCCGTTGTATTATCTGTGATCCACTGCTTACAGAGCCGTTAGTGTTTCCTTTCCGAACCCCTTCTCTACGAGGACTGATTACAAGGCTTCATTTAGTCATAAATGAAAGAACGGCATTTCAATAAACTATGTTTTAACTTGACAGCGTCTTACAATTACAGCTCTGGAAGGAGAAACGCGTAAGCTTGTAGGTATTATGCATATTGTGTTGTGACATTGTGCTTATGCTCCGTTACTGAGCTTTGTGTGATATTTTGGGGTCCATGCTTGACGCTCGTATGCTGTGTGTGCCACACTGTTACAATTAGGATCAGGCCTGCCAGTTTTAGAAGAAAAGAAATCACTGTATCATTGAGGAGACGGGCCCTCGGAAGTGCAGATCATCTGCGCCGTGGCAGCCAGGGCTCTGCTACAATATTTCGAAATCCTTCCCTAGCAGTAAACAGTCTCAACCTCCAGCTCAAAGTATGCCAAAGCGAACTCGTAGCAGCCTAAAACCAGCCCAAAGATGTAACTTTTAATAATACAATGGTAGTCTTTGGGAAAATATTTTTGAGCTGAAATCTAATTGCTCTTCAACACAAATATATCACCGACTGTCACTGAAAGGCACTGGTCACTGCAGGCTAGGTGGCATCAGGATGTTTTCATTTTAAATTCCTGCCGCAGCTAGGCCGCTCCGCCAGGAATTGCTACTGCCGTGGCACAGACTAGGAGCATTGTCTTTTAACAGCTGCAAAATACATGCAATTAAAAAGAAAAATGCCTCCAGCTGAAACACTAAATGTGCATTTCACCTCGTAGAATAGAACTTCTCTAACTGCCACGCTCTCACTTTCCTGTTTCAATATTGTATGTTAGGAAGAACTTTATAAAGTGGTTCGACGACTGGTCAGGGGTAGTAAGCGCTATATAAATACAATTACAATCCAATAAATGTTAAGTGCCTTAAAAGGCTAGTTAAACATGTGAAATAAGTGTCTTGCTGCAAACAGATCTGACGCTGTTTTCTGAAGTCACTGCTACTAGTAGGTATGCTAAAGTTGACCCATGTCTGATGCTGTGCTGCTTCTCCTGAGCACATTAATCGCAGCCCCCATCGCCTGTTTACTGTCTCTGCATTCTTGGCTTCTAATGGTGGATTTCTAATGGTGGATTTATGGGGCCCGGGTCAAGCCATGTTATCTTTATCTTTCCCAAAGGAAATCTAAATACTGGTGGTATGTGTTTGCTCCCTGTGTGCCTCCCCACTGTTGCATTAAGGAGTTTGTGTGCATGAGAGAGATTATTCTTGTTTTAAACAGTTTTTACTTAAACTGTTTGCATTTTAGGATAACATTACACCTCATAAAGTTAACGGGAGCTAGTTTAATTTATTTTTTACTCCACTCGCCTAGGTGTCATATGGCATTCCTGGACATTTAGTTTAACACACAATACCACATAATGCAAAACCACACAATTTAACACCACCCAGTATATTTACACTCCACATAATACCACTCAGCACTACATATTTCAACTCCACATAATAACACTCAACTCACTACCACATAATTACACACCACATAAAAACAAACTATACCACATAGCAATAACCCACATAAAAAACACTCTGCACCATGCCACATAATTTCATCAACATATTTTCACTCCACCCCGCACAGTTCCATGCCACACAATTCAACTTAACACATTTCCATTCCACACCACATAATTTGCCAACCAACCCCATATTTCTAATCAACAAAACTACATAACACCCCACATACATCCAATACACACCACATAATCACACATCATGCCACAAAATTCTATAAAACACCACATACTTAAACTTCATTACTTAACACTCCACAACACAAAATAACATTCCACATAATTTTACCTCATGACACACAATCCCAATAAGCATACCTGCATTACACTCAAATACACCATCATTACTATCCACATAATTCAATTTAACCAAGCCACATAATGCCGTTACACAAATCCACTCCACACCACAATATCCACAACTAACAATTCCAAAACAAACAACATAATTCCACTACACGCCACGTACATCCACTACGCTCCATAACACATAGGTACAACACATTTGCACTTACAACGCCAATAGCTTTAACTCTTGTTTCTCTCCTTGTCCTTATTTTAAAACCTGCCCACACACCTCACACCGTTATATCATTCCTGGCAGCAGCTATTGTAAACTAAGCCATATTGTAACATTAATTCCCAAAACGCTTTTTTCTTACTTTGATGCCTAACACATATGCTGTGTTAACTATATTTGTGGCAACTACATGCACGTCATAGTTCAGTGACTTTTACATAAACTGCTGTAGGATTTGAATGGTTTTTTTACACCATAAATGTGCCAGATAAATAAACCAATCTATCCTATGTACAATAATGTTATGTTACTAAATTTGTATGTTTTATCTGGTTTTTCACATTAATACCACATAAATCCACCCCATATTAATCCACTCAAGGCCATATAACAACAATCCACATAGATACACTCCACACCATGCCACATAATTCCACTAAGCACCACACTGTTCCATGCCACACTATTCAACTCAACACAAATCCATTCCACACCACATAATTCAGCACCAAACCACATTATTGCACTCCACAACACAATTTCACTACACACCACAAATATCCAGTTTATAACACATAATTGAACATCATACCACAAAATTTAACAGCGCACCACAAAATTAAACTCCACCACATAGCACTCCAGAACACAAAATACCATTCCACATAATTACTCTCCATTACACACAGTCCCACTCCACCTAATTCCAATACACTCAAAAACACATAATTACTATCCACATAATACAACTGCACACCATACCACATAATTCCACTACACAAATCCACTTCACACCACACAGTTTCACACCACACAATGCCACAACTAACAATTCCAATCCAACCCACATAATTTCACTACACAACACATACTTACACTCCATAACACATAGGAAAAAGACATTGCCATTTACAATGCCAATAGCGCTAACACAAACAAATGCGAGACTAATTGCATTTCCAATGCTTGTTTTTAAGAAGCTGATCACTATTGATTCAGTAAAAGTACCAGGTATAGGGCAACCAGATAGAATTTGATTAAAGAGGCAGACCAAAAATGGAGTCAACAGCTGAAAAAACATCTTATAAATCTCCTCAAGTATGCCGTCCTTAATGCAAGCTTTGGCTTTAGGCAAATATTTTACAGCTTGTTGAACTTCAGCCAGCTATAGGAGTAGTCATCATTTTTATTTGATCTACCAAGAGCTTTGGGATATTAATATTATCTAGCCAATCTTTATTAACCTTGAACAAGAGGCTATGAGATTCGGCATATAATCTAGAATAATGATCTCAAAACACCTGATCAACTTTCTGGGGTTGCAACCAGCTACGTGGTGTTGGCATGAGCCCTCCCTTTGATTGAGCAAACTAAAAATGTACCCATGAACTCATTTTCCTCATATCATTTCTGAAGATATGAGTTATGATTAACAATTTCTTTGGCGGTAAAAATTGGATGAAAATGTTTTCCAGCTTGAGCTAGGCCTATCTTCCTATGTGGAGTGGCAGCCACGCATGCGCCTTAGTCGCTTCACCAAGTAAAAATTGAAGTTTGATATGTTGAGCCTTTTCTGTCTGTCTTTGAACACCCTGAAAAGAGATAACCTGTCCTCTTATAAAAGCCTTGAAAGCTTCCCATACTGTAAAACTGGGGCCAGAGTTTGACTCATCTGTTTGAGCCAGGAATTGTCTGTGAGTAATGCTTTATTGAAAATTTATTTAGGTCTTTAAATTGGTGGGGCTACAGACGATATATCTAAGGAAATGATCGAATGGTCGGAAAATGCATTAGTTGTGATAGCAGCATTTGCCCATGGAACTGTACGGATATTAAGAAAAAACCTATCCTTGAAGCAGTGCAATATCGTTTAGAGTGACAGGTGTATTGTCGTGCGAAGGATGCCCCACCCGCAAAGGCAAAATCTCGTATTAAAGCTTGCAGGGCCTTATGGATGTAGGCTTATTTTGAGGTTTAATCAAATGGAATGAATTGAGGGAAATGTTTTGGAGTAGATTGAAGTCACCCCCTATTATCAAGTGGCCTGTAGCCTGCTGTAAAATGGAATGGAGCTCTTGTAGGGCCAAAGGTGAGTCTTTAATAGGTCTGTAATAACTTGGTAAGTTGAATAATTGATTATTTATTTTGGTTTTACGCACAGCCTTCAAGCACCCCTCTCTTTCCCCACCCTATGTATTTCATATTGAAGTTCTTACATAATTTGTAATGCTAACCCGCGTTGGGAGGCCTGAGATGCGGCAAAGAACGAATGCTGGATATATGCCGGCATTCAGGGTTTGAGAGCCTTAGCCTTCAAATGCATCTTTTGCATGAATATTACATTTACGTATAATGATCTAAACCAGATTAGTATACCCTGACACTTTAATATATTATTAATACTATTCAAATTGCCAGCGACAATTTTCATCCTACTAAAAGAGATGTCTTGAAGGTACCTCAATCAAATCAGTCTGCTGCATAATTTATCCCTTCCCCCCCTAAAACACACCCCATGCGTGCCACTGGACCCCCACCTTGCACCTGTCTCCTCAACCCCATTGGAGCAGCCACCACTGAGGACCTTGCCCACCACAGACCCTCCCCCGAGGGCTACCCAACCCCCCTACTATCACTGAAGTAGTGTGCCTTGTAATCGCACACGAGACCCAACCTGCCCAGGAGGAGTGCTGCCTTCCTGAACCCTCATTGCACAAAGACTAAGGAAGCAAACAATTAAATCAGTTGGAACATAATTAAACTAGTTGCAAATGGAGCTATGTAGTTTGGGTTAAATATGAACACATCCTAAACTCAGTCAGTTTGAATTAATTAACTTGAGTATTTGTGTGTAACTGTTGCAGAAGTTCATGAGCTTGTGTCATGGTCCCAAGGATCTGAAATTTTCCCTTGACAAGCATTTAGAGCTTTGATTGCTGTGTGATGACTGCTTAGATGCTTTGTTTTCTGAGCGGTTCAACCATAGCTTTGAACTCTTCGTGCCGCTGCACGACCGCAGCTGACATGTCCAAGACTACATTGAATCTGAAAGTCTTGAATCCCTTTTGTCTAATAGCTTCTTTTAAGTGGAAATCTCCAAAATTCACAAGAAATGGATAGAGACACCTAGCATTCACAGGCTTAGTGAAAGGGATCCGCTGGGCTCGTATAATAGAAAAGACCTCTATTTTAGGCGCAGCCTCAGGAAACGTATGCTGCTGAATCAAGTCTGAAATTAATTTAATTGGATCTTGGCCATGTTCCTTGCCTTCTGGGAGCCCAGTGAAGTGTAAATTGGAGCATCAGGATCTGTTCTCAATATCCTTGAGTTTAGGCTGAGTATCCAATAAATGCTGTTCTAGTTTCCCAATTTGAGATTCAACTCAGAGCCAAAAATCTTCTAGACTGGATATGCGCTGCTCAGATTGAATTTGTCTTGTATTGAGTTGAAAGAGATTATTGTTTATATCCCATAGCTATATCTATATATCTTTTTGTGCTTTCTGTTGTTTTGATTTCATTTCTCTAAGTTTTTTTAGTATTGCGTGGAGTGTGTCATGAAAGAAAGAAGATTCCATGGAATTTCTAGGGACTGACCACATAAAACTGCCGTCTGGGTCAAGATCGCGACATGTTAAAATGGACCAAAGCTGGCTAGTGGAACTTGGAAAGAAGACCCTGCTGCTGGCTTATAGAGGTGTCCTGAATGATCTGGGGCTGGAACCCTCCCCTGCCTTTATTGACAGAGGTGTTAGTCTTAATCTCTCCTTCCATCGTCTTTTGTAACTTGACGCCAAATAAGGAGTATACAGGCTTCTCCGGAATACTAAGGGCTGCCACAAGAGGTGACTGAACGAGGAATGGAGACAAGATAGATGTATTCACAATTGAGTCTGTCCCTTGGAAAAAGAAAGAAAGGTGCAAAAAGAAGCAACAGAAATGCAGAAAGAGGCAAGAGAGGCGCAGAAAGAAGCAAGAGTGGTTTACACACCATTAGTACCAATTTAATACCCACATTTAGCAATTAGTAACAGGTGACCATTCTAGGTTTGCAAAGGGACTTCCACCACGCTGTAACACTTGTCGCTGAATTTTTGGTAAAGTTTGAGCCATTTGAGCTAGAAACAAGGTTTTTTTTGTTCAAATCTGCAGATTATGCAGCAGATGATGGATTATGTGGCAAATGCAGAAAATTTATAATTGTGCAAAAGTCGGTGCAGCCAAACAGTCGGATAATTCCAGTGGCCCTGCTCATACCTCTGACTAGGTCCAGAAGTGCTCCTCAGTGGTTCCCTCTTTTGTTTGTCTCATTGAGTTTATAGTTTAGCTTCTATGGAAACGAGGAAGACTAAACCTGAGGTTACAACTCCACAACATAGACCATCATACCACACAATTACTCTCCATAACACATAATCCCACTCTACATAATTCCTATACACTAAATACCACATACTTTCTATCCACATAATTTCACTGCACAACATACCACATAATTCCACTACAGACAACCTACATCCACTCCACTCCAAGAAACATTATTAAAACACTTTTACATTTACAACGCTAATAGCTCTAACTCTCGCAAATGCGAAACCTATTACATTGCAAATGCTTCTCCAACTGGTAGTCGCGTTTGCAGAGTGGTGGAGAAAGGGGGCTGGGCCTCCAACCAGAGCTCTGGAATTCTGCTGCGTAGGACTTACAGGAGGTACCAGGAGGGCTTCTTGGCCCCCAAAGTCCCTCAGGAGTAAAGTGGACTTCATCCCCCAACCCGTAGTGTGCCAGGAGGCACATTTGCAAAGTGGTGGAGAAAGGAAGGGTGTGGCCTCCAAAGACCTGTTAGCAATCCCACTGTGTGGGACTTACTGGAGGTAACAGGAGGGGTAGGTGGCCCCCAAGGAGAACCTTGGGGGCCAAATACCCCTCCTATTACCTCCAGTAAGTCCCAAACAGCAGCATTGGTAAGTACTCATAGCAGGCCACGCCCCCTTTAACCACAAGTCTGCAAACGCGCTCTCTTCGATGGGGATTAAAGTCCCCTTCGTTGCTGGGGGTCCTTAGGGGCCAACTAGCCTACCTGTTACCTCCAGTAAGCCCCAGAAAGTGGGATTGCTGAGAGGTGGATACTAACCCTGGGAGGAGTTCGCGGAGTTGCACTACGCGGAACACCGCAAAGTGCAAAAAAAACTCTGTCGCACTACGCAGAGCTCCGCGAGCGGCGGAGTATAATAGAAAAATGCTGTTCGCTGTGATTGCACAGTGCCGGATGCTTGTCCGCACTGTACAATCTTTGCAAACGGCACCATGCACAGCGCAAGCTTTCCTTTTCTGCCGCTCGAGTAGATTTTTACTCGAGCGGTGTTAGACTTGGCATCTTTTGGCGTGTTTCCCCTGACTTTTTGCTTTCTGACCTCCCGGTTTTGACTCTGTTTTTGCTGGTGTGATGATTCTGCGCACTTTCCTCACTGCGGTCCAGTGGGAAAGTGCAAGTGCTCCTGTATAAAATGTGTTATGGATTGGTGGTTCCATGATTGGCCTATTTGGTTTATCTGTCAGTCCCTTGTAAAGTGCACTGCGAGTGCCAGGGCCTATAGACCAAATGCTGTTGGTGGGCTGCAGCACTGGATTGTGCCACCCACGCAAACAGCCCGTAAAGTGTAACTCGGGCCTGCCACCGCAGAGCCTGTGCGCAGCCTGGGGCTGCCATGTCGACTTGGCAAGTGCACACACTTGCAAGTCCCTAAACCTTCCCTTTGCTACATGTTAGTCACCCCTAAGGTAGGCCCAAGGTACCCCTGTGGGCAGGGTGCGTTGTACGCGAAAGGTAGGACATGCCCGGGTGTGTGCGGCATGTCCTGATAGTGAATTACAGCCTAGTTCGTTTTTCACTATTGCAAGGCTACCTGTTCCCCTAGGCCAGAACGGGCGGTTTTGATTATTACAGTATATAATCCTAACTGACCCTGGGAACATGGTAGAAATTCGAGTTTAGTATGCCTGGACTCAGAATGATAAAATGCAGCTTTTAGTAAGGTTGGTTTTACCATTCTGTGTTTGAAAATACCACTTTTAGAAAGTGGGTATTTTCTTGCCTAACCATCCAAGCCTGCCTCTGCGAGGTTGTGTATTCCGTGTCTGGAATGTGAGTGACCGGGGCTGGGGGATGCCAGGAGACAGGGTGAGTCAGCGCAGGGCTGAATAGCCAGATCGACCTGTAGATGGGTGGGAGGGGTCGCACCTGGGCCCTGAATAGGACAGTGCCTTCCCTCCACAATGCTGGCTCCACCTCCTGTGGTGCGTCTGATGTCCCTGGCCTACTCACTGAAAGAAGGGACGGAGACTTGTCAACAAAGTGCTCCAGAACTGGTTTGGACTAGGCGAAGGCCTCTCTGCCTTCAGAGAACAAAGGAATTTGGGATATAAATATTGGGGCCCTGACCCCATGAATTTAGATCTCGCTGGAATCAAGGAACCTGCCAAGACGAAGAGCTGGAAGAGCTGCCAGGAGGAGTACTGCCCCTTTGCTGTGTTGTTGCTTTGTTGGGTTGGCCTGCAGTTGCTGCTTCTGTCTTGGGCAGTGAAAGGACTGGACTGAACTTTCTCCAAACTTGTGCTGAGTATCTCCAAGGGCCAGAAACCGAGCTGGCCTCCTGTTAAGAAGTCTCAGGGACTGCAAAGACTTCACAAGCCTCTGGGTACCGCTTCTGGAACGCTGTTTCAGTCGCCACAGAGGAAGGGAACCGCAACCGACTCCGTCAACCGAATCCATCCCTGGCCGGTGACCTGTTTGCACCGCAGACCGCATCGCCCCGCTTCGCATCGCAACCCTGGTCTCACCGTGGGCGACGTCCGACGCCGCCAACATCGAGCCGCTGCTTGCACCGTGACCTGTGGGCACCGCAGTTCGCATCGCATCGCTTCACTGGGCCAGCCGGACCAGACCGACACTGTCGCTGCAACTGGCTCAAGAGTCGAGACCGCACCGCATTTGGGGCACCGCTCGCACGTCTGCGACGCACCGCTCTGACTCGCACCGCTGTCCGACGCCAGCTCCCGCACTCCGGCTTGGTCGCCTGCATCGCAACCTGTCAGCACCGCATCGAGCATCGTCTCGCCCTGCATCGCACGCCTTGGACTCACCGACTCCGTCTGCACGACGCTCATCGAGCCGCTGCCTGCACCGCATCGAGGGACACCGCACCTTGCATCGCTCCGTCTTGCACCGCAACCGCGACGAACTCCGACCGGCTCGTACACTCCGTACCAGCCACAACGAGAAAAGGTACTGTGACCGAGTCTGCTCACGACTCTGCTGGCCCGTATCGACGCGGTCGGCTGGAACTGTTAGACTCTGTGGTTTTCAGCATCACGGTAGGCTCGGACGGAGCTACCGACTCGTACGAACTTTGCTTTTGTGCTATTCCTGCAAAGAAGAAGTTAACGTATCAAGTATTCATTCGTAAAGTATAGTATTGTGGATTTTTGTCGTAATTGGTCTTGTCTTGAGTATATAAAATAATTGGTTATTTTTCTAAACTGGTGTGGTGTCCGTTTGTAGTGCTTACACTGTATTACTGTTGGTTATGTGCAAATGCTTTACACACTGCCTCTGAATTAAGCCTGACTGCTCGTGCCAAGCTACCACGAGGGTGAGCAGGGGTTACTTCACGAGTGTAACAACCCTTACCCTGACTAGGAAGAAGGGTCCCTACTTGGACAAAGGTGCAAGCCCTTGCCAACTAGAGATCCCATTTCTAACATTGGTTGTCAGCGGTGAGGATAGGACTTGTGTTTGCACTTGACTTACAGTGATTGGTGTGCACTACTACCATATCGCAGACCATTACGTACCACATACTGGTTCTTTTTCTTTTGGCCTATTTTTGATCTTGCCAGTTTTCAACTCACGACTTTTGTCATGCCTGAATCAATTGCATCATCCGTTGCATCTCTGGAAGTTATCTTTGAGGAGGACAGGTTGGAATCCTACGCCGTAAAGGAATTACGAGCGATTTGTAAAAATCTGAAAGTCCAAATTAAGGGCCTCACAAGGAAGGAGGAGCTACAGAAGGCGCTGAGGGCCTGGGTAGCAGCCAGACATGCCAATGGGCAGCCTGGTGGTCTCAGTGAGGAGGCGGAGGAGCCTATTTCCAGGGTGGATGTGCTTTTGGGTAGGGGGAACCCGCCAGGTCAGGCAGCAGCAGTCTGTCCCCAGAGGAGCTGGAGGACAGGCGGGAGGCAAGGCAGTTCGAGCTGCAGAAGCTCAGGCTGGAGAGTGAGCGGGAGGAGAAGAGATTGGCCATAGAGGAGAGGAAGATGCTCTTAGAGCATGAGAGAGAACTGAAGGAGCTAGAACTTAGGAGTAAGTCAGGCTCAGATGGTGGCAGCAATTCGTCCAGAAAGGCAGACAGGATTGTGCACATTCCCAAGAACGTAGGCAAGGAGTTCAAGAAGGGGGATGACATACAAAGGTGGTTCCAGGGTTATGAGGCAGCCATACACATGAATGGGGTCCCTGAGGAGAATTGGGGAGCAGGATTGTGGCCACTTTTCCCGGAAGAAGCAAGGGATGCTCTGATAGCTTTGGGTAAGGGGTATCACCTCACCTATGCTGACATGAAGGATGCCCTTCTCACGAAGTATGGTCTTACTCCTGAAAAGTACAGGGATCAGTTCAGGTCCAGTAAGAAGTCTGATGTCAACACTTGGTTGGAATGTGTGGATGTGTTCTGCAGGTCTCTGGATGGTTGGGTGAAGGGCAGTAGTGTAACAGATTTTCAGGGGCTCTACAACTTGATTGCATGGGAGCACTTGTCTAGTCTATGTTTTGCAGATCTGCGCCAGCACCTAGTTGATAGTAAGCTAACTGACCCCAGGAAGCTTGCTATGGAAGCGGACCGCTGGGTGAGTACCAGGGTCCACAAGAAAGCGTTTGGGGGAGACTCAGCCAAAGGTGTGCAGGGTCCCCAGCAGAAAGGTGGGGGGACAAGGGTAAAGCACAGGAGTTCTCTAAAGGGCCCCAAACTAGTACCCAGGGTAAAGGTTCCCAGCCCCCCGGTGATAAGAAGAAAGGGGTCTCTACAGGGAAGCCTGTTGAGACCGGCCCCCGCAAGTGTTATGCATGTGACCAGGTAGGTCACTTTAAGGGGGACCCCAAGTGCCCGAAGGGGACACAGCCACCCACCGGTGGACAATCCAAAGTGTTGGCTAGTGTAGCGCTTGGGGAGGAGGGGTGCCCACAGGAGGGTGGGGATCCCGCAGAAATGACCCTTGTCTCACTCGGGGACAGTGAGATGGTCCCAGGAAACCAGGTGCCCCCTAACACAAAGAAATATAGCACCTGGGTGACCATTAATGGGAACAGGGTAGAGGCTCTCAGAGATACTGGAGCCAGTGTGACCTCAGTCCGGTGTCACCTGGTGTCTGAGAAGCAAGTAGTCCCAGGAGCATTCCACCAAGTAGTTGCTGTCGACAACTCGGAGCGCCAGTGTATGGTGGCGCAGGTTCCCTTTGAATGGGGGGGTCTCAGGTCCCTTGAGGGTGGTTGTGAGCCCTACCATGCCTGTAGATTGTCTGCTAGGAAACGACCTGGAGCAGTCCTCATGGAAGGAGGTTGAGCTCAGGTCTCACTTGGAGATGCTTGGGTTGCCAGAGTGGGCATGCGTGTCTACTCGGTCAATGGCGGCCAGAAAGGGTGATCAAGAGGACTTGGAGCCTGAAACAGTGGCCCAAGTCCCTGCCAAGAGAAAGGGCAGGGGCGCGGGAAACCGGCCCCCGAAGTTCCCACGGACCGGGAGGAGGCGGACCTCGAGGGGGACGCCCGGTGCCTACAGGGGAGCAGGTAGCCGAACTGGGAGACATCTCTGAGCTGACCCATTGGCAGCAAGAAGGGGGTCCCACCAGGGAGGAGTTCTGCAGGGAGCAGAACGAGTGCCCTACTCTGGAGGGTCTGCGGCGGCAGGCTGCAGACCAGGCAGCTGGTAATCAGTCCGGGTCACATCTGATCTACTGGGAGAGCGGTCTCCTATACAGTGAGCCTAAGGTTGCTGAGCCTGGGTCAGCCCGTGTGCTGGTGGTACCCCAGCGCTTCAGGACCTTCCTACTGGGTCTGGCTCATGACGTGCCTTTGGCAGGACATTTGGGGCAGGACAAGACCTTTGACAGGCTTGTCACCCACTTCTTTTGGCCCCAAATGCGAAGGCAGTCAGATGCACACTGTAGGTCTTGCCAAACTTGCCAGGCAAGTGGTAAGAGTGGGAGGAAGGTCAAAGCTCCTCTCCAACCTTTTCCGGTTGTTGGAACACCCTTTGAAAGGGTAAGGATGGATATAGTGGGGCCACTGGATCCCAAGACAGCCATGGGCAACAGGTACATCCTGGTCTTGGTGGACCATGCCACCCGGTACCCGGAGGCAATCCCTCTCAGGACAACGACGGCGCCAGTGGTGGGCCGGGCGTTAATGGGGATCTTTTCCCGTGTGGGATTCCCCAGAGAGGTGGTTTCCGATAGGGGGACCAATTTCATATCGAAGTATATGACATCCCTGTGGAAGGAGTGTGGGGTAACCTACAAGTTCACCACTCCTTACCACCCACAAGGAAACGGTCTGGTGGAGAGATTCAACCAGACCTTGAAAGGCATGATCAAGGGTCTAACAGAACCCATGAGGCGTAAGTGGGACGTCCTCTTGCCATGCCTACTCTTTGCATACAGGGAGGTGCCTCAGAAGTCTCTTGGGTACAGCCCCTTTGAGCTCCTGTATGGCCACCCTGTCAGAGGACCTCTGAGTTTGGTAAAGGAAGGCTGGGAGGCAGCTCCCAGGAAAACTCCCCAGGATGTATTTAGCTACATGCTGGCCTTTAGAAACCAAACTGCCCGCTTCAGGAAACTCGCTCAGGCGAACCTAGAAGCAAGCCAGGAAGAAATGAAGAGATGGTATGACCAGAATGCCACTCTGGTCGAATTTCAACCTGGGCAGAAAGTGTGGGTAATGGCCCCAGTGGCACCTTGTGCCTTGCAGGACAAGTGGACTGGGCCATATGAGGTAAAGGAGCGCAAAAGTGACGTCACCTACCTGGTGGATTTGCAGGCTCCAAGGAACCCGTTGAGGGTCCTTCACGTGAACCGCCTCAAGCCCCACTTCGAGAGGTCCGAAGTGAGTATGCTCTTGGCGACAGATGATGGGGTGGAAGAGGAGAGCGAGCCTCTCCCTGACCTCCTGTCTACCAAGGAGCATGATGGGTCAGTAGAGGGTGTGATCCTCTCCCCTACTCTGACTCAGGAGCAGCAGGGGGACTGTCGCCAGTTGTTGGGACAGTTCGCCCCACTGTTCTCTCTGACTCCCGGTGTTACTCACTGGTGTACCCATGACGTGGACACCGGTGACAGCCATCCTGTGAAGCACAAGATTTACAGGTTGACTGACCGGGTCAGAGCCAGCATCAAGGAGGAGGTCTCTAAGATGTTGGCGTTAGGGGTGATTGAGCCCTCCCACAGTCCTTGGGCCAGCCCAGTGGTCTTGGTCCCAAAGGCTGCGGCGCCCGGTGCCACTCCAGAACTCCGGTTTTGTGTGGACTACCGTGGGCTCAATGCCGTCACCAGGACTGACGCGCACCCCATCCCCAGAGCTGATGAGCTCATTGATCGGTTGGGAGCTGCCCGGTTCCTCAGCACGTTTGATTTAACGTCTGGGTACTGGCAGATTGCCTTAACCGATGGGGCCAAGGAGAGATCAGCATTCTCAACCCCAGAAGGTCATTACCAATTCCGGGTGATGCCCTTTGGGTTGAAGAATGCCCCTGCCACCTTTCAGAGGTTGGTCAATCAGGTGTTGGCTGGGCTGGAGGATTTCAGTGCCGCCTACCTGGATGACATTGCTGTGTTCAGTTCCAGCTGGGAAGAACATTTACAGCACCTTGAGAAAGTGTTGAGGGCTCTGCAAGGTGCAGGCCTCACGATCAAGGCCAGTAAGTGCCAGATCGGGCAGGGTTCTGTGGTGTACTTGGGACACCAGGTAGGAAGCGGCCAGGTGGCGCCCCTACAACCCAAGATTGACACCATTCTGGCTTGGGAGCCCCCAAGACCCAGACAGAGGTGAGAGCCTTCTTAGGTCTCACCGGCTATTATAGGAGATTTGTTAAGGGCTATGGCACCATCGTTGCCCCCTTAACAGAGCTGACCTCTAAGAGGCAGCCCAGGAAAGTGATCTGGACTGAGTCCTGCCAGAAAGCTTTTGATGCCCTGAAGGCAGCCATGTGCACGGCGCCCGTGCTCAAGGCACCTGACTTCTCCAAAGAATTTGTCGTGCAGACTGACGCTTCAGAGCATGGTGTGGGAGCGGTGCTCTCACAACTGAACGAAGAGGGCCTGGATCAGCCTGTAGTCTTCCTTAGCAGGAGACTACTTCCCAGGGAACAGAGGTGGAGTGCCATAGAAAGGGAAGCTTTTGCTGTGGTCTGGGCACTGAAGAAGTTGAGACCATACCTGTTTGGGACTCACTTCCGGGTTCAGACAGACCACAGGCCCCTCAGATGGTTGATGCAAATGAGGGGTGAGAATCCAAAACTGCTGAGGTGGTCCATCTCCCTACAGGGAATGGACTTTACGGTGGAGCACCGTCCTGGTACAGAACACGCCAACGCAGATGGTCTGTCCAGGTTCTTCCGCCTTAGTGAAGAGAACTCCAATGGGGTTGGGTAGTTCTCCCTACTTTCAGCTGGAGGGGACATGTGTTAGACTTGGCATCTTTTGGCGTGTTTCCCCTGACTTTTGCTTTCTGACCTCCCGGTTTTGACTCTGTTTTTGCTGGTGTGATGATTCTGCGCACTTTCCTCACTGCGGTCCAGTGGGAAAGTGCAAGTGCTCCTGTATAAAATGTGTTATGGATTGGTGTTTCCATGATTGGCCTATTTGGTTTATCTGTCAGTCCCTTGTAAAGTGCACTGCGAGTGCCAGGGCCTATAGACCAAATGCTGTTGGTGGGCTGCAGCACTGGATTGTGCCACCCACGCAAACAGCCCGTAAAGTGTAACTCGGGCCTGCCACCGCAGAGCCTGTGCGCAGCCTGGGGCTGCCATGTCGACTTGGCAAGTGCACACACTTGCAAGTCCCTAAACCTTCCCTTTGCTACATGTTAGTCACCCCTAAGGTAGGCCCAAGGTACCCCTGTGGGCAGGGTGCGTTGTACGCGAAAGGTAGGACATGCCCGGGTGTGTGCGGCATGTCCTGATAGTGAATTACAGCCTAGTTCGTTTTTCACTATTGCAAGGCTACCTGTTCCCCCTAGGCCAGAACGGGCGGTTTTGATTATTACAGTATATAATCCTAACTGACCCCGGGAACATGGTAGAAATTCGAGTTTAGTATGCCTGGACTCAGAATGATAAAATGCAGCTTTTAGTAAGGTTGGTTTTACCATTCTGGGTTTGAAAATACCACTTTTAGAAAGTGGGTATTTTCTTGCCTAACCATCCAAGCCTGCCTCTGCGAGGTTGTGTATTCCGTGTCTGGAATGTGAGTGACCGGGGCTGGGGGATGCCAGGAGACAGGGTGAGTCAGCGCAGGGCTGAATAGCCAGATCGACCTGTAGATGGGTGGGAGGGGTCGCACCTGGGCCCTGAATAGGACAGTGCCTTCCCTCCACAATGCTGGCTCCACCTCCTGTGGTGCGTCTGATGTCCCTGGCCTACTCACTGAAAGAAGGGACGGAGACTTGTCAACAAAGTGCTCCAGAACTGGTTTGGACTAGGCGAAGGCCTCTCTGCCTTCAGAGAACAAAGGAATTTGGGATATAAATATTGGGGCCCTGACCCCATGAATTTAGATCTCGCTGGAATCAAGGAACCTGCCAAGACGAAGAGCTGGAAGAGCTGCCAGGAGGAGTACTGCCCCTTTGCTGTGTTGTTGCTTTGTTGGGTTGGCCTGCAGTTGCTGCTTCTGTCTTGGGCAGTGAAAGGACTGGACTGAACTTTCTCCAAACTTGTGCTGAGTATCTCCAAGGGCCAGAAACCGAGCTGGCCTCCTGTTAAGAAGTCTCAGGGACTGCAAAGACTTCACAAGCCTCTGGGTACCGCTTCTGGAACGCTGTTTCAGTCGCCACAGAGGAAGGGAACCGCAACCGACTCCGTCAACCGAATCCATCCCTGGCCGGTGACCTGTTTGCACCGCAGACCGCATCGCCCCGCTTCGCATCGCAACCCTGGTCTCACCGTGGGCGACGTCCGACGCCGCCAACATCGAGCCGCTGCTTGCACCGTGACCTGTGGGCACCGCAGTTCGCATCGCATCGCTTCACTGGGCCAGCCGGACCAGACCGACACTGTCGCTGCAACTGGCTCAAGAGTCGAGACCGCACCGCATTTGGGGCACCGCTCGCACGTCTGCGACGCACCGCTCCGACTCGCACCGCTGTCCGACGCCAGCTCCCGCACTCCGGCTTGGTCGCCTGCATCGCAACCTGTCAGCACCGCATCGAGCATCGTCTCGCCCTGCATCGCACGCCTTGGACTCACCGACTCCGTCTGCACGACGCTCATCGAGCCGCTGCCTGCACCGCATCGAGGGACACCGCACCTTGCATCGCTCCGTCTTGCACCGCAACCGCGACGAACGCCGACCGGCTCGTACACTCCGTACCAGCCACAACGAGAAAAGGTACTGTGACCGAGTCTGCTCACGACTCTGCTGGCCCGTATCGACGCGGTCGGCTGGAACTGTTAGACTCTGTGGTTTTCAGCATCACGGTAGGCTCGGACGGAGCTACCGACTCGTACGAACTTTGCTTTTGTGCTATTCCTGCAAAGAAGAAGTTAACGTATCAAGTATTCATTCGTAAAGTATAGTATTGTGGATTTTTGTCGTAATTGGTCTTGTCTTGAGTATATAAAATAATTGGTTATTTTTCTAAACTGGTGTGGTGTCCGTTTGTAGTGCTTACACTGTATTACTGTTGGTTATGTGCAAATGCTTTACACACTGCCTCTGAATTAAGCCTGACTGCTCGTGCCAAGCTACCATGAGGGTGAGCAGGGGTTACTTCACGAGTGTAACAACCCTTACCCTGACTAGGAAGAAGGGTCCCTACTTGGACAAAGGTGCAAGCCCTTGCCAACTAGAGATCCCATTTCTAACAAGCGGCAACTTTCTCAACGCGAACGGGCAGTTTCTCAACGCGAGCGGTCGCGAGCATACGCGACCACTCGCAATGAGAAATCTGACCCCCCGCGTTGAGAAATCTCGCGGGGATGTTGATTTTCCACGCTGGCGCTCGCCAACTTGATGTTAACGATCGCAAACGAGGACAAATCTCGCCGGGATGTTGATTTTCCACACTTGCGCTCGCCAACTTGATGTTGAAGATCGCGAACGAGGGTAAATCTCACCGGGAGGTTGATTTTCCTCGCTCGCGGTCGCCAACTTGACGTTGACGAACACGAGCGAGGAAAAAAACTCCGCTCCGCAACGCGAAGCAGAGTTTTTGGGAACTCCGCGATCTTTGCGTAACGCGGAGTGCAGAAAACTCTGCAACCTCCGCGAGCGGAGCGGAGTTCACCGCCCAGGCCTAGTGGACACAGGCCACACCCGCTTATTCCACCACTCTGCAAACGCGCCTCCTGGCGTGCTCTTGGTTGGGGGATGAAGTGCCCTTGCCTCCTGAGGGTCCCTGAGGGCCAACTAGCCTACCAGTAACCCCCACACAGCTGGATTGCTGAGAGTGGTCCGAGGCCATGCCCCCTTTTTACACCACTCTGCAGATGCATCTCCTGGCTCACTGCTGCTCGGGGGATGAAGCCCACTTGTGTCCTGAGGTCCTCAGGACACAAGAGGACCTCATCGCCCCACCAGCAGTGCACCAAGAGGTGTGTTTGCAAAGTGGTGTAAAAAGGGGCATGGCCTCTGACCACCTCTCAGCAATCCCACTGTGTGGGGATTACTGGAGATACCTGGTGGTCTAGTTGGCCCCTAAGGACCCTTAGGATTGAAGGGGACTTAATCCCCCAATTCAGAACGCGCCAGGAGGCGTGTTTGCACAGTGGTGCAGGGAGGAGGTGGTGCCTCCGGCGAGGTGCTGGCTTTTCTTTTTTTTAGATATTTTTAGAAGGGGGGGGCTGTGTGGCTCCACTTCTTTTAGTATTTTTGGGCCCTGGGGACCCCATCCCCCAGGGCCTAAGCATTTTTTTATTTAAAAAAAATAACAAAAAAATGGGAAGGGGGCCGCATGGCCTCCCAACCCTGTGCCACTATTGGCCCCGGGGACCCCATCGCCCAAGGCCTGGCATAGTTTGTTAAAACATTTTTTTATTTTAATTTTCCCGGGAGGGGGGCTGCGTGGCCCCCCTCCCCTGGGCCACCTGTAGCCCCAGGGACCCCATCCCCCGGGGCCGGCCCTCACTTTGGGGACACTGGGGGGAGCCCCTATGCCCCCATGGTCCCTGCCAGCTCCCCGCCTCCTACGTGAGCCGGCATTGCTTTTGGGCAAGGGGAGCTGCTGACATGCAGCTCCCCTCGTCCAAAAGCAATTCTGCTTTGCTTCTTGGAAGCGAGAGCAGGTTTCCTGCTCTTGCTTCCAAGAAGCAAAGCAGTGTTTGCTATGGCAGGGCGGGAGCTGTGCTCCCACCCTGCCATAGCAAACGGCAATGTCCCGGGGGGGGTCACCCTGGGACATTGTAGGAGCCGGGCCTGTGGGTGGCAGTCCCCAGGGCCATCGAGGGCCCCCCTCCCTTAGTGTTTAAAGCCCCGGGGAGGTGCAACGGACCCCCATATTTAAATTAAGTGTGCCCGGGGAGGTGGTGGTCCCCGGGCATTGTGGGGAGGGGCAGGACCCTTCCCACACTAATTTAATTTATTGAAGCCCCGGGGAGGTGGCGGTCCCCAGGGCTTGGGGTGGCCCACGAGGCCCCCCTCCCTGAAAATTGAGTGTGCCCCGGGGAGGTGGTGGTCCCCAGGGCAGTGTGGGGAGGGGCAGGAGCTCCCCCCACACTTCTATAATTTATTTGGAGCCCCAGGAGGTGGTGGTCCCCCGGGCCTGGGGGGCCCATGAGGCCCCCCCACCCCTGTTAAATTAAAGCCCTGGGGAGGTGGCGGTCCCCGGGGCAGCGTGGGGGAAAGGAGCATCCCCCATGCATTTGTTTTATAAATATGCCCAGGGCAGGTGGCGGTCCCCGGGGCTGCGGGGGGCCGCATGCCCCCGCACATTATGGATGATGCCCCGGGGAGGTGGTGGTCCCCGGGGCTGCAGGGGCACCCGTGGGCCCCTGCTAATTAATTGGGCATTGCCCCCGGGAGCCCGCACTTAATTTTTTAAAAACAATTTCAGCTAGATTCAAGCACCCAGCGTGAATTCGGCCGATTTTGTTTTAAAAAAAATGCTTTTTGGGCCCCTGGGGGTCCCTGTGGGACCCCCCTGAGCAGGCATAGGGGTCAGGGTGTTTCTACACTGCCCCCTTTTCTTGTTTTTTACCTTTTTTTAACTGATTTCTTGTGACTCAGTTTTACCGAGTCACAAGATGGCTGCCAACACATTCTGCTTTGGAGTGTTGGCAGCCAATCAGAATTAAGCTCGTGCTCGGGAGGGTTCGCGAAGCCTCCTCGGTGCTCAGATATCGATATTTTTATTTTTTTAATTTCTCAGCAACTACTGAACGGATTTACACCATTTCAACAAAGGGCGCTTTCTGAACCAAGAGCTACCTTTTTGCCAAATTTGGTGTAATTCCGTTCAGCAGTTCAGGCTGTAGCATGTTCCAAACTTCCTATGAAAATTAACATGGAGAAAACGCGTTTTGGAACCCCCCTTTTTTCTCGGACCCTGCTTGACGAATCACCCCGAAACTTTCAAGACAGGAGCCGACCTGAGTGAACCATTAGTTTGAAAATTTTTGCCAAGATTCGTCAAAGGGCACCAGAGATATTGGCAAAAGAAAAAACGCTTTTTGAATAGAAACAAGGTCCTAACTATAACTACCTACTGGCGACCGCCAGTAGGTTATATATATATATATATATATATATATATATATATATATATATATATATATATATATATATATATATATAAACGGGAATTATGATATCAGTTATTTTGATTATTGCGCCATGAAATTCCCGTTTTATTGTATTTATACATATGGATTTTAACATGATGTATTTTACACAATGATGTGTTTTTTAGATCTATTTATCATCCTGTGTATTTACCATCTTAATATTAATATTGTTATTTATTAACTCACTCTGGCCATTCCATTTGAATGATGTGATTTCAATGCCTTGCACATAACTACTGTTGATTGATAGTCAGTCACTACGATTAAGGTTATGAAAACAGACTCGATAACCGGCAGAACGTTGTATAAGTGTGTTTTCTATGTCTATCACTTTCGTTTTACCACGTGGTGTCATTTCACTGCATTTAAAAAAGATGGCATAAGGCTCTCTCGTATATGTGATCAAGGGCAAGTGGTGCCCGAAACGCGTAATTTGAGGACAATAAAAGAATAATTGCCCACATCTCCAGTGGTTCGTGATTCTCTGTTTGCCAAAAGCGACTGCATTGATGAACGGAGCATTTCTATGGTCTTGGTATCAATTTCCGGAAGGTGGTTGCTTCCGCGACGAACCCACTCCCCGTGTAGTTGGCTGCCGCTTTCAACCAGAGGAGCGAGGATCCGAGAAAGGAAGTTTTGTGGCAGCCCCCTATAGCAGCTGTAAATTCTCAAGGAAGCCCAAAGGCGCAGCAACGCGGTCGGATGACCGGTCGAGTACAGCGTTTTCCTGAAGGCGGTGAGTGCACTAGCAATCAGCGTAGGTGGGGAGGAGTGAGAGGCGGAGTGCGGAGTGCTACGATTAGCGACAACGCAGCAATATACGTTGTACTGTTGTCCTCAAAATGTCGGCAGAGGTGGTCCGCGAGCGAGAGGCCGCGGCGGAGGAACTGTTTAACAACTTACCCAAAGCAACAACAGATCGGGAAGTTCCAACTAGCTCTAGCACATTAAAAGAAGGAGATGCCAAAGCCCTTCTAAAGAAATTGGAGAAGTGTATGCGGGCTGAAACAACAAAATGGTGGGAACACAAATACCTTACTAAATATATAGAAGTTGGGCGGATCCCACAGGGTTTGAGAATTTTGCTAGCCCCAAGCTTCAAAAGCCCAAACCGAGTATGCTAAAGGAGTGGGGAGAAAGCAACTTGGCAGCATCGATGAACCTGGTGAAAATGTTGGTAAAATATGCCGAGATAGACCGTCAGGCATTAATGGCAGAAATACACCAAATCAATGAACAACTTGAGAAGTTGGAACCCAGCGAATTCATCTCAAAGACAGGGAAAGACATACATGAAAGGTTGACTAAACAAGAAGATAAAATAAAGATTCGAAAGGCTCATAAGTTTTCTAGAGATAAATGCGATTATGAGCAAGGTCGCATTTTTACTTTTGCTTGCAAATATGAAAATGCCAAAAAAGCCAAATTCAACAAAAATGTGTCCAGTACCACAACAATACAAGGAAATATGGAGACAAATGGAAGTGGCATAGCGTTGGACAGTAATTCTCTCACAAGTGAGATTTCATCGGACAGCGAAAGTCTAAGCAGTTTGGGAGCAGTTGGTCAAACTAAAATACTGGATTTGGGTGAGGAGGTTGATTTTTTAGCGTTCGACCGCCGCCAAACCTTGAGACCAAGAAATCAGAAAAAGAAAACAGAGCCAGAAAGAACATACGAAGACGAGAAAGGCGCAAGAAACGGAAAAACACGACAGAAAAAACCATACTGGCGCAGAAAGTAATGACAGACAAAAGCACTATCATCAACCTTTCGACAACTGTATTATCAGAAGCAGAAAAACAATTGCTATGTTTAGGTCTTTCTTTTTGCCCGATAAGCGATTTTAATTACGCACAAACAAGGGTTGACATTTTTTGTTTTATCAGGAAGTTAAAACTTAAAAACTTTTTCGCCATTAAGGAAGGTCTGAAAGAGGCTCAGCCAAATGATGACATTATGAGGCAGCCCAATATGGAATTACAGGTATCAGATGTGCCAACGTTGCTTGCCCTACAAGATCTCAACAACGAGGGCAATACCAGGACACAAAATCAAATGGAAGTGGGTTCCACACAAGTGGAACTACAACAGGCAAGCATAAGACAACGAGGAGCGGGCATTAGTCCTTTTAAATCTAAATGTAAGTTTGTTCCAACAATGCTGAAAGATGCGATCGATATCTTTCATGAGGTAGTGACTGAAGATATAAAAAAGTTGCACCATTCAACCAAACATAGAAAACGGTACAAGAGCAAACATGAAGTGGAATATGCCAAATTGATTAAAAAATTGAGTAGCAACCATGAGATCATTGTGGCCAAATCAGACAAAGGGGAAAACAAGGTTATTTGGCCACAAAAGGACTATATAACGGAGGCACGCAGACATCTTAACGACTTGAATTGCTATGAGAAATCCAATCACAGCAAATACAATTTGGCTAAAGAAAATCTTAAGAAAGACTAAGGGGCCGATTCCGATTCCGGCCGGAAATCTCTCCGACCGAGCCGTACCCGGAGAGAATTCCGACCGAATCGGACCCTAGCAGTCCGACCGGACGAGTACGATGCATTCGCATGCTATCGGACTCGATTCGGTCGGACTCCCATTGAAGTCAATGGGAGCCGGTCGTACAACGCGTACGCGGGCTCCCATTGACTCCAATGGGTGCGAGGCGAACAAGGGCGCCCCTACAGCGGGTACGCATCCATGCGCATCGCGGCGTACATGCACAGGTAGGGGGGACCCATGGGTCCCCCCTGTGTGCGACTCGCGCGCCTACGCATACGGGGGGTCCGACGTGGACCCCCAAAGTCTGGCTCCGACAGCTCTTTCGAGCCGGAAGGTGCGAGTCGGTTGGACTGCTCGCAGCGCGCATCGTACTTACCCGGCCGGGAAACGTCTCCATAGCGTGGTGCGAGTCGTGTCCGTGCGAGTCGGTCGGAGCATGTTGAAGCCGCGTACGAGTCGGTCGGCGATTTCGCAGGAGCTTGCATCGTACTCGCTCGGCCGGACCTGCATACGATTCGGTCGGGAAACAGGGCTCCGAATCGGATCCGGTAAATCCGAATCCGATTCGGAGCACTACCGGCCGAGATCGGAATCGGCCCCTTATTTGGGTGGAAACGGGAAGGGGTGATTTCCTCGGAAGAATTTAAGTTTTTAAATGTAGATCACCCAGTTTTACCTAGACTGTATTTCATCCCAAAAGTCCACAAAAAGATATCACCTGTCCCGGGTAGGCCCATTATATCGGCCATTAACAGTGTGGGAGAGAAAATAACTCAATACGTGGATTTCTTTCTTCAAGAATATGTCAAACAGCTGCCGAGTTATGTAAAAGATACTAGTGACTTCCTGAATAAAGCTCAAGCGATCACCTGGTCAGAAGATATGTTGTTCATTACTCTGAACATAGAATCTTTATATACAAGCATTGAGCATGGGACAGGGTTAAATGCAATCAAGTATTTTTTGGATACAAGACCCATTGAATATTTCCAGCACAACAAAATGCTCCTAAACTTGGTATCATGGTGCTTACATAATAATTATTTTACATTTGGTAATGACATTTTTTACAAAAGAGAGAAGTCGCTATGGGGGCCTGCTTCTCCCCCAGTTATGCATGCTTGCATGTAGGATGGTGGGAGGAGCAGGTCCTCAGAAAAACTCATGCCATTGATTTTAACAATCATGTTTTGTACTGGTTAACCCCTGCGCTGCTAGGCCTTTCCCCCCCTGTGCTAAGCCTTTTTTTGGCTATTTGGGGTAGTTCGCGCTTAGGCCCCTGTAACGTTTTGACCACATAAGGTATCCACGCCAAATTTGCGTCCTTTTCTTCCAGCATCATGGGGATTCTAAAGGTACCCAGGGTTTGTGAATTCCCCCTGGAGGGGACCCAGAAATTAGCCAAAATACAGCTAAATTTTGGGTTTTTTGGGAAAATTGGGAAAAAAGTGCTGCAAATGAAAGCGTCTGGGTTTTTCCCAGCAAATGGTATCAAAAAAGGGTTTGTGGGGCTGAAATCACCATTTTCCCATCTTTTAGGGAATGACAGCCTTTGGTCAGAAAACCAAAACATTTTACACAGTTTTGGCATTTTTCTGGGACATAGCTTATTTTTGCTATTTTTTGTGCTTTCAACCATCTTCCAGTTAATGGTAGAAATGGGTATGAAAGCAATAATGGATCCTGGAAAGCTATACATTTTAGTAAAGTAGACAAAATTCTGAATTCAGCAAGGGGTCATTTGTGTAGATCCTTCAAGGTTTCTTTATAGAAACTAACAGTTAAATATAGGAAAAATTGAATACTTGTTGAGAAAAACAGCCTTTTGTGTCAACGTTTTCACCTGTAACTTCTTCTAATTATGACAACTCTTTGAAAGCAATATACCGTTACATCAGCGGGACCTTACTGGTTGTGGGGATATATAGGACTTGGAGGTTCACCAAGAACCCGACGAACCCAGAGCCAAAAACTGAGCAGCGACTTGCAATGGTTTTTTATTATGTACCGGGTATATAGCAATTATTCTGGGAAAATGTATACATGGAAAAATCGGTATGAAAGACACCTATGTATTTCTGAAATGGTAACAAAATATAGAGTTTAGAAACAGTAGATATTTGCACATTTCCGAAATTGGGAATACTCATACTAGCATGAGAATTATCGGTCATTTTTCAAAATGACTTCTTTTTTTGCACATTGTCTTTCATTTGGAAGGCAGAAATGCATTGAAAGTCAATAGGTAATAGCAGTTGCTTTACAAATCTGAATTACCCTAAGTCTCCCGACAAAAATGGTACCTCACTTGTGTGGGTAGGCATAGTGCCCACGACAGGAAAGGGCTCAAAACGCAACGTGAACACACCACATTTTCACAATGAAAAATTACCCTTTTTTTACAAAGTGCCTAGCTGTAGTTTCTGAACCCTAGCTCTGCCGGCACCTAGGGAAACCTAGAAAACCTATACATTTTTGAAAACTAGACACCCAGGGGAATCCAGGATGGGGTGACTTGACTGGCTCTCACCAGGTTCTGTTACCCAGAATCCCTTGCAAACCTAGAAAAATGTAAAAAAAAACACTAATTCCTCACATTTCTGTGGTGGAAAGTTCTGGAATCTGCGTGGATCCACAAATTTCTACCCACCCCGCGTTCCCCAAAGTCTTCCAAGAAAAATGGTACCTCACTTGTGTGGGTAGGCATAGTGCCCGCGACAGGAAACGGCGCAAAACACAACGTGGACACACCACAATTTCACAGTGAAAAATTACCCTTTTTTGGCAAAGTGCCTAGCTGTAGTTTTTGAATCCTAGCTTTGCCGGCACCTAGGGAAACCTAGCAAACCTATACATTTTTGAAAACTAGACACCCAGGGGAATCCAGGATGGGGTGACTTGACTGCCTCTCACCAGGTTCTGTTACCCAGAATCCCTTGCAAACCTGAAAAATTGTCGAAAAAAACACATTTTCCTCACATTTCTGTGGTGAAAAGTTCTGGAATCTGCATGGATCCTCAAATTTCCACCCACCCCGCGTTCCCCAAAGTCTTCCAAGAAAAATGGTACCTCACTTGTGTGGGTAGGCCTAGTGCCGCAACAGGAAACGGCGCAAAACGCAACGTGGACACACCACAATTTCACAGTGAAAAATGACCCTTTTTTGGCAAAGTGCCTAGCTGTAGTTTTTGAACCCTAGCTCTGCCGGCACCTAGGGAAACCTAGCAAACCTATACATTTTTGAAAACTAGACACCCAGGGGAATCCAGAATGGGGTGACTTGACTGCCTCTCACCAGGTTCTGTTACCCAGAATTCCTTGCAAACCTAAACAATTGTCAAAAAAAACACATTTTCCTCACATTTCTGTGGTGGAAAGTTCTGGAATCTACGTGGATCCACAAATTTCCACCCACCCCGCGTTCCCCAAAGTCTTCCGAGAAAAATGGTACCTCACTTGTGTGGGTAGGCCTAGTTCCCGCGACAGGAAACGGCACAAAACACAAAGTGGACACACCACAATTTCACGAAAAATGACCCTTTTTTGGCAAAGTGCCTAGCTGTAGTTTTTGAACCTTAGCTCTGCCGGCACCTAGGGAAACCTACCAAACCCATACATTTCTGAAAACTAAACACCAGGGGGATTCCAGGGAGGTATGGCTTGCGTGGATCCCCCAATGTTTCCTTACCCAGAATCCCCTGCAAACCTCAAATTTAGCTGAAAAAAATCACTTTTTCCACACATTTTTGTGTGGGAAAGTTGTGGCATCACCGGGCTGACACAAATTTCCTATCACCCAGCGTTCCCCCGGGTCTCCCGATAAAAATGGTGCCTCACTTGTGTGGGAGGCCCAAGTACCCGCGACAGGCAAGGGCCCAAAACGTATTGAGGCGACATCAAAATTGCCTATCTCAAAACGACATGGTTTTGCAAGGGGGGTACCCTGGGTTTTTGGCCCCGTGCTCGGCGGCCATCTAGGGAAACCTACCAAATCCACACATTTCTGAAAACTAGATGCCCGGGGGATTCCAGGGAGGTATGGCTTGCGTGGATCCCCCAACGTTTCCTTACCCAGAATCCCCTGCAAACCTCACATTTAGCTGAAAAAATCACTTTTTCCACACATTATTGTGTGGGAAAGTTGTGGCATCACCGGGCTGACACAAATTTCCTACCACCCAGCGTTCCCCCGGGTCTCCCAATAAAAATGGTGCCTCACTCGTGTGGGAGGCCCAAGTACCCGCGACAGGCAAGGGCCCAAAACGTATTGAGCGACATCAAAATTGCCTATCTCAAAACGACATGGTTTTGCAAGGGGGGTAACCTGGGTTTTTGGCCCCGTGCTCGGCAGCCATCTAGGGAAACTTACCAAACCCACACAGTTCTGAAAACTAGACACCCGGGGGATTCCAGGGAGGTATGGCTTGTGTGGATCCTCCAACGTTTCCTTACCCAGAATCCCCTGCAAACCTCAAATTTAGCTGAAAAAATCACTTTTTCCACACATTTATGTGTGGGAAAGTTGTGGCATCACCGGGCTGACACAAATTTCCTACCACCCAGCGTTCCCCCGGGTCTCCCAATAAAAATGGTGCCTCACTCGTGTGGGAGGCCCAAGTACCCGCGACAGGCAAAGGCCCAAAACGTATTGAGCGACATAAAATTGCCTATCTCAAAACGACCTGGTTTTGCAAGGGGGGTCACCTGGGTTTTTGGCCCGTGCTCGGCGGCCATCTAGGGAAACTTACCAAACCCACACAGTTATGAAAACTAGACACGGGGGTATTCCAGGGAGGTATGGCTTGCGTGGATCCCCCAATGTTTTCTTACCCAGAATCCCCTGCAAACCTCAAATTTAGCTGAAAAAATCACTTTTTCCACACATTTTTGTGTGGGAAAGTTGTGGCATCAGCGGGCTGACACAAATTTCCTACCACCCAGCGTTCCCCCATGTCTCCCGATAAAAATGGTGCCTCACTCGTGTGGGAGGCCCAAGTACCCGCGACAGGCAAGGGCCCAAAACGTATTGAGGCGACATCAAAATTGCCTAGCTCAAAACGACCTGGTTTTGCAAGGGGGTCACCTGGGTTTTTGGCCCCGTGCTCGGCGGCCATCTAGGGAAACCTACCAAACCCACACATTTCTGAAAACTAGACACCCGGGGGATTCCAGGGAGGTATGGCTTGCATGGATCCCCCAACGTTTCCTTGCCCAGAATCCCCTACAAACCTCAAATTTAACTGAAAAAAATCACTTTTTCCACACATTTATGTGTGGGAAAGTTGTGGCATCACCAGGCTGACACAAATTTCCTACCACCCAGCGTTCCCCGGGTCTCCCAATAAAAATACTGCCTCACTCGTGTGGGAGGCCCAAGTTCCCGCGACAGGCAAGGGCCCAAAACATATTGAGCGACATCAAAATTGCCTATCTCAAAACGACCTGGATTTGCAAGGGAGGTCACCTAGGTTTTTGGCCCCGTGCTCGGCGGCCATCTAGGGAAACTTACCAAACCCACACAGTTCTGCAAACTAGACACCCGGGGGATTCCAGGGAGGTATGGCTTGCGTGTATCCCCCAATGTTTCCTTACCCAGAATCCCCTGCAAACCTCAAATTTAGCTGAAAAAAATCACTTTTTCCACACATTTTTGTGTGGGAAAGTTGTGGCATCACCGGGCTGACACAAATTTCCTACCACCCAGCGTTCCCCCGGGTCTCCCGATAAAAATGGTGCCTCACTCGTGTGGGAGGCCCAAGTACCCGCGACAGGCAAGGGCCCAAAACGTATTGAGGCGACATCAAAATTGCCTATCTCAAAACGACCTGGTTTTGCAAGGGGGGTCACCTGGGTTTTTGGCCCCGTGCTCGGCGGCCATCTAGGGAAACCTACCAAACCCACACATTTCTGAAAACTAGACACCCGGGAGATTCCAGGGAGGTATGGTTTGAGTGGATCCCCCAACGTTTCCTTACCCAGAATCCCCTGCAAACCTCAAATGTAGCTGAAAAAATCACTTTTTCCACACATTTTTGTGTGGGAAAGTTGTGGCATCACCGGGCTGACACAAATTTCCTACCACCCAGCGTTCCCCCGGGTCTCCCGATAAAAATGGTGCCTCACTCGTGTAGGAGGCCCAAGTACCCGCGACAGGCAAGGGCCCAAAACATATTGAGGCGACATCAAAATTACCTATCACAAAATGTTTTGGGCCCTTGCCTGTTGTGGGTACTTGGGCCTCCTACACGAGTGAACAGTGGTTCTGCCACCTATCAGCTTATAAAAAGCGTCCAACTTATTTACTCAATTGGTCCCTCTTCTCAGATGAGACTAACATTTAATGCAAGAAATCAAAATAACGCCCAAAAAAACACATGTACTTCTGAATTATTATGTGATTTTATAACCAATTTGGTGAAAACTTTGCAATCAAAACACTGAGAACAGGACATATATATGCACACACAGACATATGATGTGTATTTACACTTATTGAAACATAACGTGAAGTGAAAATAAACCTATTTACATATCACAACACAATATATACATAACAAATGAACATATATTCAAGACAAAACATTTAGAGACAGTGTGAGAAAAAATGAAAATCTGATTCAACCCGACTTGTAATCGATCTGGTTATTCTCGATTGTTATGGGTGATCAATAGCACTTGAAAGTATGCGTCGACGTTTTGACCCCAGATAATATTGCGATAAATTGATTGTCTCCTGTAATTAATCAATGCTTCTCAAATGGGCACACATTGCCGGGGCCGATCGCCTCCAGGCAAAGCTTTCATGATGGACTCCAGGCTAATTAATGCCCACGAGTTCTCTTTCCCTTCGTGTCACTGGAAATTAATCTCAGGAAGCTGCTTCCCATTTGAGAAGCATTAAATAATTACAGGAGACCCCGAGCGCCAGACGCCGGAGAGTTGCAGGCACGCTGTGCCATTGAACCTAAATACAACCAGCTGATAAGGAGAGCTTTTTTGATTCAGGTCAATCATATACAGTCTGTTCAAGCTGCGGTGCTGACATCCGCACTGAGAGTAGCTTCATCTACACCGAGAGTAGCTTCATCCGCACTGAGAGTAGCTTCATCATCCGATGATTCCATGTGGAGAGAAAAATCACTGCCTGAATCTTCCCCCCCCTCCTCTCCCTCAGATGCACTGTCAGTCTCATAATCCTGCTCAGAGGAAGATTCAAGAAGCATACCAACCACCTGCTGAGCAGTCATTCTACGGCTAGCCATAATGCTTACTAATAAAGGTAACTTGTCAAGCAAGTCAACAACAACAAACCCTTTGTAAAAAAAGAAATAAACAAAATGTAGCTTTATCACAAAGACCTATATACTCCAACACTATACCACTCACTTGACAGAAGCAGCTAGACTCACCACCACCTACTCTGCACAGACGCAGTAAGGATCAACAATATCCCACAAAAAAGAAAAAGAAAAGAAAAAATTACACATAAGACAATGCACAACACATCGTAAAGAATTTCATGCTCAGAACACTAACAAATATGCTGCCATTATGACACCACTTACAAAAAAATTCATTCATGCATGACAATAATACTCATTTGGAGTAAACACAACAAAAAAATTTTCTTACCAAATAAATGCAATTACGCAAAACTGCAGAACAACCACTGCCGAAACCGCAAACAGGAATCAAAAGCTTTACACTAGAATAAAAAGGAGTAAAAAAACATTACAATCACATATTCAAATAATGCACCAGTCCACACACAATCCACCAGCTAAGCTAAAGGGTAGGTGGGCCTAAGAGTATAAATAAAATATTCACCCCTGTAAAAGGGGAGCAACCCTTGCCCTTGAGGCCACTCCCCAAAACAAAAATGTAAAAACCCCTGTTGTCTAGTGGCTTCTGCCCCCCTTGGGGGCAGATGGACCTAAAAAACATACTGCTGATCTGCCACCCAAAGAGGACAGAAATGGCCACAATCATCCTCCCATAAAGGGGAGCGACCCTTGTCCAAGGGGCAGCTCCCCAACATAAAAAAAAAATAACCCTGATGGCATAATGGCCATACAAAAAAAAGAAATCAGCCAATCTGCCCCTCAGGGGTGCAGAAACGGCCAAATTAATGCTCCCAAAGGGGATCGACCCTTGCCCAAGGGGCCACTCCCCACAAATAAATCCCTGGTGGCCTAGTGGCCATACAAAAAATATAATATATGCCGATCTGCCCCCCAGGGGTGCAGAAACAGCCAAATTAATGCTCCCCAAAGGGGAGCGACCCTTGCCCAAGGGGCCACTCCCCACAAACAAATCCCTGGTGGTCTAGTGGGCCCAAACATGAAAAGACACAGCCCCCAAAGGAGAGCAACCCTTTCCCAAGGGGTCACTCTCCGAAAAAAAAATCCCTGGTGGCCTAGTGGGCCCTAGATTTAAAAAAAAAGGTGAGATCTGGCCCCCCCATGGGGGCAGACAGCCAAAAACATACCCCCAAAGGGGAGTGACCCTTGCCCAAGGGGCCACTCCCCACAAAGTATTTCCTGGTGGTCCAGTGGGCCAATTATTTTAAAAAAAATGATAAATCTGCCCCCCCAGGGGGGCAGACAAAGCCAATTAATAATGCCCCCATAAGGGGAGCGACCCTTGCCTAAGGGGCCGCTCCCCCAAACAGTAAATCGATTTCAGATAAAAAAAAAAAAATCCCTGGGTCTAGTGGGCATTTCTGCTGCACGATCGCACGATCGTGCAGCAGGAATGCACAAAAGAAGCATCAGGGGAAAGGAAAACCCTTTCCTTTCCCCTGATGCCTCTTTTGCTGAAATCCCCCCTCCTCAGAAGAGAAACTTACCTCTTTGTTCCCCGACACGCTGGAAGCAAATGGCTTCCAGTGCGTCGGGAAACAAAGGGAAACCTCCAATGACGTCAGCGCGCCTCGCACGCTGATGTCATTGATGACGTGGAGGGGGGCGGGGGGAGGCAGGGGAAGGGCTTCCCCTGCCTTCCCCGGTGGGGGCACGAAGATCGGCATCCCACGGGGGGAGCGCCAGCGCTTCCCCCGTGGGTGGGTGCCAGGACGGCCGGGAGCCGTCGTGAGCACACGCCCACTGTGTCTCATGACGGCTCCCGGCTGTCATGAGCACCGAAGGGGTTAAGATACATCGATGATGTTTTTATTGTTTGGCAAGGAAATTAAATGAGTGCAATGAATTTTATCAGTCGCATCAACAATAATACTGCTAATCTTAAATTTACCTCTCATGTAAATAAGGACTGCATTGAATTCCTTGATGTGAAGGTTTACCACAAACAGGGGCAATTAGCGACAACGCTTTTTAGGAAATCCACTGCTGGCAATCTAACACTCCATGCCAGCAGTGCTCATCCCAAACATCTGATTAAAAACATTCCCTATGGGGAGTTATTACGTCTAAAAAGAATATGCAGTACAGAAGGAGATTTAAAAAGATGTACAGAAGAGGCTCTTTGCAGATTCAGGCAAAGAGGATACAGTGAAGAGATCTTGAGAGAGGCAGTTGACAAAACAAATGAGAGAACCAGGGAATCCTTGCTTAGCACCAGTACGAACAAAGAAAAGTCCAAGGTCGCAAGTACAGGCCCTAGGTTAATTACTACTTTTAGTAAGCAAGAGAGAAAGATTCGGTCCATCGTTAAGCGCAATTGGCCAATTGTCATCACTGATGGGGTACTGTCTCCCAGATTACCTACCTATCCGGCCGTCACTTACAGGAAAGGTATATCCATGCGCACGCAGATTGCCAAACCGAGCCCCGAGTTATCTGTTGCTAAAATGTGGTTGCAACCCAAACAAGGGTTTACAAAATGCACTACTTGTAGAGCATGTAAGTTTGGTGTAAACACTACACATTACTCTACATACACCTTTTAGCCCAGACAAAATAGCAATTCGGGGCACTCTAAATTGTAGGACGGAATTTGAGGTGTATATTCTGACATGCACCTGCGGCTTAAGATATGTGGGCAGCACTAAGTTGCAGGTGCATGTCAGAATTTTACAGCATTTGCGGGCCATCGTGAATAATGACTCGACCTATCCGGTGGCTCGCCATTTCAAGCAGTTGCATAATAATGACCTCAACTGCTTGAGTTATTTTGTGGTGGCGACCGTTCCAAAATTGCGTAGAGGGGGAGACAGAGAAAGAGCTCTAAGACAGATGGAGTCTAGAATGATCATAGAGCTTGACAGTAAGTTCCCACATGGTTTGAACAACATGGAGGACTTGCATCATTTTTTATAACAATAAGTTGAAATTAACCTAGACCGAACCCAATAAGTTGTTTCTGTATGTTTGGTAGGTTGATTTCCTGGGATTCCTGCATTTACTACTATATTAGGTCTTGTAAATAGGTATTAGTTTTCGCTGCAGCCTTTCTGCAATTGATTTGAATTTTAATTGAATTGAATAATTTTTATTTAGTGTTTAAGTGGATTTAATTATGGAATTATGTTTTATTTGTGATATGAATTGTAACGTGGGTTTATGTTTTGCACTGGCACTTTATTAATGCAATTATATGCACATAAGGTAGCACCTTAGCACTTAGCACTTTATGAATAAATTCGTAAGGTTGGCAATGATACCGGTTATTGGGATTTATCCCAACTATTTAGAAAAGAGGTGACTCAATATGGATTTATTCCATGACTGCAGCATTTAAGCTGGAAGAAATGTCATAAGCAATGAGAAACATTGTATGAGGTTATTGTTTACATAATATGTTGGTTTACAGTACGAGTGGCGATGGTGTACACAATTATGTAGGGTCATGTGCAATATTATGATATCAGTTATTTTGATTATTGCGCCATGAAATTCCCGTTTTATTGTATTTATACATATAGATTTTAACATGATGTATTTTACACAATGATGTGTTTTTTAGATCTATTTATCATCCTGTGTATTTACCATCTTAATATTAACATTGTTATTTATTAACTCACTCTGGCCATTCCATTTGAATGATGTGAATTTCAATGCCTTGCACATAACTGCTGTTGATTGATAGTCAGTCACTACAATTAAGGTTATGAAAACAGACTCGATAACCGGCAGAACGTTGTATAAGTGTGTTTTCTATGTCTATCACTTTTGTTTTACCACGTGGTGTCATTTCACTGCATTTAAAAAAGATGGCATAAGGCTCTCTCGTATATGTGATCAAGGGCAAGTGGTGCCCGAAACGCGAAATTTGAGGACAATAAAAGAATAATTGCCTACATCTCCAGTGGTTCGTGATTCTCTGTTTGTCAAAAGCGACTGCATTGATGAACGGAGCATTTCTATGGTCTTGATATATATATATATTCACTGAAAAAACCATAGGTTTTAGGGACAGTTATAGTTAGTTGGACATTGCACTCGTACAAAACCCGTGAAATTCCCCTGTTATAGTTAGTTCAGGTAACTATAACTCGCGCCCCGCAATGCACTGCTGATGACGTCACATATTACATCACTCATGACATGGTCAGTGACATCACTGATGACATCACTGAAGAATGTGCTAGTATTTGTATGAGTAAGTGAGTTGGTGTGTGTATAACTGTATAGGTGAGTAAATGGGTGTGTGCTTAATTTTTTGCATAACTGACTAGGTGTGTGAGTACCTCTACGGATGAGTGGCGGTGTGTGAGTGTTTATATAGGTGTATGAGTGCATATAATAGTCCTGTACTGAGTGACTATAAGTATGAGTGACTGTACGGGTGAGTGAGTAGATGTGTGTGTAGACCTAAGAATCAGTGAGTGTGTATATAGTAATTGGTGTTGGAGTGTCTATGGTTTTGACAATGGCAGTCTGTAATTTACAGTGGGTGTATCAAAAGTTATATTAGGGTGTGAGAAGATGCATCAAATTATCACATGGATGATGTCATCAGTGATGTCATCAGTGATGTCATTTGAGATGTCATCAGTGATGTCATCAGTGATGTCACTGACCATGTCATGAGTGATGTAATATGTGACGTCATCAGCAGTGCATTGCGGGGGCGCGAGTTATAGTTACCTGAACTAACTATAACGGGGGAATTTCACGGGTTTTGTACGAGTGCAATGTCCAACTAACTATAACTGTCCCTAAAACCTTTGGTTTTTTCAGTAAATTTCAAAGGTTTTTTAAATGCTAATTTCTAACTATAACGTGCCTGAAACCTATGGTTTTTTAAGTGAATTTCAAAGGTTTTTTAAATGCTAATTACTAACAATAACATGCCCCGCCCCCTCCCTTCACCACTGTGCAAACGCGCCCCGTGGCGCGTTTTAAGTTGGGGGATTAAGTTCCCTTGAATCATGAGGGTCCCTGGGGTCCAACTAGCCCACCCTGTACCTCCAGTATGCGCCAGGGAGGCTGCGTTACAGAGAGGTGTTCAGAGGCCACGCCCCTTTTACACCTCTCTGCAACGCAGCTCTGTGGCGCTTTCTGGACGTACCTGGTGGGCTAGTTGGCCTCAGGACCCTCAGGATTGAAGAGGATTTAATTCCCCATCTTAAAACGCGCCACAGGGCCTGTTTGCACACATGTCACCTGAAGCCCCGCCCCCTCCCTTCACCACTGTGCAAACGCGCCCCGTGGTGCGTTTTAAGTTGGGGGATTAAGTCCCCTTGAATACTGAGGGTCCCTGGAGTCCAACTAGCCCACCATGTACCTCCAAAAAGCGCCACAGAGCTGCGTTGCAGAGAGGTGTAAAAAGGGGCGTGGCCTCTGTACACCTCTCTGCAACGCAGCTCCCTGGCGCATACTGGAGGTTCCTGGTGGGCTAGTTGGCCCCCAGGGACCTCCTGTATGGGAGGGGGGCTGCGTGGCCCCCCTTCCCTCTGCCACTTTTGGCCCCGGGGACCCCATCCCCCGGGGCCTGAGGATTTTTTTTTTTTTATTAAAATAAAACGGGAAGGGGGCCGCGTGGCCCCCCTTCCCTGGGCCTATATTGGCCCCGGGGACCCCATCCCCCGGGGCATGCCCTCTTTTTTAAAAAATTTAAATATTTGGAGGGGGGCTGCGTGGCCCCCCTCCTCAGGCCATTTAAGGCCCCGGGGACCCCATCCCCCGGGGCCGGCCTTTCCGTTTAAAAAAAAATATATATATATATATATATTTTTGGGGAGAGGGGCTGTGTGGCCCCCTCCCAGGCCACTAATAGCCCCGGGGACCCCATCCCCCGGGGCCTGGCCACTCGTTGGGGACCGTGGGGGGTCCCCAATCCCCAGCGGTCCCGCCGGCTCCCCGCGTCCTGCGGGAGCTGAGCGACTGCAGCTCCCCTTATGGAAAAGCAATCTGCTTTGCTTCATTGAAGCAAGAGCAGGTTTCCCTGCTCTCGCTTTAATAAAGCAAAGCAAGTTTGCAATGACAGGACGGGAGCCGCGAGGCTCCCGTCCTGCCATTGCAAACAGCAGTGTCCCGGGGGTAGGCACCCCGGGACACTGCAGGAGCCGCCCTGGGGGGTGGCGGTCCCCAGGGCCACCACAGGCTCCAGGAGGGGGGCCGCGCTGCCCCCCTCCCTTCAATTGCACAGCCCCGGGGAGGTGGTGGTCCCCGTGGCTTCGGGGGTCCGAAACGGACCCCCACATTTGTTTTCTAAGTGCCCCAGGGAGGTGGCGGTCTCCGGGGTGTGTGGGGGGGCTGGAGCCCCCCCACACAGGTGATTACAAAAAAGAAGCCCGGGGAGGTGGCGGTCCCCGGGGCTGCGGGAGGGCGGAGAGCCTCCCGCACCATTTGACTTAAAGCCCCGGGGGTGGCGGTCCCGGTGCTTGGGGGCCTTAGAGGTCCCCCACATAAAATATAAACCCACCCCCGCATGCCCCCGGGAGTTGGGCCACCCGGGGGCAAAATAGCATCGAAGCGCGGGAGACCGCGCTTCGATTTTATCGGCGGGATCCGCGCACCTAAGCGCATCCCGCCGATTTTTTTTAAATGCTTTTCTGCCCAGGTGGTCCTTGTGGGACCCCTGAGCAGACCCTAGGAGTCAGGGTGTTTCTACCCTGCCCCCTTGTTGGGCTTGGCGACGTGTTTCTGTGCCTCTAATCACGGCGGGATCCGCGCACCCTAAGCGCATCCCGCCGATTTTAAAAAAAAAAAATGCTTTTTTCTGCCCAGGGGTCCTGTGGGACCCCTGAGCAGACCTAGGGAGTCAGGGTGTTTCTACCCTGCCCCCTTTTGTGCTTTGCGCACTTGTTTCTGTCCCTCGGTTCTACCGAGGACAAAATGCCTGCCAACACTTCCTGATTTGGAGTGTTGACAGCCACTTGACAGCCAATTAGCATGCAGCTCGTGATCGGGAGGGTACGCGGACCCTACTCGGCCATAGATATATATGTGACTTTACTTTTGATTTTCTCAGGAACTACTGAACGGATTTACACCATTTAAGCAAAAGGCACGACACTGAACCAAGGGCTACCTATTTGCCAAATTTGGTGTCATTCCGTTCAGCAGTTCGGGCTGTAGCTGCGACTAAAGGTTCCTATGGAAAATTGCATGGGGAAAACGCGTTTTGGGACCCCCTTTTTTCTCGGCCCCCGCTTGATGAATCACCCCAAGACTTTCATGATAGGAGTGGACCGGAGCGCCCCAACAAGTTTGAAAATTTTGCGAAGATTCGTCAACCGGCGCCAAAGTTATTTCAAATAGAATGTTGCGGATTTCCTATGGAAAAAAGGTCCTAACTATAACTATCTACTGGCGACCGCCAGTAGATAATATATATATACATATATATATATATTATCTACTGGCGGTCGCCAGTAGATAGTTATAGTTACAACCTATTATCCATAGGAAATCCACGACATTCTATTTGAAATAACTCTCTTGCCGGTTGACGTATCTTCGCAAAATTTTCAAACTTTGTGGGCGCTCCGGTCCGCTCCTACCCTGAAAGTCTCGGGGGATTCGTCAAGCGGGGGCCGAGAAAAGGGGGTCCCAAACGCGTTTTCCCCATGCAATTTTCCATAGGAAACTTTAGACACGGCTACAGCCCGAACTGCTGAACGGAATTACACCAAATTTGGCAAAGAGGTAGTTCTTGGTTCAGAAAGAACCCTTTTTGTTAAATGGTGTAAATCCGTTCAGTAGTTGCTGAGAAAATCAAAAGTAAAAAGATAGATATATCTAGGGCCGCGGATCCTCCCGAGCACGAGCTTTATGTTAATTGGCTGTCAACACTCCAAATCAGGAAGTGTTGGCAGCCATTTTGTCCCTCGGTAGAACCGAGGGACAGAAACAAGTGCGCAAAGCGCACAAAGGGAGCAGGGTAGAAACACCCTGACCCCTAGGTCTGCTCAGGGGGTCCCACAAGGACCCCCTGGGCAAAAAATATATATATATTTTTTTTTTTTAAATCGGCAAAAAAACGATCGGGCCCATAGGCCCCGCCCCCTTCCTTCACCACTCTGCAAACGCGCCCCCTGGCGCGTTTGCAGAGGGGAAACAATTCCCCTTGAATACTGGGGGTCCCTGGGGCCAACAAGCCCACCAGGAACCTCCAGTATGCGCCAGGGAGCTGCCTTGCAGAGAGGTGTACAGAGGCCACGCCCCTTTTACACCTCTCTGCAACGCAGCTCTATGGCGCTTTTGGAGGTATATGGTGGGCTAGTTGCACCCCAGGGACCCTCAGGATTCAAGGGGAGTTAATCCCCCAACTTAAAACGCGCCACGGGGCGCGTTTGCACAGTGGTGAAGGGAGGGGCGGGGCTTCAGGTGACATGTGTGCAAACAGGCCCCGTGGCGCGTTTTAAGATGGGGAATTAAATCCTCTTCAATCCTGAGGGTCCCTGGGGCCAACTAGCCCAACAGGTACGTCCAGAAAGCGCCACAGAGCTGCGTTGCAGAGAGGTGTAAAAGGGGTGTGGCCTCTGTACATGTCTCTGCAACGCAGCCCCTGGCGCATACTGGAGGTTCCTGGTGGGCTAGTTGGCCCGTAGGGACCCTCATGATTCAAGGGGACTTAATCCCCCAACTTAAAACGCGCCACGGGGCGCGTTTGCACAGATGTCACCTCAGGCCCCGCCCCCTCCCTTCACCATTGTGCAAATATTCCTCTAAAATCAGCCGAAATACGAATTACGATTTACTCACCTGTTATCAGGAGAGACCTCAGTGCTGCATCTTTCAGCCCAGTACTAATCCTGAAAAGTAATTTTAACCGTACTTACCAGTAACTTGAATTTCCTTCCATAGGATATCATTGCCTGCTTTTTGCTGAAAAAGTTTCTAAGTGTTGATTTTTGAAACATACAAATATTCCTCTAAAATCAGCCGAAATCCGAATTCTGATTTACTCACCTGTTATCAGGATAGACCTCAGTGCTGCATCTTTCAGCCCAGTACTGGTCCTGAAAAGTAATTTTAACCGTACTTACCGGTAACTTGAATTTCCTTCCATAGGCTAACATTGACTGGTTTCACTTGGAAATTCTTCTAAGTGTGGAGCTTTGGAACTTTAAAATATTCCTCTAAAATCAGCCGAAATACGAATTCCGATTTACTCACCTGTTATCAGGAGAGACCTCAGTGCTGCATCTTTCAGCCCAGTACTGATCCTGAAAAGTAATTTTAACCGTACTTACCGGTAACTTGAATTTCCTTCATAGGCTAACATTGACTGGTTTCACTTGGAAATTCTTCTAAGTGTGGAGTTTTGGAACTTTAAAATATTCCTCTAAAATCAGCCGAAATACGAATTCCGATTTACTCACCTGTTATCAGGAGAGACCTCAGTGCTGCATCTTTCAGCCCAGTACTGATCCTGAAAAGTAATTTTAACCGTACTTACCGGTAACTTGAATTTCCTTCATAGGCTAACATTGACTGGTTTCACTTGGAAATTCTTCTAAGTGTTGATTTTTGAAACATACAAATATTCCTCTAAAATCAGCCGAAATCCGAATTCTGATTTACTCACCTGTTATCAGGAGAGACCTCAGTGCTGCATCTTTCAGCCCAGTACTGGTCCTGAAAAGTAATTTTAACCGTACTTACCAGTAACTTGAATTTCCTTCCATAGACTAACATTGACTGGTTTCACTTGGAAATTCTTCTAAGTGTGGAGTTTTGGAACTTTAAAATATTCCTCTAAAATCAGCCGAAATACGAATTCCGATTTACTCACCTGTTATCAGGAGAGACCTCAGTGCTGCATGTTTCAGCCCAGTACTGATCCTCAAAAGTAATTTTAACCGTACTTACCGGTAACTTGAATTTCCTTCATAGGCTAACATTGACTGGTTTTCAGCAAAAAAGTTTCAAAGTGTTGATTTTCACAAACTACAAATATTCCTTAAAAATCGCCTGTATGACTTAAACGCATTCTTTCAACTGTTTACAGGAGATGCACCAGTGCTGGATCCAGGATCCAACACTGAGTAAGAAAAAAGTAACGATAACAGTTTTTACCTGCTAAGTGAATTTCCTTCCATAGGATAACATTGGTGATTCTATGAGAAAAAGTTTCTAAGTGTCAACTTTTAAAATAAAATAATATTCCTTAAAAATCACGACTGTAACCAAAACGCTTTTACTCAACTGTTTACAGGAGATGTACCAGGACTGAATCTAGGATCCAGTCCTGTGGTTACAAAAGTAATCCATAAAGTAACTAATTGCATTTAACTAGAAATTCACATTGAGCTGAATGTTGCATTGTGTTTGAAAATGTGTTGCCCATTGCAACAACTGTAACTACTGTACTTAAAAGTCTATTGCCTATCTGCAAAGTATTTAAACTAAAGTAATTCATTCTGAGAAAGTATTTTTTGTAATGTAATGTATAATGTAATTACAATGTAATTTGACAAATAAAATATGTAAAAAAAAATTGTTTCTAAAAATGTAGTAAATCAGTATGAAAAAAATTAATATAACAATTAATACTTTTAAAAATTGTCATTTACAAAACCTTTGAAATTCACTGAAAAAACCGTAGGTTTCAGGCACGTTATAGTTAGAAATTAGCATTTAAAAAACCTTTGAAATTCACTGAAAAAACCATAGGTTTCAGACACGTTATAGTTACAAATTAGCATTTAAAAAACCTTTGAAATTCACTGAAAAAACCATAGGTTTCAGACACGTTATAGTTACAAATTAGCATTTAAAAAACCTTTGAAATTCACTGAAAAAACCATAGGTTTTAGGGACAGTTATAGTTACTTGGACATTGCACTCGTACAAAACCCGTGAAATTCCCCCGTTATAGTTAGTTCAGCTAACTATAACTCGCGCCCGCAATGCACTGCTGATGACGTCACATATTACATCACTCATGACATGGTCAGTGACATCACTGATGACATCACTGATGACATCTCAAATGACATCACTGATGACATCATCCACGTGATAATCTGATGCACCTCCTCACACCCTAATATAATCTTTGATACACCTACTCTAAATTACAGACTGCCATTCGCAAAACCATAGACACTCCAACACCAATAACTACATACCCACTCACTGATTCTTAGGTCTACACACACACATCCACTCACTCACCCGTACAGTCACTCATACTTACGGTCACTCAGTACTAGGACTATCATATGCACTCTTACTCCTATATAGACACTCAAACAACGCCACTCATCCATAGAGATACTCACACACCTAGTCAGTCATGCAAATAATTAAACACACTGCCATTTACTCACCTATACAGTTATACACACACCAGCTCACTTACTCATACAAATAGTAGCACATTGTTACGCTCTTATACAATCACTGATACAAGCACACAATCATCCATACAGCCACTATCACAATCACTCACTCTTGCTTATAGCTATTTATATACTCCAACACACATATACTGCCTTTCACATATGTAGTTACTCACACATGTACCACTGGGACATACATTCACTCACTAACACACTCTTACACACACTTACCCACCCATACATTCTATCACAGATGCACTCTTGAAACCATCCACCCAGTGAATCACCCACTCACACATCTATGCACAGAGTTGCACACACCCCTCCCACACAAACACTCAGGCACCCATACAGATACTCAGACAAGCATTCAATAACTCATATAGAAAATCATTTAGCTATTCACAAACACATGCAGCCACTTACACAGCAACAGACAGACGGATACAGACATACACCCAGTTTAGTCACTAACCCATGCATTCAGTAAGATACGTTAAATCACTCACTTATAGAGTCAGTCACGCACCTACTAAATCATCCATACAGACACTTAGACACCCACTCATTCTTCAATACGTCTTTTCCTATATATTTTAAAAATATTTAAACTTTACAGAAACACACAGTCACTGGATGATGTCATCAGTGATGTCATTTGAGATGTCATCAGTGATGTCATCAGTGATGTCACTGACCATGTCATGAGTGATGTAATATGTGACGTCATCAGCAGTGCATTGCGGGGGCGCGAGTTATAGTTAGCTGAACTAACTATAACGGGGGAATTTCACGGGTTTTGTACGAGTGCAATGTCCAAGTAACTATAACTGTCCCTAAAACCTATGGTTTTTTCAGTGAATATATATATATATATATATTCACTGAAAAAACCATAGGTTTCAGGCACGTTATAGTTAGAAATTAGCATTTAAAAAACCTTAGAAATTCACTGAAAAAAACATAGGTTTCAGGGGCGTTATAGTTAGTTGGACATTTCACTCATACAAAACCATAGAAATTCCCCTGTTATAGTTAGTTCAGCTAACTATAACTCGCGCGCCCGCAATGCACTGCTGATGACGTCACATATTACATCACTCATGACATGGTCAGTGACATCACTCATGACATCACTGACATCTCAAATGACATCACTGATGACATCACTGATGACATCATCCAGTGAATGTGTGTTTTTCTGAAAATTAAATATGTTTTATATATGTATATTTCAAGGTCGATGGACGAATAAATGGGTATATAAGTGTCTAAATGGATGATTTTTTTTGGTAAAATTGATTGTATAACTGACTAAGTGTATCTTAGTGAATACATGGGTTAGTGAGTAATGTTTAAATATGAAAATATCTGTATCAGTCTCTCACTTTGTGTATAAGTGGCTGCATGGGTTGGTGAGTAGCTACATGAGTGTCTATATGGGTTATTAGTTGGTTTTTTGAGTATCAGTATGAGTGTCTGAGTGTCTGTATGGTTCGGTGGGTAGTATTACTTAGTGCATAGATGCATGAATGAGTGACTCACTGTTTCTTTGTGTTGAAGACAGCATGTGTGCAGGACTGTATAGGTGGATGAGTATGTGTATGGGTGTGTCAGTGAGTAAATGACTGTCTCAATGGTGTCTTTATGAGTAACTACATATGTTTTAAACTAGTATATGTGAGTATTGGTGTATATAAGTGAGTATATGTGAGAGTGAGAGATTGGAAGAGTTCCTGTACAAATAAGTAGGTGTTTCTATAAGTGATTGTTTAAGAGAGTAAGGATGTGTAAGTTTCTGTAGAATTAAGTGTGGTAGTGTGTGTATAACTGTTTATGCAAGTAAATGGATGTTTGATACTTTGTTTGCATGTGTGACTGTGTGTGAGTAACTCTATGGATGAGTGGCGGTGTGTAACAGGATCTATAGGTGTATGAGTACATATGATGAGTGAGTACATGTATGAGTGACTGTATAGGGACTGTTGGTGAATGAGTGGATCTGTGTGTAGATCTTGGAATTACTGAATAGGTGTGTTATAACTGGTATTGGTATGTCCTTTGTTTTGAAAATGTTAGTTTGTATTTTTGAGTGTGTGTATCAAAGGTTATATTAGGGTGAGAGGAGGTCTGCCACTCTATCACAAGGATGATGTCATCAGTGATGTCATTTGAGATGTCATCAGTGATGTCATGAGTGATGTCACTGACCATGTCATGAGTGATGTAATATGTGACGTCATCAGCAGTGCATTGCGGGCGCGCAAGTTATAGTTAGCTGAACTAACTATAACGGGGGAATTTCTATGGTTTTGTACGAGTGAAATGTCCAACTAATTATAACGCCCCTGAAACCTATGGTTTTTTCAGTGAATTTCTAAGGTTTTTAAATGCTAATTTCTAACTATAACGTGCCTGAAACCTACGGTTTTTCAGTGAATATATATATATATATATATATATATATATATATATATATATATATATATATATATATATATATATATATATATTCACTGAAAAAACCATAGGTTTCGGACACGTTATAGTTAGAAATTAGCATTTAAAAAACCTTTGAAATTAACTGAAAAAACCATATGTTTTAGGGACAGTTATAGTTAGTTGGACATTTCACTCGTACAAAACCATAGAAATTCCCCCGTTATAGTTAGTTCAGCTAACTATAACTCGCGCCCCGCAATGCACTGCTGATGACGTCACATATTACATCACTCATGACATGGTCAGTGACATCACTGATGACATCACTGATGACATCTCAAATGACATCACTGATGACATCACTGATGACATCATCCAGTGACTGTGTGTTTCTGTAAAGTTTAAATATGTTTAATATATATAGGGAAAGGCGTATTGAAGAATGAGTGGGTGTATAAGTGTCTGAATGGATGATTTAGTACATGAGTGACTGACTCTACAAGTGAGTGATTAAATGTATCTTACTGAATGCATGGGTTAGTGACTAAACTGTGTGAATGTCTGTATCCGTCTGTCTGTTGGTTTGTAAGCGGCTACATGGCTTTCTGAATAGCTACATGAGTGTCTACATGGGTTATTGATTGATTGTCTGAGTATCTGTATGGGTGCCTGAGTGTTTGTGTGGGTGGGGTGTGTGTGACTCTGTGCATAGATGTGTGAGTTGGTGATTCACTGGGTGCATGGTTTCAAGAGTGCATCTGTGATGGACTGTATGGGTGGGTGAGTGTGTGTATGGGTGTGTTAGTGATTGAATGTATATCTCAGTGGTACATGTGTGAGTAACTACATATGTGAAAGGCAGTATATATGTGTGTTGGAGTATATAAATGGCTATAAGTGAGAGTGTGTGATTGTGAGAGTGGCTGTATGGATGAGTGTGTACTTGTATCAGTGATTGTATAAGGGCGTAAGAATGTGCTAGTATTTGTATGAGTAAGTGAGCTGGTGTGTGTATAACTGTATAGGTTTGTAAATGGGTGTGTGATTACGTTTTTTGCATGACTGACTAGGTGTGTGAGTACCTCTATGGATGAGTGGCGGTGTGTGAGTGTTTATATAGGTGTATGAGTGCATATGATAGTCCTGTACTGAGTGACTAAGTATGAGTGACTACGGGTGAGTGAGTGGATGTGTGTGTAGACCTAAGAATCAGTGAGTGGGTATGTAGTTTTTGGTGTTGGAGTGTCTATGGTTTTGAGAATGGCAGTCTGTAATTTAGAGTGGGTGTATCAAAAGTTATATTAGGGTGTGAGAAGATGCATGAAATTATCACATGGATGATGTCATCAGTGATGTCATTTGAGATGTCATCAGTGATGTCATCAGTGATGTCACTGACCATGTCATGAGTGATGTAATATGTGACGTCATCAGCAGTGCATTGCGGGGCGCGAGTTATAGTTAGCTGAACTAACTATAACGGGGAATTTCTATGGTTTTGTACGAGTGAAATGTCCAACTAACTATAACTGTCCCTAAAACCTATGGTTTTTTCAGTGAATTTCAAAGGTTTTTTAAATGCTAATTTCTAACTATAACGTGTCTGAAACCTATGGTTTTTTCAGTGATATATATATATATATATACATAGTCCTTCGGTTGCCTGTAAATATTCTCTGTCCCAACGCGTTTCAACTCTGCTATTGAGCCTTGTTCACGGGAAAATATGCATTTGCTTTCAGAAATGACCATGTTTTTTTATAGACTCCTTAATTAAGTGATTTACGGAGCCTGAGTGTCATTTACCATTTGCATGCACAGTGAATACATATCGGCACTTAGTATTTTTCTGCAGTGTTTGAAGTCCTTATAAACAAAGCACAGTGTCATTTTTAAAGGCCAGTTCAGTGCGCAAATTAAAATGACTGTCCACCAGATTGCAGGCATACCATAGCAAAATATTCCAAAATGCATCTTACTTCCACATGGAGTCCGTGAGCCTGAAAGGCATTTCAGCTCACATCCCTTACTCGTGTTCTCTGGTGTTTTTTGGGAAATCCCGTTTTATCCAAAGAAGAAGCGAGTGAGTCGGGCCTCTTTAAACAATAAATCACATCCCAAAATTGGTCCGTGAAAGAGGCCACATACTCAAGCAGGGCGGCTTCAATGTGGCAAGCACGGAACTTCCTGCCTTAAATCCAAACACACTTTTCTCTTGCACAGAAAAAGCCATCAAAGCCAGATTCCAGGGGAGTTCAGCTTATTCTCCAGTATCTTTTTTTTTGCTTTTAAGTGGAACACAAGCATACGGGATGAGCTAGTCCATGCCATAATACCACCACCAAGGATCCAGAACAAAACCATACTGTGGGGCAATCAAAGACCAGTCGGACACTACCCCTGTGGTGGTTGTGTGGCATGCTCTTTCACCAGTACAACTAAGGAGGTGGACATAAAAACCAACAAACCATGAGTACTAAAAAACTTCAGCAGCTGCAATAGCGAGAATGTTATTTATTTGCTCACATGCCCCTGCAATTTTATGTACGTTGGCATGACCACGAGAAAGATCAAAGTTCGCATAAACGAACACAGGAGCACCATCAGATGCAAAAAAACGCAAAAACGAACACAAAATTGACAAGGCATTTCCTGGAATACAACCATAAAGATGTAGATCTGAGATGGGTAGTACTTGAGGTCATTAGAAGGACAAACTCAGATATCCAGAAAATACTCCATACCAGAGAGCAACAATGGATATACCGTCTACGAACATGGGATACAGGACTGAACAATAAGATAACTTAGCTACAGATTTGGAAATAATGCAACTACAAACATATGCGCATTGACAAGATAGTACACTACTGGTTAACGCACTTTCTAGGGCATTATCCCATCTGCCCTATATGCTTATGCCATTGTGAGTCCATCCCCAATAAGTATGAGCGAAAATACATGAGGGCAATAAAACTTATCATGAATGATTTATATGTTTGGGCTCCCCAGCACCCTCTAATAAACAAATTTATGTATCATGCCCCCCCCCTTTTCAAATATGTCCCTGTTTAATATCACTAAGATCCCAACATTTTGGGTGTATTCCATACCATTCTCAGAGTCTGAATTTAGCGACTCTTTTTACTGTGGCACTACTTACTATACCCATATCTTAGTGCCTCTTCCTGAAATAGAATCTCAAATCTCCTCTTTTTCTCATTGTAACAAAGAAAAACAAGTGCGATATCCAGGGAAACACACACAGATTTACTAGACCCGCACATGCTCTCAAAACACAGGGAGACGCTCGCAGAGAGCGCAGTACCTCTGACTTGCGTTCTTTCTGAAGAGAAATCCTTTTTTTCATCGTAATAATTACAAGTGCGATGTTCAGAAAAAACACATACAACATTACTACACCCGCACGTGCTCTCAAAAACACAGGAACACACTCGTGGAGATCGCAGAATGTAGGTATCATCACGGGGACCGGCGGTGCTCGCACGTGTACTCACGAGCGGCACCGCCCCGTGCTCCCAGCTGACGCGTGATCCAGGCGAGGCCAGGCTACAAGCTTTGTGACACCGGGAAATCATAGGTTTTCCACCAGAAAGCAGGTTTTCCGTGTCTTCTTCCTGCTGACGCGGGGATCAGGCATACAATCCACAGATAACAGAGGCTCTTTCAGACACCGGAAACCTTTTTTGAAACACCAATTTACGAGTTTCACTCATTAAGGACACTATTTAAAGCCTGATTTTTACGCTCCTCATTCTACTTCGGGGATGAAGAGCAAACACATCTAGGATCACGGAAAGTGACGCACCTTGATGTAGTAAGAGCATGAATGACAGTATGAATGTGCACTTGTGGAATACTTTTCCATTTCCCCACCTGAAAAAGGTTGGATGATAGAGGCTGACTTGATGTGTGTTTCTTTTACTTCCAGAGTTTGACTACAGCGGTCTCTCCTTCACTCTCCTCCCATGGGGTGTGTAGGAAGCTTGACTAGGGTAAGGCTGTGAGCTGGCATCACATTCATTTTTGCAAAATAAAACTACGTGTGTTTCACGATTGCAGTGACACATGTTACACACAGATAGCCACTATATGTATAAGTGATGCATGTGGGGCAATCATTCTCTTTGACCGAATGTTTTGATGGCAATCTCTCTTTTTCATTATGTTTACAGGTTTCAGGAAATCATCTCAGGTAGAGTGTGACACAGGTCAACCTACCCAGTGGTAACTTCATACTAATATTTTGGTAAGATAGGAACCCATTTGTTCATTTTTCCGTCCTGATGAATGCCGCGGACCCTTTGGGCCACCAAGGCAGAAATATGTCGACAACCTTAACCACTACGGTGATGGGGCAATAACTCCCCTTTTCACCGTTCTTGTATTTTTAATATCATATAATTGCCTATCTGAATAAATGTATTTTGGTAATTATACTGATTTTTGACTTTTACTCACTATCACGGGCCCCCACTTAGTTTTAGAAGTGCCTCCCTGTCTCCAGGTGTAGGCCCGCTCTCTATTAAACCAAGTTTTTAGAGAGCGAGGACTGCCAATGATGAAGCATGACACCAGGTGGTGTGTGAGGACAGTCCTTCACTTTTTGTTAGATGCCAGCACCTTCACTTAGTATCCTCTAAGTTTCAGTCTTTTTAACTCAGAGCAGCTTCTTTTGTGTATTTAACTTACTTACAATCTCAGACTGAGTATGAAGTTTGTAATTGAGTGATATCAGTCCCATGTCAGCAGCAGTTGTGAAACTGAGTAGACAGGCACTGGATGAAGTTCATTGAAGTGCATGGATTGGAGCTTTTACTGACGTTGTTTTGTGCCACATGGTTGCTATGAATGATCCTTGTCTTTTCAGTGATTCAGAAGCAGCCCACGTGTACACCTTTGTGCCTGATGGAGTGAGCCAAGGCGCAGAGGACAGGCTGTTAAAGTTTTCCATGGGCATGATGTTAATTGAAGCACCACTGTCTATGATGAAAGTTATTTGCTGATCATTCACTTTCAGTGTGATTTTGAGACAGTGTCCAAATGAAGTTTTATTTTCATTTGTTGAGTTTTTTATGAATTGTGGTCTTCTTCGCAAGCAGCTATCCCTACATGTGTACATCATTCCTTGGTAGCTGCCATTAATGCACACCCATCCTCTTCATCAGCACTGGATAGTGATGTTGAAGAACCTTTGCATGATGCGCTTGACAATGATTAGTCAGTTCTTGTTTCCATTTGTTGTAGCTGATGTTGGTTTTTGGTTTTGTGGGCATGACGAGAATGCTTCTAGAATGTTCAGGAGTCCATTTTGTCCTTCCCTAGCAATGCATCTACATTTTCCTTTGCTCTGCAGACCATCATGAAATGGTTTTCTTTCACGCAACCTTTACACGTCTGTCCTATGACTGGACATTTACCTTCGTGGGGAAATGAAAATCCACATCGGAAGCACAATTTTGATTTCTTTAAAGATGTCGACTTACTTGCATCTTGTTTTCACTGGTGCTTGCTTTTCAAGGTCAGGGGCACTTCATGTTGGGCCGTTTCCACTTATATTTCAGCAGCTTGTCTATCTGCTTGCTCTTCAGGTCTCGCAGCCATTAACATTTTCTCCAGACTGTGTGCTTCTCTCAACATGCAACTTCTAAATGAGTTGAAAAGGCAGCCATCAATGATTTTGAGCCGCAAGTCTTCTTCATTGGTGAAATCACAGAAATGGCAATATTTAATGAGTGTCTCAAGTCTTTCAACAACCTGCAAGGTTTTTTAAGTATCTGATGATTTTCTTTTCATCTTCTTCTTCTAATGCATCAAATGTTTTGATCCAAGCAGCCCACTTGGCACCAATGTTCTGTTTCTTAGCCGTGTCAAATGGTGGAGGTGGAGCAGCATCATATCTTACTCTCTCTTCTGTCGCCCTTGGACGTAAGTGTTATTTGAGCAGTGTTTGTTGTACTGGATGCCAATTGCTCAAATTTTGCATACATTGGCCCTTCACTTGGGCCTGGGTCGTCATGTCCGATCAAAGGTCGCATGGCACTTCACTCGCTTGTGCCGGTAAATAGATTTATGCTTTTGTACGTGGTTGTCACTGTCTTTAGCGCTTGTTTTGCATGGATGATGACTCTGTGTTCTGGCACATTGTAGTATCTCTCCCATTGGCCTTTCCCATGGATTCTTGCGGGCTTTTCTAATGTGCCCTTCTGTCAGGCTTTCAACTTCTTCAAAGGCCGTGTACAGGCTGGAGAAGCACGTTGACTCCGCATACACTGACCTCAGACTGCTTCGTATTAATCTGGAGTGCATGTAGCATGCATGAGCAGTTTGCTATATCGCCGCAAACTCTCAGGGAAAGCAGTCCTGTTACTTCGGGGAACTTATCTCCTACTTGTCCCCAGCATTCGCGTCCTCCTCTGCCCGGAAGCAAGTAAATGAAACATGCCACACACAGAGCTCTGTAACAGACGTCTTTATTCTTCAGCTTATGACCAAAAACTCCCTAATGGTATGCATTACTTCATGATTTTAATAACCACTCCTTAACACCTCCCAGCAGCCTACGTACTTCCTTTTTGAAGTCCTCTCAGAATTGCAAATGTCCTAATGATAACATCAAGACTCTACAGCTGCCGTAGCCCGATAAGTGCTTATTGAATGTTTAGATGCGTGCGTGCGTGTATGTATGAATGTATGTGCAACTGTTCACATGTGAATGGGCATGTGCAGGTGTGTGCATGTAATGTGTGCTTGTGAATGGATGGGTGCAAGTGAGTATGCTTGAGGATGGGTGGGTTTGAGTATGTGCATGCAACTGTGAGCAGATAGGTAGAAGTCAGTGTGGACATGTGTGCCTGTCCATGCCCACCCAATGTTCCTAAAAGTCATGAGCTGCCAACAGACAATGGGTTGGAGGCAGTGGAAGTAAGGCAAAATGATTTGTGAATGATTTTAGTATGATTAATTTTATACATATAGAATAATGTATGTGATGTACAACTAATGTTGTATAAAATGATTTGGGAGATAAATGGAATAGGTTGGTGATAGACTTTCCTTTATTTAAAAAAAACTGTAATGAATGCAAAGTGGTAAATGAAGGAACTACTAAATGAGTGTCCCTATAATGATATGCGAGTGAAAAACACGCACTGACCATGACTTTGTAATAAAATTTAGATTGCAATTCTAATATTAGGGTATCTTCAATATGTGCCCCACAACCGTTTGAAGATATTTTGGTTTTCAATGTATATCAGACAGGGAAATCAGTGTATGCAGAGGATGCAGAACCACTTGTCTGAACTTTGCCTAATTGAATTTATATTTAGAAAATGCAAGACAACATATAAACAAATGAAGAAAAAGCTCTGAGGAAAGGATATTGATGGTGAGAGAGAGCAGTCATGGAAGAAAAGTGCCAAAAAGAAAAATAATTGGTTTTGGTACAGTTTAGATGACAAGAGTTTCAGGGCATTAAAGATTGTTTGGAAGGAAGAAACTACAAACCATATTGATTATAAAGAATTCAAGGAAGACAAGAGAGTCTTCTACATAAAAGTGTCAAGAAAGTCTGAAAAATGAGATCAGAGACACTAAGGGGCTGATAACGAGTTTGACGGTGTGGCGACGAGACCGACCCACTGCCGCACCGTCAAACCTGTGTGTGAACCGCCCACCATTTTATGACTTTTTTAGTCAGGCAATTTCTTGGCATTCCTATGGCGGTGCCTATAAAATAGGCACCACCATGGGAACGTCAAAGTAAGTTCCAGCAAGGAATGGACTGTAAAGACTAAGGGGCTGATTCCGATTCAGGCCGGAAAACGTACCGACCGACTCGGTACGGGAATGTAGTCCGACAGACACGTACCGGCGCCGTCCGATCCGCGTAGTACAATGCTATGCATGTGAATTACGACCGACTCGTACGGAACACAAGCCGAACGACCGAACCGCACGGAAAGCAGCCATCCGGCCGGAAAATCTACGCGAATCGAACCGACCGACACGCACCAGGAATGAACCCAACAGATACGTACCCGCGAACTCCGACCCGTGCAGTACGATGCAATGCATGTAAAACCAGACCGAGTCGCACGGAGCTCGAGCTGTACGACTGACACGCATAGAAAACAGGGAGCCGAAGCAACCCAATACTCCGTGACCGACGCGTACGCCGCACATGAAACCCAGCAGAAAGACAGCATGAAAGACTCGGAGAAGCTCGCACAAGACATCTGCAGCATCCGACTCGGTCAGAACAACGTCTCCTACATGCCCAAAAAATACAAAGGAAAAATACAAAAAAAAGGGCCAATCAAGCAATGACAAAGTCAATAAATACTGGGGAAAAAAAACATGGACCAAAGACACACCCACAACTCCACCTATATAAAGGCCACAAATACCTACCATGATCCTTTGCAAATTCAACTGACCTGCCAGCACAGAACACCATCAGACAACAACCACAGACACACTCACAACTCATCCATCACACAAGCCACACACCATTAACACTTCCCTAATAGCACCCTCACATACACCCAGCAAAACTGACACTCACCCACCCTCACTTGCACACTCACACACACATCAATCCCCACCACCACCCATCACCATGCCCCCAAAGAAGAATCCAAAGTTCCTAGACAGTGAATTGGAAGTCCTGGTAGATGAAATCCTAAGAGTAGAGCCACAGTTGTTTGGTACATTGGTCCTACAGACCCCCATGTCGCAGAAAACCAAGATGTGGGAGAGGATCGTCGACAGGGTGAACGCACAATCACCATGTTTGCGCACAAAGGAAGACATCCAGAACAGGTGGTATGACGTGCGCCGGAGGGTCAAGGACCTACTCAAGAAGGAATACGCCTTGAGTCATCGCACCGGCAGTGGCCCTCCTGCCAAACCAGTATACCTCAGGTCCTGGGAGGAGAAGGTGCGGGCCATCCTACCACCAGAGAGCGTACATGGACTATCAGACATCCCAGAGCCTGGTGAGTACACAACCAATATACCCAATATTGTGTGACAATACACACACATCACTGTCAAGGGGATAGTGAAACCATGCACCATTAGCAAAGCCACAGTAACCAAAAGATAATCATCCCAAGATGTGTATGCTAGTCAGACAAACACAATACCTGCCATCTCATAGAGATATGTAACTGTCTCATGACATGTACAAACCTAACAACAAATAGAGCAAGGCAGTGGCACAAATCTAACCAACAAACACTGTCAGACATTTTGCCACCACTAGAACACCACCTCACAGGGAAGCTGACTGAAAGGAAGGAATTGTGTGTATGCTGGTGAAGTGAGTGTAGCCAATAGCATGATGGGAGTTGTAGTCACAGATATTGGTCACCCCTCACAATTGGCCCATCAACATCACTCTGAACCATGCTCACATCACAGGGAGTGGAAAAGAACTGACAAGGTGGCTGACACTGGGTACTGCTGTGGGGAGAACAAGCCCCTGCTGGGTGTTGTGCTCAAAACAACAGCAGGACACCACTGCCTGACATCCTGAAAGCCAACTTGCACTCCCTGCAATGGAAGCACGTTCCATGGTGGGATATCTGGCTGGGTGGGAAGGAGGACTGACAGCTCTGACCATAGTTACCAGCAGCTTTTCTCACACACCCCTTAACACCAACTCCACACAACTCACCTGGGAGAATGCATTGCCTCACACTATAATTAAATATCCCACAAAGAACTACCACACTGGGTTATGCTGTGTGAAGCACAGGGACACTTTTGGGACTTGTAGCCAAACAAATGCCAGGACAACACTGTCAGCCATCCTGTCAGCACAGGCACACTACCCCATAGGGAAGCAGAGTCAAAAGGAAGGAAGTATGGGCAGGCTGGGAAGGGGGGTGTAAGCAATAGCATGATGGGAGTGGTAGTCACAGCTCAACATCCCCCACCCGCATGGCCCGGCAAGCTCACACTGAAGCATGCACACCTCACAGGGAGTGAAAAGCCACTTCAAAGATGTCTGACAATGGTGCTCTGTTGTGGGGAGCACAAGGCCCTGCTGGGAACTGTGTACCAACCAACAGCAGGACACCACTGACTGACATCCTGACAACCAACTTGCACTCCCTGCAGTGGAAGCACGTTTCATGGTGGGATGTCTGGCATGGGGGAGGAGGAGTGCCAGCTCCGACTACAGCTACCAGCAGGCGCTTACACACACACCACTTCCACTAACTCCAAACAACACACCTGGGACCGTGCTCCACAAGAGAGTGAGTGAAAAGCCACTTCCAAGATGTCTGACACTGGCCTCAGCTGTGGGGAGCACAAGGCCCTGCTGTGAACTGTGCACCAACAAACAACAGGACCACACTGTCAGCCATCTTGCCATTGCTGTCACACTCACACACAGTGAAGTCGACTCAAAAGGAAGGAAGTATGGGCATGCTGGGAAGGGGGTGTAGGCAGTAGCATGATGGGAGTGGTAGTCACAGCTCAACATCCCCCACCCGCATGGCCCGGCAAGCTCACACTGAAGCATGCACACCTCACAGGGAGTGAAAAGCCACTTCAAAGATGTCTGACAATGGTGCTCTGTTGTGGGGAGCACAAGGCCCTGCTGGGAACTGTGCACCAACCAACAGCAGGACACCACTGACTGACATCCTGACAACCAACTTGCACTCCCTGCAATGGAAGCACGTTTCATGGTGGGATGTCTGGCCTGGGGGAGGAGGAGTGCCAGCTCCGACTACAGCTACCAGCAGGCCCTTACACACACACCACTTCCACTAACTCCAAACAACACACCTGGGACCGTGCTCCACAAGAGAGTGAGTGAAAAGCCACTTCCAAGATGTCTGACACTGGCCTCAGCTGTGGGGAGCACAAGGCCCTGCTGTGAACTGTGCACCAACAAACAACAGGACCACACTGTCAGCCATCTTGCCATTGCTGTCACACTCACACACAGTGAAGTCGACTCAAAAGGAAGGAAGTATGGGCATGCCGGGAAGGGGGATGTAGGCAATAGCATGATGGGAGTGGTAGTCACAGCTCAACATCCCCCACCCGCATGGCCCGACAAGCTCACACTGAAGCATGCACACCTCACAGGGAGTGAAAAGCCACTTCAAAGATGTCTGACAATGGTGCTCTGTTGTGGGGAGCACAAGGCCCTGCTGGGAACTGTGCACCAACCAACAACAGGACACCACTGACTGACATCCTGAGAGTTAACCTGCACCCACTGCAAGGGTGGCATGCTTCATGGTCAAATCATGAAATCATGGTCATGTCATCATGACCATGTCAAATTATGGTCAAATTATTAAATATTCTTCCAAGGCACTTAGGCTGTTAGCTCAACCATGTCTCCCTCTTGACCCTGCTGCTCACATTCGCATCATGGATAACGGTATCCTCCAAACTCAGAGCCACCATGTTGCCCTTCCTTCCCCCATTTTGCATTATTCCCCTACATCTGGCCCCACTACAGTTAAACATACGGCTCTGCGCATCTTCTATCTTAACACCCGTTCCCTGGTCAAACACCAGCTAGACATTTTTCTGCTGCTCACTTCAGAAAAACCAGACATCCTTCTGGTCACCGAAACCTGGTTAACTCAGGACTCTACCCCGGATATCTTAGCGGCACTCCCTTCGGATTATTACATCTTGTCTGTTAATCGGCCTTCAGGAAAGACTGGCGGCGGTGTAGCCACCATCATACACAAAAACCACAAGTTCACTACCATTACTTCCCTTGATCTTCCGGAGGTAGAGAATATTGTCATTAAACTTGACACTAACACTGGATCTCTTATTTTTGTACTTATTTATCGACCCCCTCAGGCCATGCCTACTTTCCCTCTCTCTTTGAGTGAACAAATGGCCAATCTTGTCACGAACTATGCTGCAGAACTTTTTGAATTGCTCTCTAACTTGAATTTGGCCCAGCACTTATCCTCCCCTACCCATGTAAAGGGACATACTTTGGACCAAATCTGGTCCTCAAATCTTATATTGTCGGTGCCCACAATCTCACCATGTATATGGTCAGATCATCATTTAATAAAATTTACGGTTACCATAAACTCTAAGATCAAGATCCCCACGGTGGTGGGAGGCATGACAAGAAAGTGGAGGACTCTTGCTAAATTAGAATTTGTCAAAACACTGGCCAATTCAGCTCCCATCTTCAATCCTGATGTTGACTCTATGGAAGAGAACATCTCGAATTGGCTACTGCTTGCTTGTAATGTCCATGCTCCACTCACTAAATTTTCCCGTGCCCGCCATTCAGATGCACATAAATGGTTTACCACCGAGCTCAAAACACAAAAACTTGAGCTCCGTCAAAAGGAGAGAAAATGGAGGCTAAGATACTCCATGGAAGATAAACAACAGTTCTTGCTAGCTCGTAAAGAGTATAAAAAAGCCATACTGGAAACCAAAGCGGCCTATTTCTCAGCTAGAATATTAAATGCTCAGAATAAGCCAAAGGAAATATTTATGATAGTTAATGACCTTTGTAACGCTGAGAGAATACTCCCCAGTCAGACGCCTACCCAAGAGCTATGTAACTCTTTGAACAATTACTTCTTGGACAAAATTTCTATAATCAAAGCTAGCATTCCCACTACCGTTAGTACGGAACACTTGGACAACCTGTCAACTAACTCAGCCACCATGGCTCATTTCCCAGGCATCTGTCCTCAGACCCTATCAGATTTAATGACCTGTGTAAAATCTGGGTCCCCTAACGATTGTTGTCCACCTCATGTCTTGAGGGACGCCTTCTCTGCTCTACCTCATAGCGTGCTTCCCTTCCTTAACGAGTCTCTCGTACATGGCAAGGTCCCTAGTGCCTTCAAGAACGCAATTGTGGTCCCTCTTTTAAAAAAAACAGGGGCTGACCCCCTGAATCCTTCTAATTACCGTCCCATCTCTCTCCTCCCCTTTTTGGCCAAGATCCTAGAGGCCCATGTGGCCAGGTGCCTTTCCAATTTTATTGAACAGTCAGATCACCTAGAGCCACATCAAGCTGGCTTCCGGCCCGCCCACTCAACTGAGTCTGTAATTCTTGCAGTATTGGACACCCTGAGAGCTAATGCGGACAAGGGCATCCCCAGGCCTTGGTGCTCCTGGATTTGTCGGCCGCGTTCGACACGGTCGATCACAAAATCTTGATGGACCGTGTCGAGCAGGCCGGTATACAGGGCCCCGCATACAACTGGATAAAGTCCTTCCTTGAAGGCAGAGCTCAAGCAGTGCGACTTGGCCCATTTACTGCCTCTAAGCTCGCTACTACATGCGGGGTGCCACAGGGCTCGTCCCTATCCCCTCACTTATTTAATCTTTATCTCATGCCCCTGATCCACTCATTGAAAAACAGAAAGATAACTACTTTCAATTATGCTGACGATCTTCAGCTTGTTTTTACCTTGGATTCTCCTGACTCTGGCCTCGAATTCCAAGCTACCATGCTTCATATTCAGCGTTGGATGGACCTCAACCATCTTAAACTCAACCCGGAACTAGTGTTGCCTGGGAAGAGTGAGATCTCTTGGGGCCCTCACTATTGGCCGACAGAATTAGGATCCCCCCCTACTCCCTCTCCTTCTGTGAAAAGCCTGGGGGTCACTATAAATGCAGACCTCTCGCTTAGAGGACAAGTGGGGGCAGTGGTCTCCACCTGCTTTCTCCAATTGCGTAAAATCAGGAGGATTGCCTACTTGCTGACTCACTCAGCCCTCACACAGGTGGTGATAGCTTTGGTTCTCTCGCGCCTTGACTTTTCAGAATTCCATCTACCTTGGCCTGCCTCTGTTTCTACTTAACGCCTACAATTGGTACAGAACCAGGCTGCGAGACTAATTTATAAACAACCTAAATGGCAATCCGCCAGACCCTGGCTATCCAAACTCCACTGGCTACCTATTGCCCAACGTGCAGCTTTTAAGACAGGGTGCTTAATCTTTAAGGCATTGCATTGCAGGAGCCCCAAATTCGTCAGCGGTATGATTGTGAAGTATGCCCCACTTCGCAACCTACGGTCAGCCCATTCTCACTTATTGACTACCCCTGCCAGTAAACTCAAACGTCAGGGTGGGCGTAGGTTCTCTTACCTTGCCCCTAAATTCTGGAACTCTTTACCTCTGGCAATCAGGATGTGCGACAACCTGCTGGGGTTTAGGAAGGTGCTTAAGACCTGGTTGTTTGAGCAAGCCTACGCATAGTCTATTGCGCCGCAACACTGTCCAAGATTAGCGCCATGAAACCTTCTGGTGACCGTGCGCTTTAGAAGTTCCTACTAACATAACATAACTAACATAACATGGTGGGATAACTGGGCTGAGGGGAGAAGGAGGTCCGGATGTCAACCAAATACCACCAATGCTGGCCATACACACACCTACTCTGCAAAAACACATTGCACACGTGGGACCAGTCACTCCCAAAGTAAAAGCCCTGGCAAGATGGCTGACACATGGGCATGAGAAATGATGTGCCTGCAATTCACACCCATGCACTGGCCAACCCAAACACGTACACACTCACAGCCATTGCAACTCTATGTTTACACACACTGTCAGGGGATGCAGTGTCCATGGGTGCCCCCTGGCCTGGATGTGAAGGTGTGACTTGCAGATGACAACTGTGGAGAATCAGACAAACAACATAGCACAAAACACATAGGAAGTCACAGAGACATCATTGACAGGGGACACTTGACAGTGAATGCAATGGACACACCAATATACCGGACACTGTACCATGGTGTCAGTCACACAAGTTGCGGTTGCGATCTGCATTCCACTCCCACATCGTTCGGCAACATATGCATCCTTCACACAACACACCACTCACTGTCATAGACACTGTAGACACAAGCACCAAGCTGGACTGCATTTGAGGAGACATGCTACTCACAGCAGCAGAACTGCAACACACACCACTGGCCATCACTGTCATGACAATGGAAAAGCCAGAGAGCTGCCGTGCCCAATCCTTATCACCATGGAGGACATTGACAAGATTAATCATGTTTGCACGTACAAAACTCAGCAACAACATCATTAGCTATGTTAACAACATCACTTGTATGAAATGAGACGTGAACTAGGAACCCAGACAACAACACAGATACTCCCAAGAGATCCCAGGCATACCGGACTGTGACTGTGACCATGTTGTCCAGACACACCAATGTGAAGCACAAAGACTGGCAAAAACTGCCACCACACATGGCCCAATCTTGAAAGATATCCTAAGTGGAATTGCACGTTTGCAGCAGCAGACAATGAGGAGTCCCTGTCCCAGGCTCCGGGGGACACTGAGCTCACTGGTGTGGAACAGCCTCTGCCCTCCTCGGATGGTGAAGACCTACCTGGTCCCTCCGGAGTGAGTCATCATGCAGCACCAGCAGGACCACCATCTGCACCCCCTGCACCCACTCCTCCAACATCTGCCAACACACAGACCACCCCCGCCGACACAGACAGACCAAGGACACTGAATGACAACAGCACAGGGACCA